>CM076571.1:110091981-110514260 GCA_034641835.2 Pinus albicaulis | reverse complement strand
TGTATCTCTTTAGCAAAAGCAATATCCATTGCTCTTTGAAATGTAGCTCCTGCATTCTTGAGCCCAAATGGCATCTTGACATATTTAAACGTACCCCATGGTGTGGTAAATGCCGTTTTATCCTGATCATCAGGATGAACCAGAATCTGGTTGTACCCTGAAAATCCATCCAGTAGTGATATTCTCGAAGATCCTACTACCCTTTGCAGAATGTGGTCCATTTTCGGCAGAGGATAGTTGTCTTTTAAAGAAACTTTGTTCAAATTTCTTAAGTCGACACACAGTCTAATTTCTCCTGTCTTTTTTCTTGTTGGTACCAGGTTAGAAACCCATTCTGAAAATCTGATAGGAGCTATAATCCTTGCTTCAAACATTCTTTTGATTTCCTTTTCAATTGAGGGTAATAAAACAGGATTAATTCTCCTAAGCTTTTGTTTAAAAGGTTTCTGGTCTGGTTTCAAAGGTATAGTATGTTGAATGATGGATGTATCATAAGATTTGAGGTCTTCATAACTCCAGGCAAAAACATCCTGGAATTCTTTTAATAGTTCAACATATTTAACCTTCTGATCTTTTGGAAGAGATTTAGACAACTTAACCATTTTGGGATTTTCTGGGGTTCCTAAGTTGCATTCTTCCATATCGGCCTTTACAGGTTCCATTTTAGGTCTAAATGGAATATCATTTGAGTCAAACAGATCTTCCAAAGGTGTTAATCCTTTGGGTAATTGATTATCTTTTAAATTGATGATTTCTGTTTCATCATCTATGATCTCATCAGATTCCATGTGTTTCAAATTTTGCATGTCTTTTTCAGTGAATGTGGTTGGATGCAGCATATGAATTGCATTTTCTTTTGAAATTTCTATTTTTTGTTCTTTTTCTTGATCAAATTCATCAATAGTTATGTCTTCATCTATATTACAGTTAGAAAACTCATTCTGAAGTGTCAAAAAATTATTAATTTGATTGTTATTCGCAAATACTTGCCAATTCAGAAGATTGTCTGGTATTGCAGGCCTGTGCCTAATCTCAGCTGAAAACTGATGATTGGGGTCGAAAGGTAACTTGCATGTACTAGCAAACATTTCTAAACTGTGAGCATGCAAGTTTTGTTTCCTGGGAATCTTGGCAAGTTGAGCTTGCAAAAATGTGTTGAGAATCTCTACAACTGTCTCTCGGTATTGTTTCAGTCTCATATCTTTTGTTGCACATTCTCCTTTAATATGTTGAATAATCAGCTCGGAGTCTCCTATGATCGATACCCTAATACCTCCTAACTTCTTGACATGTTTAAGCCCTAATAAAAGAGCTTCATACTCTGCCATATTATTAGTGCATTTGAAATTCAACCTATAAGCATGACCCTCTGCATGATTGTTTTCCACATTGTGTAACCAAATCCCAGCTCCTGCCCCTAGTCTGTTTACTGAGCCATCAAACTCTAAATGCCATAGAATTTCATGTTCATAATCTTCATCAATTGTTTTAAAGTGTTTCTTGACAGGAGCTAGTTGTTTAGTTTTTTCAGGTATTTCTTGATCATCTGGTGTTTCTTTGTTTTCAGAGATTTCTTCAATTTTAACAGTGGTTTTGTTTATGATTTCCAATTTTGGAGCTTCTATTTCAGTAGGAAGATCTGACTCAGCATTGTATAAAATAAAAGAATCCATGTCAGAATGTACAGAGTAAACAGGGAAGTTTTCAGGCTTCTCATGGCTACTCACTAAGTACTTCATCAAGGTTTCTCTATATAATCTTTTAGGCTGACCAAATACTGAAATCGTTGCATAAGACATGTCTAGTTGAATAGATCCTCCAAGTTTAGCACCCCAAGATCTAGACAATAACATACCATATTTAGGTGGAATATCAACAACTACTATATCCATTAAAACAGACTTAGCAGGGTATTGGACCAAAGTGACACACAGATCTTTAATCAAACCTAAACATTTTACCTGACTGGAATCAAATGAAAACAAATCTTTATACGGTCTGGTAATATCTAGATTCAATCTTTCCATTACTGCTTTTGGCATCAAATTGTGAGACGCTCCAGAATCTAGCATTGCATTATGGAGTATCTTATCATGAACATTCAGGCTTACATAAAATGGAGGAGTTCCTCCACTTTCTGGTTTGCCATTAACCTCAGGGCCAAAAAGAAGTTTGGGTTGATCATCAAGAATGTTTACCGAATCATCCAATCCAGTAATGTTAATGTTTAGGGACTTGGTAATCTGGCTCCTATAGACATCATGTTTAGCCAATTCTGATAAAGGAACAACTATCTTGAGTTTGCCTATTTCAGCCTCTAGATTAAAAGGTTTTCCTGTTTGAGTTTTGGTGTTTTGCACAGTTGGGTTTTCTCTGTTTTTTGGGTCTTCAATGTTTTTCTCTTTTTCATGAATGAAGTTTTGTTTTGAAGATGTTTCAGGACTAACTTCTACTGTTTCTTCTGCATTTCCTATATGAGGAGATGTACTGGATTGTTGTTTGTTGATTGGTTGGTTGTCAGAGACATCCTCAATTATTGGATTTGAAGAATTGGGAGTTATCCTAGACAAAATTTGTATTTGGGGACTGTTTTGTACAGGGGAAATGTTTTGTACAGGGGGAATGTTTCGTTTACCTTTGAAATTTTGTTTTGTGGTTTTCTGTTTGCTATTCTCTGGTACATCTATCTGTCTACTTCTCAAGTTGTACTTTTTATGAACCTCGTAGATTGCTGTGTCATAGC
This sequence comes from Pinus albicaulis, assembly GCA_034641835.2. Lineage (NCBI taxonomy): Eukaryota > Viridiplantae > Streptophyta > Pinopsida > Pinales > Pinaceae > Pinus > Pinus albicaulis. Next base: position 110,511,517 of record CM076571.1, on the reverse strand, counting down.
CTTCTTTGAAATCAAAAGTCTCACCTGAATGAGTTTGGAATGTTTCCAGGATATGATTCTCTTGATCATCCTGGGATAGGAATACTTCTGGTTCATTTTTGTCCTCATCTATATTGTTTATTTCTACATCTTCTGCAGTTTCTTCAGAGGTTGAACCTTCAACAAAGTTTTCTTGGAAAGGTGGCCTAATGTTTTGATCAGGGACATTCTTTCCAATATTTTGGTTCAGATTCCTCCTAAAGTTTGGGTTTCTTGCAATATTCTGATTGTCAGTAGAAGACTTTCTTTCAATGGTTTCCACTCTATCACCTAATCTTTCCATACCTTTAATGATTACATCCAGCTTCTTTTCAAAAGCTGAAGGTTCTTCATTCATAGGCATTCTTCTTTCTGCCCTAGCTCTGGCTCGTTTTTCTATCAAATTTGCTTCTACACTCACCACTATGCTTTGCATTTCCTCTAGTGTTTGAGGAGCTCTTTCCCTGAGGGAATAAGCTATATCAGAGTCAAAACCATCTGGAAATTTAACCAACACGTTGTTGGGTGGGGGTCTTAGGTTTTGAGGAACTGCATTATAAGATTCATTGAATCTTATAATGTAATCTTGCACGGTTTCGTTTGGTCTTCTTCTTAATTTCTCAAATTCTGATAGGATCTGGAGAGGATCCTTCTTTTTCTCCCATCTGTTCAAGAATGCCCTATACAAGGCTTCTAGATCAGCAATACTGTTCGGGGTAAGAGCCCTAAACCAAGTTCTAACTTCTCCAGTAAGACTCTGTACGAAAATTCTCATACGGATATTATCAGTATCAATCTCATAAAACTCAAAGTAATCAGTCATCCTTTTGGTGTGTTGTTGAGCTGTGTAGGTACCTGATCCGTCAAAAGGTGTGATCTTACTTTGGTAGTCCTGAGGTAAAGCTGGAGGGTTGGCTGGTAACTGTAAAGGGGCATATCGATTGGCCATTGGAAGATAAAGTGGAGTGACAGGAGTCGATGGTCTAACAGGAGGAGATGGAGGTCTAACAGGAGGAGATGGAGGTCTAACAGGTGTTCGAAAAGTTTGAGGAAAAGTGACTGAGCTTGGAGATGCTTCAGTAATCACAGAAATGTTTGAGCTTTCTTCAAAGGTTTGCTCAGACTGAATGGAGTTATGCAATTCTCTGTCAAGATGATGTGAAACAAATCTGTATTGCAAATCCTCAAAGAACAAAGGATCTGGAACTAATCTAGATAATTCAGTCTCAGAAAAATTCACAAACAAAGATGTTTCAAATCGTGCATCAAAAGGAATGTCATCAATATAAATAATTTTCACAGGACAAAATGCAGATCTAGAAAGTGGTCTAGAACTTCCTGTACTTTCTTGACTTCCTTTTTCAGAACTTTCTTGACTTCCTTGTCTTCTAAGAATCCTAGGAATCAGATTAGGATTTTCAAATATTGGTGGTGGATTGGGGTCAGGGTTTGACCTAGTATGTCAAATCCTTTCTGAAGCCAGTTTTCTTAGACTATGTGTTTTTGGATTTTTGGATTTTAATTGAAAAATAAATACAACTTCTACAAATTCTTTAAGAAATAATGATATGTGATTAAGATTTTCTCAAAGATCTGTTAAACTAGAGAGTCTGATTAAAAATTTTTGAAACTAAGGTTCAGTATATAAGCTAAATCAGAGATAGACTGAAGCAACTTTTATTTACTTTTGCATTTGCAGAGCAAAAGCAATTTCAAAGGCTTCCTGGCTGATCTTCAGACTTTGTCTATAGCTTATAATTGAATAATAATAACAAATAAAAATGATTCAGGTCCCCAGTATGGTCGCCACTATGTTATCACTCAGGTTTTCCTAGAAGTTGTGTAAGAGGAAAGTATACCCGAGGTAACCACAAACCAACCTTTTAGATGCAGAATCTAGCCAATCTGCATCCAGAGAGGGCTCTCTCTTTATGATTTATCTTTATTCTTGGAAGGTTTTAGGCTAGTTATAGATTCAAAGTTTGTTTTGGGAAAATGGTGGAATCCACAAACTAAGGGCAAGGTTGAGAGCTTTCAGTCCATTGGGCTATGGAGTCAAAGGATGGCTTTACTGGATTTCTGTTCTAAGCACAAGATGGTATTACAGGGCAAGATAGCTAGACAGAGAACAATCCTTAAAATTTAAAGTGGATGGGATGATTTTGAAGGGATGAAAGGCAGCTAAGAATCTTTGACCATGTTCAAAAGAAAGAAATGAGATGACTACAAACAAAGAGCAATGAAGAATTCTTTATTATAGTAATCAACAATGTTTAAATTAGCAAAGCAAGAGTATTTAAGAATTCATGCTTATAACTAATTCAGAGGAAAACATTAAGAACAATCACATTTGAAAACAGAGTACAATTAAGCAAATTCTGTTTCAATCCTTTATGTAAATTATTCAGAAATGGATAAGATGGTATTATAAACTAATATAAAATTTCAGACAAAGGGTAGAAACACTTATTGAATCGTAGTCCAACACATGAATCCTTAACAAGTCCAATGAATTAAATCGTCATCCGTGAAGCTAAGTAAATTTCTCCAAAAGCTTTTATTCCGAAATTCTCAATGTTACAGCAGAGTAATAGAATCCACCCTCAATACTCTCTTTGAGGGTTTATTTATACACAAAATAATCTTAAACAATCTTACACTATCTTAGCCAATAACCTAGGCTGACTTAAAGCATTATTTACAAACAAACAAGAGACAAATGGTCTCGTGGATAGAATAATGGGTAACTGCCGATGTGTTGTTCCTTTCTTCGTGGACGTGTTGGAGGTAAGTGCTAAAATAGGGCTCTGTGCTGTCCCTTGCAGTATTTCTTTGGCTTGTTGGACACTCTTTATTCTCACGGATACTCTTTAACCTTTTCACCTGATACTCTTTCATCTGTTTTCCTGTTTTTACCATTTACTTGATATTAAAGATAAATTCTCATCTTGAAATCAACTTTCATAGAATTTCCAACATTTATTTCCACCATTGATCATCTGGTATCATAGTTCTTCTGAGCTTTCTTAAAGTTTCATCTGCTTCAGTAAGTTTATAAAATGTGGGCTCATTCGGAAATAGATATTTTATTTCATGTTCCAGATGAAATAAATTCCTCACTTTATCATAGATACTTTTCCCGGTTGGTAATGTTGATTCCGACGAGCTAGTAGAACAATCAGCTGTGTTTTTAGAATGAGCCTTTATTCTCTTCTCATAGGTGTCTAAGTCTCTTTGCTTCCAAAACTGCACCTGTCTTGTCATCAATTCCTAACAATGCAAGCTGTTGCTTTGTTCTGGAATTCAAAAATTGAATGAGCTGATTGGCCTGCTCAGGCCTGCCTCTTAATTCATTTCTGGTCCTGTTTATCTCTTCTTGGGCAATTTTAACCAACTCATTTTGTTCAAAGATGGCTTGAATGGAGGGCCATATGACCTTTATTAACTCTATGATGTTACCCCAAAGAATGTCATTTATTTCCTTTAGAGGCTTTTCCAAAGAAAGATCCTTCTCCAAAGCCTCAACCAATTTTTCCAATCTTTTTATCTCTCTGGTGTTATCAGCAGCTGTCTTTTTAGATGTGTCATATTTTTCTTCCAATTTTGTTAATTGCAATTTTGTTTCTTGGAGTTCTGTGACCCTCAGTTGCAAACTCTCCATTTGTTTTATTAAGTCCTCGGAACTTAAGCCAGAAGTGTTCACCTGAGATGGCTGTATCTGTTGTCCTGCTGTTGTAGTACCTGTTGCTGATGTCTGCCTGATAGTTTCCTGTTCCTGCAATGCTTTTTCCAACTCCTTCTCTGTTTCATTAAGTCGCTCAGTCATATTCAGGAGCAACTCCATCATTTCTTCCTGTAAATTTCCTTTTATAACTTCCTGGGTCTGAGGGTGCCTCGAGGCTGGTAGTTTTAGCTGTTTTCTGAGTGCAGCTATATCATCCTCTTTCTTCTTTACCAATGCCTCAATAACTTTAATGTCTTTGGGATTGTGACCCAAACCAATGATTATCTCTTCTAGAGACTTTATTCTATTATCCTTGGCCTGTGAGGAGGCCTTCTCAATTTTCAATTGTGCAGTAGTGTTATTCAAAGAATCCTGCAGCGTTAAAGCTGCCATGGCCTTGTTGGTGAGAGTAGAATAAACCATTTCCCCAGTTTGTCTGTGTAGCTCTATCTGGTCCAGGGGATGGATATCCTTTGTTAAAACTTCAAAATTTGATCTGATGTAATCTGCTGCTGAAGTTGGCTTTGGCACCGTTGCTTTGAAGTGGCTCATTAGCATTTTACCTTGTGAAAGGTCAAACGCTGACATTAGCCTTTCTTGATTATGAGGAGCCATCTTCATATACTGATCATATACCTTCATTTTCAATGGATCATTCTTTGTTTTAATATTAATGAAGGTTCTTTTAATGTCTCCGGTATCTGTCTTTGGCGGTCTGAAAGAAGATACTTCAGTGCTTAATTGCTTTTGTATCCCTTTCTGGCTTATGTTTGTTTCACTTGCTGTGCCTGTTTGCTGACTATCTTCCCTACCATCATCAAATACTTCATCTATAATTTTTACATCTGGAGGTGGATCAGATTTGTGTTTCTTAGTTTGATAAACCTGTGAGGCTCCTTTTGAAGGAGTGGTATCTGGAGCTAGCCTCTTTTTCCCTATTTCCACATTTAGTGGAGTTTGCATCTCTGGAACTTGGATGTGTATTGCTGGTGTGGGAGAAGCCTGAGATGATTCTGGTACTTTGGAACTCTGTGGTTTTTCTGCCATGACCAAGGTTTCAATAACCTGAACTGCAGGTTCTTTTCCTTTACCCTTGGGTTTTGCTGCTACTGATGGACTGTCTTCCTGTAATGCTTGCTGTAGAGTGGCTGCTGAAGATGTGCCAATGTAGGGTACCTGCATTTGATCATACGTTTCTAGGTCAAAGTTCTCCTCAACATCTTTCATCATTTTATTCAATTTGTCAGCTCCACTTTCTTCCTCAACAAGAGTTCCTTCAACCCATTCATCTTGATTTGCATATTGTTCTAGACCAGGAATCTTGTGGTGTATATAGGGAGATGATTTGTTTTTTAATCTCTTTTCACAAATGAAACCAAAGGGATCATAAGGGATCCAACGGAAAGATGTCTGGAACTTTCTCTCTAATAGAAGTTCTGCTTCTCTCTCAGCTTCCCTAGAATTGCAAATGAAAGGACCTAACTGGCTTTTGATCCTTAACTGTGCTTTCTTCTTTACATTGCAAAAATGGATCACATCTGAATTATTCATCTGTCTAAAGTATTCCAAAGCAAAAATTCTCATTGGTACATATCTGGGTAACTTGAATGGATGTAATTCACATCCATAAATCCTGATGACTGTATGGTTTTGGTATAAGTACCAATCCCCAACCTTATAACTCTTTGATAGTTGCAAGGTCTTTCTAATTTCATTGCTTAGTCTTGGGGGAGAAATTCCTGTTAATAAAGTTGTTGCTGGATATACAAATTGATCAATGAATTCTGAGTAGGAGTAGGGAGAATCAGAGGAAAAATGAATGATGGGGGACCAAAAAATGACTGACCTGGGATTCTTCTTGGCATCAAGTTTCTGTACAGGGAAAGGGAACCTTTCTGACTGATAGAAGATCATGAGATGATAGATAACTGAGGAGTACTTAAAAACTTTTTCAGTATCTAGCCTTAAGAATTGATCATGGATTTTGTTGGCTATGAAAGAAGCATAGTCATATTTGATCTCAGGAGGTTGCCCAGGAGTAAAAATGGATAGCAGAGCCAAGGTTATCTCATCTACATATTCACTGGTGTTAAATACTAGGACAAAAGATATTATATTTACAATGAGCCTTCCCAATGTATTGAAATAGTAAAAACCATAGGGGGGAGACCCTTTTGGCTGATGCTCAGGTAGCATGAAATGCTGACACATGGATTTTAGCTTCTCTGGGGTTAATTGACTAGTTTTCTCAATCAATCCTTCCATGGACAATGGTGCTAACTCTTGGTCTGGTTCAAAGTGCAACATGGCATTGATAGCCTGTGGAGTGATGGGAAACAAAACACTTTGATCAGGAGCTAATACTGCCCTCTGTGTGGGATCATAGTTTGAATGACAGTAATGAATGATTTTTGGGAAAATAAGGACTGAAGGAATAAGATACCTTGGGAGATTGGATTCCCACAACCCTATAAGATCTTGCCCCTTTGAGTATTCGTCTCTGCAGCGACAATAGCTCAATAGGGGATTTTCATCAAAATGCAGGTCTTTAATTTGGAAATCTTCATCTATCAAAGGTAAATAGTCCAATTCACGGTGAGGAGCATTCAATGGAGTGATATTCAGAGCTGCAGGGGCCTCCATTTTGGTTCTTGTGGATTCAAAATGGAGGTTTTGGTTTTTCTTACAGGCCGGGCGGAATTTCTAAAAATGAAGGAAATTGGTACAGCTCGCCGGTTCAGGGAACAATTGCACAGTCTTAAAACTTCTGGAAAGGGCTCAGTGACGATTTTTAACCACTATTTCCGCGAAAAACAAAGAACACTGAGTTTTATTTGCAGTCGGGGCGGAAAAGGATAAATACCTGCTTTTAGACGGAAGCTGGTTCTTTATCAGGTAACAGGTAATGGCAGGATTGTTCCTCAACACGAGCGCAGCAGAATTTTGGGGCGAAATGATCAATTACAGTGGAAATTTTGAAAATCGCAGCGGGAGCACTGTCATTCTCAGAATAATGAAAATAACCGAAAAAACACGAAAAATGGCTTTATTCGCAAGTTAAAAGTATTTTTTATTTTTTCGAGGTGATGACGTCATCGACGTACGGGGTGACGTAAGCCGGCAGTAAGCGGTAAGCGGTAAGTGGTATTCCCGCACCGCTTTCGGTCGAGGATGGTTTTTATCGGAGGGGCAGCGATTCCACAGGTTTCTTGCCACGTGGATGGTTTGACTATTCAAAACCACCCATCCCCCGCTGGTTAAAAAACTTACACGGGATGGGCAGCGGGATCAACGCTGGCCGTTGATCTGCGGGAGGCTGATCCAACGGCTGGGCGATGGGGAGATAAGCGGAGGGTTCAAAGGTGGGTCCGTCGGGTTTTTAATAGATTTTAACACGTAATTTAATCACCCCGGGGAATTTTTAATAGGCGGAGAAGGTTGTTAATTAGTCCAGATGACTTAATTAATCCCGTATGTAAAAGAAAAGGGGTTGCTGCGGAATTGGCTTAAGTGGAATGCCACGTAGACGGACCACGGTGGCGCAAGGTTTTTTCGAAACTTTATTGATATTTTTGTATTTAAACATACATCTAGCATGTTTAAAGTTTTCGTGCATATATTTTATTTATATGGTAAATCAATCAATACAACTGATTCACCATAGGGGCGGGATTATAACATATTGATAGTTTTAACCAAAGGGCATATAATGGGTTTTTATTTTAAATGCGCGGGGATATAAAATACTTTGGTTAAACTTTATGATAGGGGGGTTTTTTGGGTTATTTATAAAAAGGGATTTATATATTTAGGATAGGGTATTTGACTAGGGATTTAGTAAATAAAGTTAAATGTTAATATGGCAGAGGACAAGGAAACTCAACATATTTTTACATATCTAAGAAAGTGATCACTTGTGAAGTAAATTGCCACATTTTATCTCCAACACTTCTTAGAATAGCAAGTTGATCTTGAGGGATTTTTATGAAATTATGCATCAGTTTCCTAAGTAAAATGTGATTTTACTTAGGAGAAAGTTTAAAAATGGAAGATAACAATGATGAATTATCTCAAATACTTAGGTCTTTTTTGATCATTAGGCCGAGGGTCCGGTCCCTCCAGAAGTCAAGGAAATGCCTTGAGCCCTTTTGATCTCCAAATACCTTAGTACTTTTGGGGGAAATTAGTAAAACTCTTGAGGGGGGAAATGATGAGGGAGGTTAATGAATTTAACTTTGCTTGCAATGATTTTCCCTTGTATTTCCTGCTTCAGTACTTATGATGAAAGTAAAGGATCAAAAACATGTAGCAGCATCATTCATCAGATAACACTTTGCAGTACCATCTACCTACCCTATCTACTTAACACTACCATTTTCTCTTCTTTATTAGGGTGCATTTAGACTTGCAAAACCTCTTCAATCTTTTCTTTTACATGATAAATCTATCTATTTCTACCCTTATTACATCCAAGGGCTCAGATTAAACTGTTGAGCACCTTTTATTCACTCTACCTATCTACTTATCTGCCAAGATTAAACTGTTTGGCTAGATATTTATTCTCTAATCTATAACATGAAATTGAAATATGAGTAAGCCAAGTTTAAACAGTTTGACTTATTCATGAATTGTGGCAAAAGTTTGACAAGCTGCACACAATTACTTTATTACAAAAATGAAATAGTAGTGGCATTTGGATTTGCACACTTTCCTTGGTCTATTTTTGCTTGGGGTTCATTTCTTCCTCTTTTTTGACCATTTTGTTTCTTTTTACCCTTTGATCTTTCTTTTAGGGTATACCCTCTTTACATTTTTTAAATTTTTTGATTTTTTGGTTTTTCAAGAATATGGAACACCTTTGCTCAAGAAAGAAGGTTTGAACATATTCCATAATTCCATCAAGACAATCATGAAAGATGAAACCTATTGGTATAGGAGTCTAACAATTCCGATGAAATCAAGTAGCAAGTTTGAAATTCATGTGAAACATCGTCCAACTGTCCCAGACAATCAAAGGAATTGGCAAGTATTTCAAGATGATGATGAGATTGACAAATTTCTACAAAATGAAGGCAAATTCAAAGAGACTTCAACCGACATGGAGCATGACGATGGTGAGTCTGATGTGCAAATCAATCAGATGGAAGTATTGCAGCTAAAATATAATGTCATCCCTAAGGGTTTGATACCTTTAGAAGAGCTTTTTGATCAAGATTACATAGCTAGAAAACCAACCTTGCGGCCAACATAAAAGGGAGTTGAAGATGTGAACATTGGATCAGTTGAAAATCCAAAGATAGTGAAATTGTCCAAAGCATTGCCACCGGAGGTAAAAGCAAAATATGTTAGTTTATTGTCTTCTTTTGCTGATGTTTTTTCTTCGGACTATTCAGATTTGAAGATGTATGATACAAACATAATTCAACACACCATTCCTATCAAGCCGAATCAAAAGCCCTTCAGGCAGAAGTTGAGAGGAATAAATCCGAAGTTGCTGCCCTTGATTGAGAAGGAGGTGAATCAACTATACAAGGCTGGTATCATTGTTCCTATAAGATTTTCAGATTGGATATACAATTTGGTGCCCGTCTGCAAGAAGACAGGTGAGATTCGTTTGTGCATTGATTTTAGGAATTTGAACAAGGTTTCTTTGAAAGACAATTATCCATTGCCCAAAATGGATCACATACTTCGGCGAGTAGTTGGAGCATCTCATATGTCGCTACTCGATGGTTATTCCAGGTATAACCAAATTCTGGTCCATGAGGATGATAGAGACAAAACAACATTCACCACTCCATGGAGAACTTTCCATTACGCTAAAATGCCTTTCGGTTTGAAGAATGCTGGTGCAACATTTCAGCGAGCAATGGATATGGCATTTACGAATGAGAAAAAAAAAATTCTAGTTGTATATCTCGATGATTTGACAGTCTTTTCCAATTTTGATGAAGAGCACCTTTATCATTTGAAGATTGTTTTTCAGCGATGTAGAAAGTATGGTGTGTCACTCAATCCGAAGAAGAGTTTGTTTGCCATGGATGAGGGCAAACTTCTTGGTCATATTATCTCAAAATATGGCATCCCTATTGACCCAACACGAGTTGAAGCAATTCAGAAAATTGATCTTCCCCGGAACAAAAAGGAGATTCAGTCCTTCAATGGTAAGATGAATTTTTTATGCCGCTTTGTGCCTAATCTTGTTGAACATCTAAGAGAGATTACAAACATGCTTAAGAAAGACAGCATAGTGAAGTGGACCGAGGAGGCGGTAAAGTCTTTCAATTTAGTGAAGTTGGTTCTTTCTTCAGCTCCGGTTTTGATCAGCACGGATTATACTCAGGATTTTATTTTGTTTTCATTTGCTTCGGAGCATACTATGGCAGCAGTATTAATGTAGAAAAGAGATGGGCATGAAAAACCAATTTCTTTTTTCAGCCGAACCATAAGAGATGCAGCCTTAAAATATAACATCATTGAAAAGCAAGCTCTTGCTCTTGTGAAAGCGTTGAAAGATTTCCGCGTATACATTCTGCATTCTCATATTCTTGCTTATGTTCCTAACGCTGTTGTTAAGGATTTTTTAGTGCAAACAGATCCGAAAGGGAGACGGGGCAAATGGATTGCTCCCTTGTTGGAGTGTGATGTGGAGATAAAGCCTACAAATCTTATCAAAGGACAAGGGTTGGCTAAGCTAATGGCTTAATCGAATTTACATGCCTTGGACATCAATCTTATTGCTGCTATGTCCGAGGAAAATGAGGAAAGTTCATCACTTCAGGTATCAGAAATCTTTGTGCTGTCTCCTTGGTATTCAGATATTGTATATGTGCTCCAAAATTTGTCACCACTGCCCGGTATGGCTAGAAACAAAAGTAGAACTCTGAAATTGAAGGCTGCTAAGTTTTGTATTTTGAATAATTCACTTTATTGGAAAGATCCCGGTGGTGTTTTGTTAAACTGTTTGGTGGAAGAAGAAGCAAAGTAGGTTATGGAGGATTTTCATAAGGGAGATTGCGGAGGTCACCTTTTTTGGAAAACAACAACAAAAAAGATTTTGAGAGCTGGATACTATTGGCCGACACTTTTTTCTGATATGTATAAGACTGTCAAAAGTTGTCATGAATGTCAAATTTTTGAAGGAAGGCAGAAATTGCAGCCTTTGCCGCTTAAGCCCATTGAGGTAAGTGCTCCTTTTCAGTAATGGGGTTTGGATTTCATTGGCCAGATCCATCCCGCTTCTTCAGCTCAGCACAAGTGAATCCTCACAGCGACAGATTATTTCACAAAATGGATTGAGGCAATTCCCACCAGGCAAGCTACGGATTCGGTAATAATTTCTTTCCTTGAGAATAACATTTTGTCTCGTTTTCGTTGCCCGAATAAGTTAATCATTAATAATGCAGCAACTTTCAAATCAAAAAGGATGATTGATTTTTGTGACAAATATAAAATCACTTTGGGACACTCAACCACTTATCATCCACAAGGCAACAGATTAGTGGAGTCTTCCAACAAATATTTGGTCAACATCATTAAAAAGTTGCTGGAAATAAACAAGAAAAGTTGGCATAAGAATTTGGTCAATGCAATTTGGGGAGATCGAGTGAGTCAGAAGAAATCTATTGGTATGCCCCCTTTTGAGTTAGTTTATGGAGTTGATACAGTGTTTCCTACCTCCCTCGCAGTTCCAGTGGTTAAACTTCTACAGGAAGCTGGCAGTGAAGATGATAATATGCAAAGAAGAATAAATCAAATGATCCATTTGCAGCAGACGAGAGAAGAAGTTTTTCAAAACACATTCAAGCTGCAGGAGAGAATTAAGAAAATCTATGACAGAAAAGCAAAGGCGAACAAATTTCAATTGGAAGAAGTGGTGCTGAAATGGGATGCAAGAAATGAGGAAAAGGGTAAGCACAGTAAGTTCGAAAATCTCTGGAAAGGACCCTTTAAAATTGCTTCATATCAAGGTCAGAATGCTTTTCTTCTGAAAGAGATGAACGGGGAAGATTTTCCAGGAGGGCCAGTCAATGGTAGGCTACTCAAGAGGTATCATTTCTGAGATTTTTTCTGTTGTTTACATTGTCACTGTATATACCATTTATGTCAATTTCATTGCAAGTGTGTGCTGTGATATTTTCTTCAGTTTGGGGCCTGAAGTGAAGGCTATAATTCTGAGGATTTATTTTAGCTTTGGTTTGAGTTTGTCAAGTCAGGTTTTTCAGTCATTTTAGTTTCAAAATTGAGGCAGTTTGAGTCAAATTCTCAGTCAATAAATGAGTCAAGAGTCTTGTGTTAATTTGCTGAAGTTATGGACTCCATAGCCCAATGGACGAAGGCACTGCTTACTCTCCCAGAAATCTATAGTTCTTGGCACCTCCTAGGAGCTACCATCCCCATTGGAGCCAATGTTAGAGTCGGTCTCTTCATCCCTCCGTCAGAGATCAAAATATCTTTTGTTGCATTTCATTTTAGGAGTCTCATTCAGTTCAGTCAGCTGCATTCCATTAGGAGCATGGATCATCTGACAAAATGGTATTTTCACTCATATCCCTCATGTCATGTACCTACTGGTCCATGTCAGTTCATCAAAATCAATTTTAAAGTCATTCATAGTCATGTTTGGCCTCATGTTTTCCAAAGAGTCATTTTAGGGTTTTTAGTCTCATTAGGTCTAGGGTTTCGCAAATTTAGTCTTCAAAATGTCTAATAAGGTCAGCAGGCACATGAGGGAGGCTCGAAATAAGTTTTCATTGCAAAAATTTCATCGTTATAATGCTTGATCATGATTCTTCTTCAAAACTCCGTTTTGAAGAAAAATCGTCAATTTCATCCTTTATAATAAATGTAATGTAATTTTCAAAAGTTTTTCAGTTATAAAGTTCTTCAGGCGCAGCCATGGTCACCTTTGCCAAATTCCATGTCAGCTATCCCTGCAAAAAATAGACAAGAATTTCATCATCAGTTCAAAAATCAAAGGAAAAAAACAAAAATAGAGTTTATTTTAAAAAGTGCAAAGTGCCAAAGTCTACAACATTAGAAAGTGGGTTTTCTAAATCAAAAATCAAATTCCATGATATATAAGATATTTTTGGTGTTTAAACAATCAATTTGCATGCCAAAGACATCATCGAAGCTGACTCAAAACGTGAAAGAGAAAAATAGTTTTCAAAGCCGAGACTGTGGGTGAGTTTACCTGCGCGGCGCATTGGGTGAAGGTCACGCCGCATAGAGCCGCTCGTCTCCTTGCAAATTAGAACTGGCGTGGCGCACATAACTGTCACGGCGCTTTGGGCCATTGTCGTTGTGCACAGGGCCGACACCTTAATTTTTTCATTGCCTCCAACAAATTCCAAATTTCTCGATCCCATTTGCTCCATGTAAGTTCAAATGATCTTGTAATTGCCATTAATCAGTGTTGGGTGTTGTTTGAAAGATTGGTTTTGAGAATTTGAATGCCAAACTATAAACCCTATCACCTTGCTTAAAACTGCTCCTTAGGGTTTTGGAATTGGCCTTTTAAAAAGTAATTGTGGTGCCCAACTTTTTCATTTCCCATCTTGTTCATCCCTTCCCTCACTGTAATCCCATCATCACTGTTAATATTATCATTACATTCTATCCCCTATTCCATTATATCCTAAACTAATCATATCATCTCAATCCCATTTCCCTATCCATAAAATCATTTCATTTCCTATCATTTTTCCCTTCCCATTTCATTTGCAAATTTCCCCAAGTTCCCCAAACAGTCAAGTGGCTATCCCTTATCCCTAAGTTTGTCAAATTTCCAAAGGAAAATTACCACTTAACAAGACTCCATTGTTCCCATTGCCCTTTTTCTCCTACAGTCCCTCTCCTTTGACACACATTTATCAATAAAAACAAAACATCAAAATTCTTATACACCTTGCATGGAAATTATGGAGACAGACACTGATACATCATATGATAGAGATAGTGATTCTACCACTGAACTACATGCTCTGAGAAGGCCTCGTAAAGGTGGCAAACATGTGAGAGAAGAGCCCACCTCATTGACTCAATTGCAGGCCTGCCCATTTGCCATGGCATGTTTTCGAGAGCAGTCATGTTATCAGTATTGTGAAATGATTGCTCGGATTCAGCATCATTAGGAGTTGCTCGTCTTTTTGTATTGCATTTTCATGATGGTCAGGTAACTCTTGCTGGTGTAAATTTCACCTTGACACCGGAAACCATATCTCAAGCAGCTGGAATACCGAATGTGGGTGAACAGTGGAACAAGAGACAGCAGGTGGACAGAGTGCATTATGAACCATAAATTAGGCCTAGCTATGTGAGATAGCTCAACAGCGTATTCCCATTCTGGTTCCTAAAGGAATCCTATGCGCCTTTGATGAAACTTATTATCAGATACTTCAGTTGTGAGGGACGATTTTCACGCCTCTATGCCTACCACATCAGATTATTGATGCATTTCACTAGAGTGAGGATGATGAACATACCTTATTTCATGTTTCAGAATATCGAGAGAATGACCATGCTTGTGCAGAAGAAAACTCCCGAGCAGCAGTACAACAGTATTTATCACTATGCACTCATCAAGATCGTGGTTGTACATCTGCTTGGATTGCAGGGAATTTCATGGGAGGATTTCATTTCCCGTGATTTCTTCACAGTTCCTGAGGTTCCTCCAAAGGTTTTTCATGAGCCAGGTGAACCTTCACATCAGCCTAAAGGTCACAAGATAGAGCCTATCAGTGTGCCAGTATATGCCACTTATCAGAGGGGCACCAGAGCATTATTTGCAGCAGCCCGACGAGTACTATCTCTACCTGGGGTGGAAGGGGTCTCGTTGCCATCATCAGCAGCACAGGTATAGGTACAAGATAGAGGAAAGAGGCCTATGTAGGATGAAGGCCCTTTAGGAGGCCAGGATACTGATTTCATATTGATTGATGAGGATTTGAGCTCTCCAAGCTCAAAGTTGAGAGAGATCATTCAGGAGCAGAAGGCGGAGATTGACACCTTTACCGACAAGTTGCAGAGAGCTCAATGGATCATAAAATATCTGGAGCAGTGGAACAAACAGTTGGAGGATCAGCAGACAATCATGGAGTTGCAAAACATCTGTGAGAATCGGCAAGCTGCTCGAAGAAGCCCAAGAGAGATGACACCCATTGAGCGGGAGATTGAAGCTGATAGGGAGACTTGGCTTGAGAGGGTCAACATTCATCTTGAGAAGATGTTGGAGAAAGAAAACAAGGAAAAGAACATTCTCAGACACATGAAGAACCATTATTGGGCACGACATCATGTTTGCAAAGCGAGGATCAAGATCCTGAAAGCAAGGCTAAGGAGGGCACTAAAGCGTCGTAAAAGGCATGATAGACTTCAAATTTTGGCCAAAGATTATTTGGCCCAACATAGTGCTTGATGGTGGGAATTCAGCTTAAATTTCAAGAAATTTGGGAAAAAAAATTTCAATTTTGAATTTTTGGGCCTAAAAACATATTTTCCTGCCCAACGCGTAGTGCCACTTGGTGCGCGCTTATAATTGGCAGCTCTTCTGGAGGAAAACTTTGCATTTCTGGATTTTTCATCAAAATTTATGCATGCATATGGATTACCTAAGGATTTCATCAAGTTCTGGGTTGTCCAAAGGGTCAAAAACACCCTAAAAATGGCCTTTCTGCCACCTTTTGCACACACAGGAAGAAGTGTTGGGAGATTTGATTTTTGGAGGGGCAAATTGCAACCAAATCCAGAAATTCCACTTGGGTTGGAAAGTAGACAGGTATGTATTTCCAACGAGCTATCCTTCACTCAATTTGGACTTCGGAAAAGCCCTCAAAATCAGCCTCAAACTTGTGCTACGCATAGATATTTCAGGCACTGCACATAGAGAAATTTAGCCTAATTTTCACTCAGCAGCTCAGAACTTCGCCTAGTTTTGGCTAGTTTGACTTTTTCATGTAAATATTGATGTAACTTGATCTAATTTCATGACCATGATGTAATTTTGGCACATTTTTACTCATTCTAGTGGATTCATTCACCAAAAAGTGAAATGTGGGTGAATGAATCAGTTTCCTATCATATAGAGGCAAGTTGTTTCATTACCTATTTTCCAGTTCCTAGTTTAGATATGGTTGAAACAACTCCGAGAATGATGATCTCGACCCCTAGAGGCATGGGAATGAGTTAGGCTTGTCTATATCATGTATTTATTCAGTCATTTTTAGGGTTGGACATTTGGGATTGCTTGGCACTTCATTGTACATTTCATCTCTGCAATTTTGGCAATGGAATAGACTAGGGTTTGCAGCACTCTTTGGGATCCATGTAGCTCTGTGTTTTGATTGTGTTTTTATTTATGTAATTGTAAGTTCACTGATGTTTATGTGTATCATTTCCCTTCTCATTTCTTCTTAAATTAAACAAATGAGTGATAAAGGTGGAATTCATTAGTTTGCTTTGCTCTGCCTTCAGTTTTGTTTAATTTTCCATGTTTTCATCTGTTTGAAGAGGATCCTTGAAATCCTCTTTCCCTCTTCAGCTCCTCACCAGTCTAAATTGTCCATTCATTCAATCCAAATCATCAAAACAATTTCCTTCCTTGCCCCAATCAGAACTCTGCAAAAACTAGGCCTCATCCCCGCACCCAAAACTGCCTTTCCCTTTGATTCCAAAAAAAAACCCCAAAATCAAAACCAAACTCCTTTACTTATATACCTAGCCTAAAATTAGCTTTTATTTCAAGTCATCTCAAGCCCCATTGATTATTTTTGCTGAGATTGACCTGGAGAGAGCCCTCTCCTGATCTGGTAGGGCTAGCTACCAAACTGAGCGTGGTTTGATGTTACCCTGAACTCTGCCTTCTTTCAGCCTGAGGTAGATTTAGGCAATAACAGGACACTTGTACCTTAATGGGGGCATAAATTCTGCCCATAATTAAATGCTGCCTAGGGGGTCTAGGGGGGGCGGCTGCGACTTTATGGAGCCCCCCCCCCCTGGCAAGGGGTTTCAGGGGCAGCACCCCAGAAGCTAAAAACAGATGTAAAATTGCCTAGTAAAAGTATAGTAATTTGTAGTCAATCTAGGTCATTCATTAGGCGGATGATCTGACGGTAGAAGTTATGTTTAGTTTAGGTTTTTTTTCCCTAGAATGGAACCCCTCGCTTTGTATGAGGGTATTGTATTATGTCTATGTATTGTATGTGTATTCTCGGAGTGAGAAACAGATAGGGAGACTGTGAGAGAACAAAGGATATTACAGTGGATCTGCTATAGGTTGTGTCTCTTCATTTTGCTGGATAATAGAAAGGAAGGACTGGCTGTTCGGGGCAGACATAGCCCAAACTGGGTGAACCACATATATCTGTGTCTCTTTGGTTTTATGTGTTTTGTGTGCTTGTGTTTTCCGCATATTTTATGTGTTTCATTGCTCTGTAATATTTAATTTTCTAACAAAAATTTGGCGTCTTTCAAGGCTTTGGTTAGTCCATAACCTACTTTCTAATAGGTAATCTCTCTAGCCAAGAAATTATTTGGTACATAAAGTGGGAGAACATGGGGCCCAGATAGACTACCCAAAACCCTAACATATGTAAACAATTATTCTCCAAACCATTTTCCTATAGCTGTGAAATCATCTCTGACTTCATTTGACATTCTTGGGACTTTTTCTCCAAAAACGGCTTGATGAAAGGGTAAAATAAATCCATGAAAAATTATGTAAAAATGAGACTCAAAATTTAAATCCAAAATGATATTATGGTATATATGGATGGGGGTAGGGTCTTGTATAGTCCATTTCCACCCCATGGTTGGGAAATGTAATATTCCCAAATGGGGAAATCAGTAATACATGCTTAGAAAAACAATTTTTCAGAAATATATGTTATAATAACTCATAAAAGCTGATGGGTCCCTTATTTTATTCATTATAGGACCCAAATCCAAAAGGATATAAAAAACAAATCGGGATAGATGAGTTAAAAAGGTCTCCCACACCCAAATTTTCCCAAAAACAATGCAACCCCAAAACTACTGCAGCACATAAATATTGAAACAAGTGACATCACAGTCTAATGAGGGTTTATACTCAGAAATTAAGGAGACAAATAGATCTTCTCATATATTAATCAATATTTCTCAAAAATTGAGATCTAGTCTCCTTTATACAAATCCAAGAGAACCCGGGAAGGGTTTCTGAAAATACACCAAATACAAATGGTGATCTATAGCCCAAGGACTGAAGAGTCACTGAAAAATGAAGCACATGAATATAGAAGGCTGAAATAATATATATCTGATGCAGATCCACTCAAAGGTATCCTCCAATGAAAGGCTGAACCCTTAAATCACAGGAAAACACTCTCAAAGAGCCACAAGATCCCTCACTGAAGCTTCCCTCCAAAATAACGCAATTCTAGATTGAAATCATGTTGTAAGTGACGGAAATAGATTGGATTGATGCCAAATATCTGAAATGTGCTCAAGAACCCTCCAAACTGATCTCTCAGAGAAGAAAACCATCCTCCTATGAAAAACTAACTCAGAAATTGGGTTTCTCAACCCTCCACTACAACACCCTGCAACACAACACAATATCCTACAGAAACTACATTGTAGCTGAAGAATGAAGCTTGGCCAGAATTTCAGATATGTGGAATGATAGATCAGGAATCTCCCAAGAGGCCTCTCAAGGAAAAATATGGAATTACTAAACAGGAAAAACTTGTTCTAAACAACACCAGTAATCTTTGCTAAACAGTTGAAGAGAGCAAAAGTCTAAACAAACATATCAAAATATAATTCGTAAGATAACCTCATATGGCTACCATGCTATTCCTTATTAAAAATTTTAGCCTTCTCACCTTAGGTCCCACTCATTAGAGTTTCCACCATCACACAATCAATCTCCCTCCAAAACTATGTTGTCCCATCATTAATGCCACTCCTCCATAATAATGTTGTTTGATTTGGTCAAAGTTGACCTCTTCAACCTGCTCTAGCCCTTTTCACACCTAGGGGTCTTCAATCCAACTTTTATGTAGCTATCTAAACTAATCCACATTCATACTAGTTGTCTCTATTGATAATTCACTCCCTCCATTCCATCATTGTTGACTTGGTCAAACTTGACCTTGTCTTCATGCATCAACCTTTTTTTCACACATGAGGGTGTTTTATCCAGCTATGAATATGATCCCTTTTCACATTAAGAGGGATTTTATTACTGCTATAAATTTGTATCAACCTCCATACCCATTTATTCATATAATTATAGGTTAAGAGAAAAATTAATATTCCAATTAGCTGCATGCTAATTTAGGAATATTACAGTCCTCCCCTCCCAAATGTTTCTTGTCCTCAAGATACTGCAAGGTTAGAATTGAAGAGCCTCGCCTCCTCTTCCTGTAGCATCCTCATATGATAAATTTAATGTTCCTAAATTAGCTTCAGCTAATATGAACATTAATTTTTCCTTGTTTATTTTTGCATTTCATAATTGATGAATAAATTTTAAAGGAGGACATGTAAAACTCCTAAAACAAATAATAAATACATGCCTATGTGAACAGAGACATATCTGGGCTATCTAAATAAACTCTTGCAAGTTTGAATGGGTCTAAATCACAAGAGTGGGCCATCTTTGACCAAGTCAAATAGCGCAGTCTAGATGCATTGAACCTCTTTGAGGGATACTGCAGTTCTAGAAGGAGGGTCTAATATGAAAAGGTTTAAGTGACTCAAGGTGTTTTACGGTTTGGAAAGACTCATATCTTATTAAAGGAAGAGGAGGGCAACAACGAGTGGTTGTTGAAGATAATCATTTCACAAGGAATTGTCTGCTAGACATCCCTTGTTGGGCATTCTTGTTTAGGAATCCCACCTCCTTCCTTGAGCAGCTCTTGGAGGACAATTGTGTTAAACTTGTCCACTATCGAGCTTGGGCCAAGCTTTAACTTACATTATAGTGCTACTCATGTTGAGGGTTGAGCTATCTTGTGAGCTGCAGCAAGTGGAAGACTAGATCTGTTCAGATATAGATGATAGCAGTGGCTCTTCTCAGTGAGTATGTCTTTTAACCTCCTGGAAGAGTTCATTAGTTGATTATAATTCAGATATACATCTTGGAATCAAGCCAAATCATCTTCAGAAGCTACAATGTTTTTTATCTCCCTAAGACAATGTTATTTGCAGATCTACAGCTGCAGGGTGCTTTGCTTGCATTTTGGAGAAGAGATCTCCGGTGTTGGGATTCTTCCTTTCACTATGGTGATCCATGGATTGGCCATCCAGTCCATGTTTTTTTCACATCTTATCTGCTATGTAATTTTATTATTCAGAAATTTTGAATCATTCTGCAGATCTGCATTCTTAGATCTCAGATCTACTTCTGGTGCTTCAAGTTTTGAGCAAACCCCCAAGGGAAATGTATAGATCAACCTTTCTTGTACATGGATCTGTATTGGATATATATTTTTTTGTAAATATCTGATATAGATCTGAAGAATCAATAAACTACTGCTTCAGCCCTAAAATTAACGCTGTCATGGTTATGCAGTCTTTTGTCATGGTTGTAGCACCTCATTTCTAAGGATTTCTCCGGTATTCTTTCATTCTTCTTCTGTAAAATTTATGAGCTATGCATCTGATATTATTTGTCAATTTTCAGACCTTATTTCATTCATAACCTTCAGAAAATCACGCTCACATGCTTCAATAAATTTCTGCATACTTCCAGTCATGGGAAATCAGGGTTTTCTAGCCTAGTTAGGAAAGGAGGAACTGTTTAACATAGAAAATATTATTTGTTTTTTCTTAAATTATACATGGGAGTCGATAATAACCCTATATATCATATCCAATAGCTTTTCCATCTTATTTTTTCGCAAATCTCTAAATACACTCATTTTAGGGCCTAAATCCTCACTTTTCCCCACCTTTTGCCTTATAAAACACTGTATAAAGTTGATGCTAGATATTTTATTGAATTTTAAGTGATTTTTTATCTTTATATGACATATTTTTGTAGCTCCACATTTTTAATAACTCATATTATTCCCAATAGTGTAGCTATTCCTAATTTGGAACATTATAGTGGTATCAGAGCAAGATCTTTGGCTCAGCCTGTGGCTTCAAGCCAAAGTTATGTACAGAAAGGAGAAAGTTCAGAATGATTAATAATATGGATTTAATCTCATCAGCTTTCATATCTAATAATAACCTCTCCAAGGAGGTTGAACAAGAAGAAGAAAGGAGAAGCAGTGAAACTCCTAGAAAGTTTCAAGAGCAGAAAGATCTTCCGATCAGATCTACAAGATATATACATGAGGAAAATTCTGAATCCTCATCTCATGGATATGTTCACTCATCCATATCACCAAATCTTCAACGTTTTTTCTATGATTTCTTCTTGAAGAGGAAGAAAGGAGGTGTGCCCAAAAAGGAGACTCTCAGAGAGTATTTGGAGGAGTATGAAGCTCAATCCAAGGAGTTCAAATATGACTTGAATTTCCAAGAGTTCTACAAGATCAAGGAGGATAAACATTATAAGGGTAGGTTCTATCTATCTATCTTTGATGGATCACCAAAATGTCCAGTCAAGGTTTGGGTGGAAGAGCTTAACAACTTCATGCAGCAACATCAAGTTTTAGAGATTGAAGCCATCAAAGCAGCAACACTGCATTTTGAAGGTAAAGCATATTATTGTTGGTTGTTTGAGTCTTTTTCCTTTAATAATGCCAATACACCTACTTATTCAAGGTTTATTGCAATATTTATAGAAAGGTTTGATGAAGCTCCATGTGTAACATCTTTTGTTGACATTATCAAACCACATCAAACAGATCTTTTGCATGAGTTGGGAGGGTCTATGAATCCAACTCCATTTCTGAAGACCATGGAAGAAGGTGTAATTTTTCTTGATGCCTTGCCAAGGGCAAGATCTCCATTGAGTGAAGGGTCCTCTTCTCAAGAGGAAAGCGTGAAGGTTTCTCCTTCAATAGATGACCAAGATCTAAGGTCTCTTATTGATTATGAGACAATTTCAGTCATTGAAGATGAGAAGAAGACAAGAGATGATAACACAGTCACAAAAAAGGCACCTAAAGCACCTCATGAAGATGAATTTTGAGCACTTTCTCCAAGAGAAGAAACTCTTACACTCTTGCAAGGAGTTCCACAAAGTCTCACACATAGAGCTCTTGACATGACACATGAGCAGCATGTACCATCATTGTCAAATGATGAGATCTTGGAGATAGAAGAAGAATAAGAGGAGGAAGGGAATCATAAGGAGAAGAACATGAACCCTTATCTTCTTCAAAGCTTGGAGGCACAAAGGAGGCAAGAGGACTTATGCATTAAAGATAGGGGCAAATATATCTACCTACATCCACATTCTACTCTATGCCTTGACACCTCTTTGCAAGGGGGTACTTTGCCAGGAGCACCTCTTGATAGGAGGAAATATAAAGTGTTCTCTCAAATATGGGCAGCATATTCATACTTGGCTAATGAGGGAGCCTTGGGAGAAGCTAGCATAGCACAGAGAATCTCTCATAAATTCAGAAGAGAGATGAGCAATTTCCTGAAAGGGCAATTTCTAACTCCCACTCAGAAATTTGCACTGAGAAAGGAGAAATCAGAGATCTACGATGGCATGAGCATGAGGGCACATGAAAACTCCATATCTTTTGGGAAGCCCATGATCTCTTCATTCACCAAGAAGATTTCTGAAGATAGCAAGGGGATCCTAACCCTCTTCTATGAATGGGCCAAAAGGAGGAAGTTTTGGAAGACAAGGACTTTCTGATGGGAAGTTGATTTCCATACGCTTCAATCTTGTCTTGGGCAAGATCAGCTGCAATTGGGGCAGAAAAAGGAATATGATGATGCTCCAGCATGTGACTTTGATATCAAATATGTCAAAGAAGGGAACCATTATATGATGGGGGCAGCATTTCAAACCTCTATAGCTCTTTCATTCTTGGAGAGCTTGGATCCTTATTGGAATTCCCAACTCAAGATGGAATACTCCAAGGACATTTTCATATGTGGGGTTCTTGATGGGGAAGTAGTGGATGAAAGGTTCAAGGTGGTGGATAGAGTTATCTATTTATGTAATCTTATTCTTTTGGTTAGTGACTCAAAACTCAAGGAGGGACTACTTGATGCCATCTATGAAATCCTGCTTTCCAAACCCACTGGTTTTTTCAAAGAATATCATACTCTCTTGGGTGGATTCATATGGGAAGGTTTCAAAGAAGAGGTGCACTCTCACATGAAGATGTGCATGGATTACTTGGTAGAGGAGGAGGAGCATAGCTCTTGGGAAGATCCATCATTCACATCTCCTTATCCATTGAGTGTGAGAGGGAACTCATCCATGAGTTACCCCACTAACGTAAAAGAAGTATATAGAGAGGCTTTTCCTTTTGAGAATTATCATGTATCTCTTGTATGCTTATATTTTTCTAACACTCATTTGCAGAATATAGCTCCAAAAAGGGGCACTATTTATGATGGGTTTCATGGGCTACTCAAGGCCATGAACCATGCTGATGCAAGTCATTCCTTGGAGGGTCTTGGCAAGCTATTCCATTCTTCATGGTGTGATTCTTTTATACCAATTATGATGCATTTCCTCCAAGCATTCAAAAGAGATGATGCAACAAACAAGTGTTGGGGAAGGCACTTGTTACATCCTATTCTATGGCAGTTAAGGATAAAACTGCGCTGGTTGCACATGAGGGAACATCTTCCTTCTCATTTATCATACATGGAAGCTAGCATGATCCTAATCATGATCCCACAAGCTGTAGAAGTCCTTATCTTTGCTGGGGGCATAGTTGGAGGAGAGGCACACTTGTTGAATGTGCCCTTGGGGAAAGGAGTTCCCCATTCTTTTTGCATTGCATGCTTCAATGGGAGGATGAGATTTTTTATGGCCACTATGATAGATCACTTGTCTCTTTGTAAAGTGAGTCATATGTTTGTTGGTAACATGCCTCTCATATGTATTGGGGAGGATTTTTTCTATGGATTGCCAAGATGGGAGGTAGTCCAATTCATTTGGATGATATCATGGAGATGGGAGACTATTATGAATCATGAAAATCCCCATGATTGTTATCACTTCTATCTTGAGGAGGCCATGGATCAGCAAGAAGGTTTCCACAACAACCTCCCATTTCTTCATGATGAGGGCCCTTGAGTTTATTCACCAAAGGCCAACTTGCATTGTTAGTATGAATCTTTCGTCTTAAAATACCACTTTAGATATGCATAAAAAATAGCCCTAACATCAAGTATGGCTGCCAATATCTTTAAGTCTATAGTTAGTTGATCCAAATAATGCTACACAAATCCAGATCTAAGCATAAAAGACATTAAGCAGTAAAAATAAAATGTGGCTCCATGCATCCAATAGACAAGACAAGAACAATGTATTTGAAAGAATTTTTATATTATATTAAAAGGGGGCACCTGAGAGGAAAACAATAAAGGTGTTTTCCGGTTCTCCTCAATGGGATGGGTTCTTGACAGTCCTCAACATTTCAGATCTAAAATTTCTCTCTCTTGTTGGTGTAGAAAACCCAGACAAACATAGAACTCAATGGGAGCTCACAAGGCAAAAATGGAGAAAATGTGACCAAGTGTATAGATCTAGAGTGATCTAATGCAATGGAAGGTGACTAATGAATGGGGAAAACCCTTCTATTTATAGCAAAATATTAGGGCGATCTAGAACTTGGTGCATGAATTAAATATTATTAATCAAATTCTAGAACCACCCTTTAGGAATATTTTATTATATTTGTTGGAGGGAAAAGGATTTTTGACTTGGGTCAAATACTTTATTTATAAATAATAAATAAATAAATGATTTATTTACTATTTTAAGGAAATGGTGGGAATATAATTAAATAAATAATGATTTATTTAATTATTTATAAATGATTTAGTCAAATTTAACTAGGAATATTATTTAAATGGGATTTAAATAACTTATTCCTAGGAAATAATCGAATAAATAAGGATTTATTTAATTAATTTTCTTGTTTTAGGTTAAATATGACCAGGAAATATAAAAAAATATAGTTTTGTTTATTATTTCCTTTTGGGGTTTCCTGTTTAGACCATAAACAACTTAATAAAGGTGTTTTAATAAGTTATTTCACATAGTGAAAGCAATTTTACTTACGGTAAAATTGGTCTTACATGGTGTACTTGGGTTCATCTAATGATAGTAGGTTAGATGACCAAAAAATGGTGTAACATGCATATTGAGGGAGGACCATTGGAAGACAGAGCTATTGCAGAAGATTCAAAGCAATGGTGGAGACTAACAGATGAGGAGGCCACAAGAGAAGAAGGGGAAGTTTTGCAGCACCCTTGCAATTGCTTGAGGACAAGCAACATTTGGGAGGGGGAGACTGTATTGTTCCTAAATTAGCTTCAGCTAATAGGAACATTAATTTTTCCTTGTTTATTTTTGCATTTCATATTTGATGAATAAATTGTAAAGGAGGAAATGTAAAACTCCTAAAACCAAGAATAAATACATGCCTATGTGAATAGAGACATATCTGGGATATCTAAATAAACTCCTGCAAGTGTGAATGGGTCTAAATCACAAGAGTGGGCCATCTTTGACCAAGTCAAATAGCGCAGTCTAGATGGATTGAACCTCTTTGAGGGACAACGCAGTTCTAGAAGGAGGGTCTAAGATGAAAAGGGTTAAGTGACTCAAGGTGGTTTAGGTTTTGGAAAGACTCCTATCTTATAAAAGGAAGAGGAGGGCAGCAAGGAGTAGTTTTTGAAGATTATCATTTCATAAGGAATTGTCTGCTAGACATCCCTTGTTGGGCATTCCTGTTCAGGAATCCCACCTCCTTCCTTGAGCAGCTCTTGGAGGACAATTGTGCTAAAATTTTCCACTATCAAACTTGGGCCAAGCTTCACCTTACATTACAGCGCTTCTCATGTTGAGGGTTGAGTTGTCTTGTGAGCTACAACAAGTGGAAGACTATATCTGTTAAGATCTGGATGATAGCAATGGCTCTTCTCAGTGAGTATGTCTTTTAACCTCATGGAAGAGTTCATTAGCTGATTATACTTCAGATATACATCTTGGCATTAGGCCAAATCATCTTCAGAATATACAACATTGTTTCTCTCCCTCAGACAGCATTATTTGCAGATCTACAGCTGCAGGGTGTTTTGCTTGCATTTTGGAGAAGAGATCTCCGGTGTTGGGATTCTTCCTTTCACTGTGGTGATCCATGGATTGGAAATTCAATCCATGTTTGTTTCAGATATGATCTTCCATGTAATTTTATTATTCAAAAATTCTGAATCATTCTGCAGTTCTTCATTCTTAGATCTCATATCTACTTCTGGTGCTTCATGTTTTGAGCAAATCCCCAAGGGGAATGTATAGATCAGACTTCCTTGTACATGGATCTGTATTAGATCTATATTTTTATGTAAAAATCTGATATATATCTAAAGAATCAATAAAATACTACTTCAGCCCTAAAATTAACGTTTTCATGGTTATGCAGTCTTTTGTCATGGTTGTAGCACCTCATTTCTAAGGATTTCTCCTGTATTCTTTCATTCTTCTTCTGTCAAATTTATGAGCTATGCCTCTGATATTATTTGTCAATTTTCAGACCTTATTTCATTCATAACCTTCAGAAAATCACACTCACATGCTTCAATAAATTTCTGCATACTTCCAGTCATGGGAAATCAGGGTTTTCTAGCCTAGTTAGGAAAGGAGGAACTGTATAACATAGAAAATATTATTATTTTTTTCTTAAATTCGACATGGGAGTTTATCATAACCCTAGATATCATATCCAACCACTTTCCCATCTTATTTTTATGCAAATCTCTGAATACACACGTTGTAGGGCCTAAATCCTCATTTTTCCCCACCTTTTGCCTTATAAAACGCTGTATAAAGGTGCTGCTACATATTTTATTGAAGGTTAAGTGATTTTGTATCTTTATATGACATATTTTTGTAGCTCCACATTGGTAATAACTCATATTAATCCCAATAGTGTAGCTGTTCCTAATTTGGAACATTACAATAAACTCCTCCAAGGAACTAGATGTTGTCTCACCAATACATCTCCCAGTTTCCCCTCCCTAATGTGCAAGTTATCTTTTGGTGACAATCCCAAATAGCTATCATCATGTAGAAGTAAAACATCCATGGCGGCAACAATATGCTCTCTAGAGGCCTTCTTGAGGCATGAGATATTATATATGTTGGGAAATATCATCCCCATGTGAATCTCCCATCCCCAAGCTATCATCCATACAAAATGAGCCACCCTCCAAAATGGTAACTCATGAAAAATCTCCTCCACCTTTGGCTCCTTAAATGTAGGTGGACTGAATAATTGAACATGTTAGACAAAATGGCCTACCGCATGTAGTCTCTCTCTCCACTTATGATAAATGTAGAGTAGTTGTTGACCTTGGGCTGTAATAATGTTTCCCTCAAGTGGCAAGAAGAAGACTGGATATTCAAAGATCCTCTTCATAGAATTATGAATCATTCTGGCCCAGTCTGTCCCATACAAAGTGAATGGTACATCATCACCATATGGTATCCAAATCATAAAAATTATGAAGGTTATGTGTAAGTTTGGATAGTCCCAATGGTTTTTCCAATGGATACAGCACAATATTTCCAACTGTTGTTTTAGATCATCATGTGGAAAGTGGTCCTCCAACAATTTACTAGTTGTGCATGTTTGCTCATCTACTATGAGGTAGTAAATAGTATTGTATATTAGCTGAGCATAATAATAATAACAACACGCTTTCCCAAAGTCATGTAGAGAAGGGTTATCTCCATCATAAGTGCTGGCCCTAAAATGACCATGAACCCCAAAAATAATCTTGCCCTCTTGTGGAGCAATGCACTATACATAGATGATGAGATAATGCAAATACTCAATGAAATAATCAATAAGTACATAAATACATTTCTTACCATGCATAGTGAGTAAGTTGAAAGTGAGGTCCATGGATGAGTCCTCCCATGATAATCTCCTCATACAATTCTGCAAAGTGAAGGGATGCATAATCCCCTTGGAACATTCCATCAATAGAAACATACTCCTAAGTGACAACGTTGTTGGCCTTAGTGATAAGGATTTTGTCACTCCATGACTTCCTTCTTTGACATGCCATATGCCAAAGTCATCCACCATCATGCTGCTATGTGTGGAAATCTCCTTCCTATGTGGAAATACCTCCTTATCCTTCAATGTTGAAGGGTAGCCTCTTTGAACTTTGATTGTGCCATCCCTTTCTCCTGGAAAGTTATGCCAAGTATGGAAAAATTTATGACCATACTCTCCCAAGAGTAGCCAAAGAAAAAATAACTCTCGTTGCTCCCTCACACCTCCATCATACAAAACATGAGGTCAAGATATGATGATTGACATAGAGAATGTCATATCAATACAATGCACCCAAACTCCTTGCTGCCATATGATGCAAGTGTCCTACCAAGTTTCCTCCACCAACATACCCCTTGGAGAAGGACATGTCACATCATGGCCAAATTGTTTCAAGAGTAGCCAATGCAGCCATGCCTCCTGCTGCCCTGTGTCATAAATATGCAAGTGGCTCACCAACCTCTTTCTCACCATCCACACCCATTCATCCACATGTGGGTGTCTCCCAATATTCTCCATCTTGGTAATCCTCCAATGAAGAATACCATCTTCCCAAATCAGATTTCTACCTTTCCATTTCATGGGATGTTGAAATGAAACCTCTTGTAGATCTCCTGGAGAAGACCCCACACCAATGACCATATTGAATCCATAAGGATCCAAGTATACTAAAGGAAAAACCTCCTCATAGGCCTATACCATGTCCATCCCAATAGATTCATCACCATGATGAAAGACAAAGTGTCTATCATTGATCATCTGCTCATCCAATGTCACACAAGTGTAATGGTCATCAAAATTCTCTAATAATAGTTGGGCCCCCAACTCATCACTGCTACTCAAGGACAGCATTTTTGATCTCGTCAATGGTGTATTTTTTGTCTCATGATCAAGCTCAATGTTGAACATATAATTCTGCATTGGATTGTTTAGGAAAAATGTCATCCTATCCTCCAAAAATCCACACCCCAACCCCAAGTGTTGTGTGCAGCTCAATAATGACAAACTAGGATGATTGTTTATCCCCTCCTTGAACAACTCAAGGCTGCACAGCGCAGTGAAAGTCTGTTACTCCAAATCATCAATATGTGTATTTCCACAACCCTCCATAAGATTTGTTGAAATAACAGAAAGTGGAAACTTATGCATACCTTGGTGAATCTTGAGAACATCTTGTATGGATGCAAGAGTTCCTTCCTCCAATGTGTTGGCTCCCCCAACTGCTGAGGATGATGGCTGCTCCTCCATAGTTGTGTCAGCATTGGTACAAGTCTCCTCAAGTGGTGGTGAAGGCTCCTCCCCCTCTGATTTCTTCTTGTCAAATATTTTTATCACCCATTGAGTGAAATTTGCAAAAGCAGTCACTCTTGCATGACTCAAATGGTTGAACCACCAAGTGTTTGCTTTACCCTCAAGGTGCAGCGCTGCAATTTCAACAGCCTCTCTTTCTACCATTGGATGTAGTAGGAAGAATGCATCTAGCTTCATCACCCAAGCCCCTGTTGTACATGTGGACGTTCCATCAAAAGTAGACAATAGAAATCTATTGCCACTCATTCTCCTATCACTGCAAGGCCTCCTTTCTTCTTCAAGCTGAATAAACTGTGGAAGAGTTAGAGTCTCCTTGAAAGCTCTAGGTTGAGACTTGTATTCTAGAAGGTATCCACACAGGATCTCTAGTTCTAAATGCCCTCCATCTCCATGACTCTTTCCTTATTCCTCAAAAGGAAAGGGAAAGGTGTAATGCTTTGGAGCTTTCTGCAACATTGGTTCTCTCTTCTGAGAATAGGAAGTACATGGTCCTTCCTCTATCATCTGCTTAACCTCCTTGGAGAGGTTCTTCATAGATCTAAAAAGTGATGACACAAAGCTCATTCCTTCCACCATTTTAGTTCTCTTCTCCTTCTCTTCTTCTTATATCATATTGGCTGAAAACTCACAGACTGAGCCAAGGTTATGCTTCGATACCACTGTAATATTCCCAAATGGGGAAACCGGAAATACATGCACAGAAAATGCATTTTTCAAAAATATATGCTATAATAACTCATAAAAAATCATGGATCCCTTAGTTTATTCATTATAGGACCCAAATCCAAAAGGAGATCAGAAACAAATCGGAATAGATGAGTTAAACAAGTCTTCCACGCCCATATTTTCCCAAAAAGAATGAAACCCAAAAACTACTACAACACATAAATACTGCAACAAGTAATAGCACAGTCTAATGAGGGTTTATACTCAGAAATTAAAGAGACAAATATATATGCTCATATATTAATCAATATTGCTCAAAAATTGAGATCTAATCTCCCTTATACAAATCCAAGAGAACCTGGGAAGGGTTTCTAGAAATACACCCAATACAAATGGTGATCTACAACCCAAGGACTGAAGAGTCACTCTGTTCTTCTTTTGGACTGGAACCAAGTTAGCCACCCATTCAGAATATCTTAATGGCACAATAATCTTAGCCTTCAACAGTTTCTTGATTTCCTTTTCTATGGAAGGAAGGAGTAAAGGATTGATCTGCCTTAATTTCTGTTTGTGTGGCTTAGAATCTCCCTTTAATGGAATTTTGTGCTGGATAATGATAATATCAAAGGTCTTCAAATCTTGATAGGACCAGGAAAAGACATCTTTATATGTCTGAAATAGCGTCCGATATTTCTCTTTGTATTATTTAGGCACCTTATTAGACAATTTCACAATATTTGGATCGGCCTTAGTGCCAAGGTTCAGGTCATCTGCCTGATTTTCTTCAAAAACCTTACTTGGCTATATTGGAACATCATTCTTATCAAATAGTCTCTCCAGAGGGACCAGTCCTCTGGGTATCACATTCCCTTTAAGCTGCAACACCTTGTGCCCAGCCATTGTATCCTGCAATTTTTTCTGAGGATAGTCCTCAGTCTCCTCCTCGCCAACATCTATGACCAAATTGGAAAATTCCCCAACGATCTCCATGAATCTCTTCACTTTCTCTTCATCTTCAAACACCTGCTAGTGTTTGACATTGTCACGGATGGAAGGACAGTAACGGA
This sequence comes from Pinus albicaulis, assembly GCA_034641835.2. Taxonomy (NCBI): domain Eukaryota; kingdom Viridiplantae; phylum Streptophyta; class Pinopsida; order Pinales; family Pinaceae; genus Pinus; species Pinus albicaulis. Next base: position 110,480,525 of record CM076571.1, on the reverse strand, counting down.
CCTCTATCTCATACCTTAGGAGGGGATTCTGAGGCGGCCGAAAAGTGCTTGCAGCTACTGCAAGAGAGTCTTCCATTCTGTTCTGGTCTCTTGGCATGAATTGAATATTAAATGCTAGGAAGAAATTCTCTACCAAGTCCCATACCTCATTTCTGTAAGCCCTCAGTCATGGGTGATTAGCTTGACATTGATTTCTTACTTGTCTCACCACCAGTTTTGAATCTCCCAGAACCTTCAAGCTCTGAATATTCATACTCTTTGTTGTTTGTAGACCTAGAAGCAAGGATTCGTATTCAGCCACATTGTTCATGGCTTCATACTCCAATTTAAAAGATAATGGGACTAGCTGCCCAGTAGGGGAGATTAGGAGAACCCCAACTCCATTCCATTCCTTTGAGTTGGCTCCATCAAAGTGCAAGGTCCAAACCCCACCTTCTTCATTACTTGAAGACTTCAGAGTATTTACTTGACAGAAAGATGGCTCCTGCAAATAATCTTGGTCTTCTTCAAGCATTAGACAAGAAAACTCACCCTCTTTTTTGTACACAGGTGAATTTACTGAATGATCAGCTTTAGTGACCATCTTCACAAACCTTGTTTCACGATATAATCTCCTTTCTTGACCTCCCAACATAGGATGGTCACATAGGTTAAGTCCAGCTTTATATATCCTCTGATTTTTGTACCCCATGATCTTGATAATAGCATCACAAAATGAGCTGGGATGTCAGCCACTACTATGTCCATTACCACGCTTTTAGCTGGAATTTGGGCTAGATTTACCACCAAGTCCTTAATCATCCCCAAGAATTTGACTCTTTTGGAATCAAAAGAATAGAGATATTTATATGGGTGAGTGATCTGCAGCTCTAATTGTTCCATCATTGACAGGGGTAGGAGGTTATGAGACGCTCCAAAATCCAACATACAGTTATGCAATAATAGGTCATGAATTACTAAAGATACATAGAAAGGAGGAGTTGAAGCATCTAAATCCTCAACACGAGGACCGAACATGAAAATAGGTCTTTCTTCCTGGAGGTTTAAACTATCTGGGATTGGGGCTGCTCCTTGAGGAAGCATGAAAGAAGACACTTGAGACTGGTAGACTGGTTGTTTCAAGAGTTCAATCAGGGGAACTGGGATTTTAACTTTTTCCAGTTCTTTTTGAAGATTAAAAGCAGAGGGAGACTTCTCTATGAGACTTTCCTTTGGCTCTTTACTCTCAGCTAGAGGTTTTTCTTCCCTCAAAATAGGTTTAACATTTATATGTGGATTACAGGCCAACTTAGAAGAGGAAAGAATGGATTCATTAGAAGGTAAAGGTTCAGTTATAGGTCTCTTACCTTTATCTCCGACTTTCTGAACAATTTTCTCCTTCTGAGGCATCTCCTCTTCTTGTTCTTGCGTGTGTGTCCTCTTCCTAGAGGTCTTAAGAACATATTTTCTATGAAACTGTGCTTGCATGAAGTCTACAAATTTCTTACAGTAATCATTAATCTTTGGATCTTCAACAACACTTGTCTTTTCTTCTTCTTCTTGCAAGGAAATCTCCACTTCTTCACTTTCTTGCAAAGAAGACTCAACTTCATCGCCATTTGAGTAAGCAAGATATTGATCATCTTGCCCATCGGGTATGTCTTCGGTAGGGCCATCCATCTGCCCTTCCAGATACAGTGGGGGATGTATGTGGTCTTGATGCTCCCTCCGATCTCTTTGTAATATTTGCAAAGGAGGCTTTCTGTATTGAGGGTTATAACCCCTGTTCGGAGTAGATTGAGGTGGCCTAGAGGAGGAATTCTTTGCTTCGAGCTCAAGCTTCACTAGCTTGCTTGAAAGGTTCTTGATCATTTTTCTCATCTCCTCTATATTGTAATCCGCTGCCTCTCTATCTTGACCGGAGGTAGATGCTTCTTCTTTCCCTCTCTGTCTAGCATCATGGTCTGACCTCCCTTTTGATTTACCCGTAGAAGCAAAGTTAGCTTCCACTTCCAATGCATCGGTCTGGGCTTCATCCAAGGTAGCAGACTTCCTTTCTCTTAAAGAGAATCTGAAATATGAATCAAAGGCTGCTACAAACACCACTTTAGCAGCAATATGGTGAGGCTTCATTTCAGTTGGGAGACTTGTATATAATTTTTTAAACCTCTTGATGAATTCGGACACACCTTCATTATGTCTCTTTCTAAGTGCATTGAACTCTGTAAGACAGTATCCATGGTCCTTCTTCTCTCCCCATTTCTTGATAAAGGAATTTTCCATTTCCTCCCAATTAGTAATGGGGCGGTCCCCCAAAGTCTTGAACCATTTTCTTGCATGTCAATCTAGAGACTGAACAAACAACCTCAACACCACATCTAGACGTTCAACATTGAAATTTTCTGCAAAGGCACAGAAAACTTATAGGTGTTTTTAAACTTCAGTATCATTTTCTCCATTGAAATGAGGCAAGATATTTAAGTAATCCTAAGGCATATCATTCAGGATCTGAGGCAATGCCAGGGGGGCATATTTGTTCAATAGGAAGCCAGGAATAGCCATCGGAGGTTGTGGGGGTGGCAGGATATTCCAATGTGTATTAGGAGGTGTTCGAAGAGTAGTATGTATGACAATGGGGATATATTGAACAGAGGCTTGAGGGGCTTATTGAAATGCTTGAATATGAGAAGCAGAAACCTCTGTGACTTCTTTAACTTCTTCGGCTTCAGGAGTGGGATGCATAAATAAGCTTGTGGTATCTACATATTCAACCTCATCTTTTACTTCAATATTTTCTAGGGAAGGGTTATCAGAAGTATAATCAAGGGTTCTTGTAGTAGAATCAGAACCTTGATCTTGAACTAATTGAGAGGAGGATGGAGAGTCTTCCAGGGAGAATCTGGGAATATCTGTATAAGATGGTGGTATTTCTCTCCAACATCTTTAGTGCAAAATCTTCTCTAGATCAGACACTGAAGGTGTTCTCAACTGGGATTCATTTGACCTCAGGTGCGGTTTTTGGGAAGCCAGGACTGCAAATAGATTTATCTTTGAATGACAGTGTAGTCTCCAAGGTGAGGGATTTACAACTCCCAACCCTTCCTGTTCACCGATTCTAAAGGGTGAACGAATATTTGTCAAGGCCTGAGGATTTAGTTCCTCAAATTCTTCCCTGGAAACAGCGCCAGAAAGATGTTGTGGCTCCTAGAGACAACCTTGATTTGTATAAAGACCAGTGCCTAGGACATCTTAAATGCAAGGAGAATATGACTCAAATGATTGCAGTTGACAATGTGTTACACCATTTTTTGGTCATCTAAGCCATTATCGTTAGATGAACCCAAGTACACCATGTAAGACTAATTTTACCCCAAGTAAAATCGCTTTCACCACATTTGTTTACATTTCCTGGTCATATTTAACCCAAAACAAGGTAATCAATTAAATAAATCATTATTTATTTAATTATATTCCACTCATTTCCCTTAAATAATAAATAAATCATTTATTTATTTATTTATTATTTATAAATAAAGGAATTGACCCAAGTCAAAAACCCTTTTCCCTCCAACAAATATAATAAAATATTCCTAAAGGGTGATTCTAGAATGAGATTAATAATATTTTATTCATGCACCGAGTTCTAGAACACCCCAATATTTTGTTAAAAATAGAAGGGTTTTCCCCATTCATTAGTCACCTCCATTGCATTGGATCACACTAGATCTACTTTTGGTCACCAATTTCATTTGTTTGCATTTTGAACTCCCATTGAGTTCCATGTTTGTTAGGGTTTTCCACATTAACCAAAGAGAGGAATTTTAGATCTGAAACACTGAGGACTTCTAAGAACCCATCCCACTGAGGAGAATTGGAAAACACCTTTCTTGTTTTCCTCTCAGGTGCCCCATTCTTTAATATAATATAAGATTCTTTTTATATATTGTTCTTGTCTTGTTCATTGGATGCATGGAGCCATTTTATATCTTATCTGCTTAATATCTTTTATGCTTAGATATAATTTTATGCAGCAAACTTAAGGATATTTTGCAGCCATATTTGATGTTAGGGCTACTTGATATGCATAGCTAAAGTGATCTTTTACAATGAAAGAATCATACTAACAATTGGAGACTCCACACGGGTTTTCTTTTGCGACCACTATCGTTTTCTATCTTCCTGCATATCTAGTTGTTTCAGACCCTAGGATTTCTCTTCCACTTTTTATTTTTCCTATTTTTTCCATTTTTATGCTAGTTTTCCCCTCTAAAAAACCCTCAAACATTCAAATTTCTAACTTCCGTGTGTTTCTGGCCTTTTTGCGCAGGTGACCGACATCAGCCGCTGCTGAGACGACAAAATTTTCTGAAATCTGCCACCGCCCGACCCGGATCTGCAGGTCGCACTTATTAGCCCAAAAAGTGCGACCTGGCCTTGAGGTCGCACTTTTTTGCCCTACATCTGCGACCTGGCCTGAAAACAGGCCCAAACCTGCGACCTGCCATTTTTTTCTGCAATCTGCCGGCACTTTTTCTGGGTTGCACTGAAGCTTCTGTCAGGATTTTCTAGCCTCTGTCTCCACCTGTTCAGACCTGTTGCTGATCTATTTCACTCACCTAAGTGGGACTCTTGCCCCTTAGGGCTTCAGTTCCCTCCACTTTTTGTGGGAGAGTTTGTTGTTGTTTTCAGACGTCTGAATTTCCAGAATTTTCATCTTTATTTCAGATCTGATACCTCCTGTTCAGATCCTCACAGGTCAGATTTTCTTCCCTTTCTATACACTGCCTTTCGCTCTGTTTGGGTTCATCTCTAGGGTCACCCCTTTGACCCCCTCTTTTTAAGTTGATCTCCTCTTTTCTAGCAGCAACCTTGCCCCTGCCTCTTTGCTACTTTCTGCACCACTTTCCAGCAGATTTCTCCATTAGATCCCAGTCCCTCCGGACCTTAGATCTATCGGTCTCTTGTTAGCGCGCTCTACCCCTTCTAGAATATTTTTGAGCAACCCATCTTCTTGGGTTCGATTGCTGCCTTTTTATTTGCTAATTTTCTGTTTTATTTACTGCAGATTTCTTTTCCATTACGCAGCACACTTTTTCTTTTACTCTCAAAACGTCTGGGTTTAATCAATTAAAATTAACGCACGCCACACACTGACCCTAATTGAAGAAGAGCCTGGTTAACACTGCCTGGAAAAGACTCTAAAATTAATCGACACTGCACCTCCTTGCCCTTGTCGCATCTTGCTTTTGCACCTTGCTGCCCTTGTCGGTCTTTCTTCTTCCCGTCATCATTGCGCCTCCAAGGCATTTCTCCCAGCAACTTCTTGGCCTTCACCCTCAGTTTCCGGTTGGTCGACTTCCTCCTTCCCGTCGTCATCGAGTAAGTCCTCCCCCGAGTCCGCACTTCGATTCTTCCTCTGATTTTTCGGGTTCTCCCCATCATTCTGGTTCTCCCCACTCTACCTCCACCATGTCTAGTTCTGGACCTAGCCCTAACCCCAGTTCTACTGCTAGGTCCACTTCCAGTGGAACCACTACGGGACCTACCTCGACTGCCCCATTACTTTCGTATATGGCCGGCCTCAGTCTCCCCGACTTCAATCAACTTATCAATGATCCTATCTGCCACGATGTTAGTTGGCCTGCTATGCCAACCAAGCTCCCCTCTGACATTCCCAAGTTCAAGGGCCTTGCTAGTGAAGATCCCTCCAATCATATCCGATCTTTCCACATGTGGTGCTCCTCTAATTCCATCACCGATGACTCCATCCATCTTCGTTTATTCCAACGTACCCTTACCGACGAGGCATCCAAATGGTATGTTGATCAAGCCACCTCTTCCCATACCACTTTTGCAACCATTTCCCAAGCCTTTTTGTCTTATTTCCAGCTCCCTCTCCGATATGACACTGGCACTGAACTATTGACCTCCTTTCAGCAATCCTCTTCAACACGTCTCTCCGCTCATGTCCAGGAGTGGCGAAGATGACGAAGCTTATGCCGTGCTCCCACCTTTGAAGATCGAGTTTACATGGATTGGTTCCTTCGCTCTCTCTTCCCTCCCATTGGCAAAGATGTCGCCTCCCATTTCCCCTAAACCGAAGAAGCCTCCCTTCAAATCGCCTTAAAATATGACCTTATCTATGCCCAGTCTAGTTATGTTTATACTATCCTTCCTGATCTCCCCAAGCCCGGGGGCACTAACACCTCCGGGCCCTCTCACGCTGCCGACGGTCTCATTGGAGCCATGTCTCACACCTCTGCTCCACCTCTTATGCCCTATGGTTTTCCTCCTAGCGGGGCCAACACCTCCAGCACCTTTCCCCATCCTGGTAACATGTATCCAAGCTTTGGCATGCCTCCTCCTTTTTCCCACTCTCCTGCTTACCTCAATGTTGTCCATTCTCACCCTTACCCTTATCCGCAGCCTGGTGTCCCAGCTCCTCCAGCATTTGGACCTCCCGCTCCCTTGCCTCCTCCCGCCCCACAGCCGCACTTACTTCCCCCTCCAGGGCACGTATTTTCACAACATGGCGCGACTACTCCTCCTCCTTCTCAATGACGGCGGAGAGGCAATCCATCCGCCTCTGGTAATCGTGGACCCACTCCTTCTAGCATTGACACGAACACTGCTACCCAGCCCCAGGGTTCCCAACCCAAGCAGGACAGGCCGCTTCGCACAAATAAGCCCTATTCATGTTGCGGTGTTTTCGGTCACTACACTCACGATTGTTCCCTCTTACCACAGATGCGATAGATGTGGGAGTCTCAGGCCACCATTTGGGGACAACACTCCTCTTCCCCTGTCCCCCCCATTACTTCTACCTCTCAGCCTGCTGTGTTTACCGATCCTTTCCCTCAACAAGGATTTGTGGCTACTCATGCCCCGGCAGCCACTCAACCTTCTCCTTCTAGCTCTTCTGATTACCAAATTCTTATGATGTCCTCTGACCAACCTCTCATTGTTGACCTTAACCTTCAAACTTGGTCTCGTCAATACTCTCCACCTCCCGTACCATCTATCTCTGAGTCCCCATCATCAACTTCTACAGAGCCTCTATCGACACCCAATGGTCCCTTACAAATCCCTCCACCCAAAGTTGAGGTTCACACCAAAATTCCTAAGGGTCCATTACGCTGAAATGCTACCTTTGGTCGGGTTGCCCATTCCTACAGCATAGTATATGATCTGGCGCAATCTCCAGCTGCCATTTCAACACTAGAACTCCTCTAGTTGTGTCCTTCTCAAAAGAAAGCTCTACTATCTGCCGTGGGTGATGTAGATCCTGCTGATGACCTCTTAATTTTTTTCAACGCCCGTCAGTCAGACCATCCCCCTCTTCCTCCTTCAGTCGCTTTCCAAATCCCAGTCAAAATATGCAATGCCAATGTCACTCGATGTATTATCGATGAGGGGGCATCCACCTGTGTAATGTCCGCTTCAGTTTGGAAACAACTCGGATCCCCTGAGCTGGCCCATTCCACCATCACCCTCCGTGCGTGGGATGGCCATGCCTCCCAACCCATTGGTCTTTTTCATAACTGCCCTATCACCCTTTCCGGTAAGACTGTCTGTGTTGACGTTGAAGTTATCGATGCCCCTCTCGACTACAACATCCTTTTGGGGCGTAGTTACACCTATGCCATGTCTGCCATCCCATCTGCAGTCCATCGCAAGATGTTTTTCCCTCATAATGGAAATATCGTCACCATTGCCTAGTAGTCGTATTATGAACCTAAATCTCAGACCTCACCTGAGTCCACCATTTCCACTGTCACCAATAAGAAAACTTTTTATTCCTTGACCAGTGTCTCCCCTGGCGTCTACAAAGACTCCTCTTTGCTTGGCACCTTCCCCGGTCCCCCCCCTCCTCCTATCTCTGATCCTAGCTAGGTGAATGTTTGCATGATGCAATCGTCTCAGGCTGCCATCCCACCACCTGCTCCGACTAGTCAGCAACCTCCACCTCATCTGACTCACCCTACTCCTAGCCTTTCTCCTCAGCTGTTTCAAACTCTCCCACTGGGTCCTTCACCTCCCCCTCACACCCCGGAACCTCCTTATCCTCCCGCCTCGGTTCCCTCCGACCTCCCCCATTTAGAAACCATCCCTCCTGGCCATTACTCCGCCGGTCAAATCCCTTTCCTTGGCATCTATTCGATTTCTGTCATGGCCGCCCTTTCCCTACCTAATTTAACTTTGGGCATACTGGTATGGTACCTTACTCCTCCAACCACAACCCCTCCCGGCCACCCTAAACCATACATTGCTGTGACACCAGTTCAACTGATTCCTGTTGCTCCTCCCACCGCTACGGTACCTCTAGCCCCGTCGCACGACCCTCCTAATGCTGAGACTGCTATGGGTAAGAAAATAAAAACTCGCAGGGGGGCATCCAAAGATAAAGCCACCACTCCCGATCCTACCCCCCCTCCACCCACCAAGCCTTGTGCTTTGTGTGATGTTGTCGGTCACACCACCCATACTTGTCCTGAGTTGCCCTGTATCCAACCCATGGTCAAAGTCGCGTTCCCTGAATCGTCAGCCCCGGAAACCTCTGTTTCCTCCGCCCCCATAACCAAGAACCCAAAGGCCCTTCGCACCAACAAACCTTGCACTTTATGCGGTGTCCATGGCCATTATTCTCACCATTGTCCTCACCTCACGCATTACCGCGCCTCTTTAGAGGTCATTCGCGAGTATGAAGTGAAATAGCATCAATCCGCCTCGCCCATCCTTGCTCAATATGCGTCAAGTTTACTCGAGGATCCTCCAGCCACCATTGACATCCCTCCCCCTGATGTTGAGATGTCCGAATATGCTGTTCCTCTCTTGTACCTATCATCATCCGACCAACCCTCAGAGTACATCCCCTCCGTATCCCCTCCACCTTTTTCATCTGATCCCCCTTCAGCGCCATTCTTGGGTTCTCCATGTTTTGACCATCTTTTTACGTGCTCTTCTGTCATCTCCCCTGATGACCCATTTTTGCGCCTTTCCACCATGAATAATGATCTTGGTAGCTTTGCAGCCTCTTGTGGTTTCCACCACCTTCCCCTCTCTTCACCTAACCCCGATACTCCCATCCGTCTCTATGATGTACATCACAACACAAGTCCTTGATCTTCCCCACTTCTCTTATCTTGTGACGTTGTTCCCTCAACCCTCTCGCCCACTCATTATATTGGTTACGCCGATGGCGAGTCGGTATTCTTGAAACCTCGCCTCAGTCGCCTGGGCCATCTTTACCCCTGTGCATACCCTTGTTCTTGCAAATGGGGTCTGCATTGGCACCGCCACCAATAACCAGACCGAGTATGATGTCGTTCGTGGTCTCTTAGCTGACGCTCTCTCCCATCGCATCCTCCATCTACAATTTTATTTAGATTCCCTGCTTATTGTCTTACAACTTAATGGCATCTACCGTGTGCATAATCCTATCCTATTTAGACAATATTTACGGGTGAGACTTTTCATACGGGAATTTAGATTTATTTTATTCAACCACATCCCTAGAAGTCACAATCACTACGTAGATCAGATCACAAACCATGTTCTAGACTGGAATTCATCACACATAAGACAATAGCATCCACAAAATACACATAAAACTCATATATATATAACATGTGTTTTAAAGTCCATATACTTTGAAACATATGACATGCCCATAGCATGTTACAAAAACCCACTACTACAAAAATGGGGGGCACCACTTGCCCCTACATCACTACTAGAGGGCACCACCTGCCCCACATCTAGTCACTCTCCAGAGGATCCCGAGCCAACGGCTCTGCTCCCGCAGCTCGTAGATCACGCATCGTCTGCCTAGCCATTTCCATGCGCCGCATGATCCCTCGCCATTCCGAGGGGAGCCCAATACATATCTCTATGTATCCGTCGTCTAAATCCTGCCATCCATGCTCTGACACACCAGTCAGCAGTCCCTCACATCTACGACGGAGGTCCTCCACCAGTGCGGCCATCTCTTCATTATGTCCTGTCCTTGATCCACTTGTGCCTGTAGCACCTGCTGCTGCTGGTCGTTTCATATATCCGGCCGGTTTCACCGGAGCTATATCTGCACCCCAAATAATATTAGGATTAGTACCATGAATACTAGCCACAAACTATAAAAAGGAACATAACAGATTAGTTGCTTATCACTTACCATCCGGTCCCCATACTCGACCAGGTGGCAGCGACAAGTCCGGATCTCCCCAATAACTCATCCCACTATAGGGATAGTCGTCTATGTATAACGGCATCTGGTCCCAATGGGCAAAGAACTCTGGTCGCAACACCCTCCCGACCACCCCTCCTCCTCCTCTACTCAGTAGCCGTCCCCACCGACGCATCCGGGGCTCTCTCGGGCCCCCGTCCGGCAACTGTATACGAGGTCGTAAGGTCGAAATCTTCTCAAAGAAGAAAGAGCACAATATTGTCCCATACGCACAATCATGATTCATTTTCCGCTTACATAGCGACAACTGTCGTTTCAGCGACACCAACATCATCTGGGCCCACACATAGTAGGTCCCCCCCAATACACTCTCTACAATCATCATCTGCCCTCCAGTGATGTGATGGAGCGCCTGACTACCTACGATCTGCAACACTGCTGCGACCACTGCCCGGGTCTCCAACCTCTCTAGATCCCCAATGGATATCCGAGTCCCCTTAACTCGGACACTCGGTCGACAATGTCGCTCAACCAACTCCATAATGTTACGCCCCCATGGTAACACTGGCTGCTTATTTCCCACCATCCCCAACGGTGGGAGACCAGTCAAGAAATACAAATCCTGGACCGTCAACTCAATCCTGTGCCCCTGCACTACAAACGCCTCATGATCCGGATCCCAATAACTGATAATCCGGGCCAACAAGGGCTCTCCAGCCCTCATCAAAGGGTTCTCCAAAAATTTCAGAACCCCATGTCTAGCCAGTGCATGACGGACACCCTGATCCGCCTGGATCTCCGTCCGTAGTGTACCTCAATCTCTCTCTCTCCAGTTTATTCGTATATCTGCCATATCTGCACAAAAACATCATTTTTTTCAGCCTCCAGATCAACAAAACTGTATTATCTTACACCAAAACAGAATTTCAGTCCATAACAGCACTGAAACCTCCCACACCTAGTAGGTCGCACTTTTTGGGCCAAACCTGGGCCAGGTCGCACTTTTCAGGCCAAAACCTGCATCCCAGGTTGCAGATTTTTCCCCAAAAAGTGCGACCCGACCGTAATGAGGAAGTTGGGGCAGTTTCTAGAATTTAAAACCCTAATCTGCAACTTCAATCCATCAAAAACAAAGCTTAGGATTAGGCCTCTTACCCGCAACTGACGGATTGCAATTCCAACGGTCAGTTTGTCCGCTACGATCGCCGCAAGATTTAGGGCCTTCTCTCCTCCCCATATTCACCATAGCTACACAAGCAAATGAATGATTTTGGAGGGAAAACACCATATTAGAAGAAAACCCATGTTTTTTCTTTCGCCCGCTGTGACCAAACCATAGCCTCGTTTGACACACTGTCCACATCGTTGGAAAGCTCTCACCGAGCACTCAAATGGGTATCTGTCAGTTTTTTATGTTTTGATACTTCACCAGGACACATTTTGTCCATGAAGGGTCTATTCACCTCTTCTCAAAATCAAATTTCTTCACTTACGACACTTGTGCTTGGGGCACCACTTTTCCTCCTTACTCGTCTCCGTTCGTGTTGATGTTCATCATGAATTACCCTATTGTACTCATGTTATTATGGTCCCCCATTGGACCTTTACTGTGTGGCAGCACCATCGAGTCGCCCTTGTTTAGAGCATCCGAGTTGAGTCATCATCGCATTCATAGAATCTATCCCGAGTCCCTTTGAATCCCTCTATAGCCTCCATGCTTCATTGCTCGGTCCCTCTCTCGTGTCGCACATTATGGCCTTCAGTCCCCCTGTCCCCTATCCCTCATGATATTGCGTCAGTCGCTGCCAAGCCATTCATGCCCTTTGTGCTCTAACAAGGGAAGTCGTCCATCCGCTCCTCAGTATCCCTCGTTCCATCATCATCATTAGTATCTATCTGTTCGTCACTCTACTATTTTCCTTCGTGCCTTAGTTTGGGTACCCTTATTGCCTCACCTATGGCGGACCTACTTCTGTCGACATCAGCTCATTTATTCCAGAAGCCAGGTCTAGGGGGCAGTGTACCTTGGTTCGAGCTCTTTTCATCATGATCGTGATCTATACACTTGATGGTCCAGTGATGCAGCAGCAGCTATTGGTGATACCCAGATGTGTGTGAGATGTCTCAACCCTCAAGAGGGGGTGGCCCTGCAGGTAGCCCCCCACATACCCAGATGACTTCTTCATTTCAACACTTGATGCAGCTCCTCTCATTTGATGATATCGGCCTCAATCACTTGCAGCATATCTTCGATTTGCACGTGTCTGTCCAATTTCGCGAGCCCTTCCCCGTGTGTAGGGGGCATTTGGGTGTATTAATATCTCATGTACTACTATATTATTGTATAATTCCTGACGATTATTCTAGGCATCGCATGTATGTGGGATTCATCATTCTTGATTTCTGGCTCATGATTAGGCCAGCACTGGTTTTACTACTGCGTTCCGTGGTTTTTCGGGCACCTTATTCTTTGTACTATTGTCTCGGCGGTCATAAGTATGCCTTCCCCCGCCGCCTCTCACATTGGTACCACATCATACATTTGAGACTTGTTGCACATGTAAGTCTCGTCTCCTCACGGTCTAGTCCTCCACCACTTTAGATTACCTTACATTCCTCTCTTTCATTTCTATCTTGCTGTTTAGTGATTCATTTCTTACAACGCACTTCGGTCATACGATTTTCTCCTAACACTCGTACGTTGGGGGGCAATCTGTTACACCATCTTTTGGTCATCTAACCCATTATCGTTAGATGAACCCAAGTACACCATGTAAGACTAATTTTACCCCAATTAAAATCGCTTTCACCACATTTGTTTACATTTCTTGGTCATATTTAACCCAAAACAAGGTAATCAATTAAATAAATCATTATTTATTTAATTATTTCCTAAAAATAAGTTATTTAAATCACTATTTAAATACTATTCCTAGTTAAATTTGACTAAATCATTTTTTAATAATTAAATAAACCATTATTTATTTAATTATATTCCCCTCATTTCCCTTAAATAATAAATAAATCATTTATTTATTTATTATTTATAAATAAAGGAATTGGCCCAAGTCAAAAACCCTTTTCCCTCCAACAAATATAATAAAATATTCCTAAAGGGTGATTCTAGAATGTGATTAATAATATTTTATTCATGCACCGAGTTCTAGAACACTCCAATATTTTGTTATAAATATAAGGGTTTTCTCCATTCATTAGTCACCTCCATTGCATTGGATCACACTAGGTCTACTCTTGGTCACCAATTTCATTTGTTTGCATTTTGAACTCCCATTGAGTTCCATGTTTGTTAGGGTTTTCCACATTAACCAAAGAGAGGAATTTTAGATCTGAAACACTGAGGACTTCCAAGAACCCATCCCACTGAGGAGAACTGGAAAACACCTTTCTTTTTTTCCTCTCAGGTGCCCCATTCTTTGATATAATATAAAATTATTTTTATACATTGTTCTTGTCTTGTTCATTGGATGCATGGAGCCATTTTACATTTTATCTACTTAATGTCTTTTATGCTTACATCTAATTTTATGCAGCAAACTTAAAGATATTTTGCAGCCATATTTGATGTTAGGGCTACTTGATATGCATAGCTAAAGTGATTTTTTACGACGAAAGAATCACACTAACAAAGGCTCATATTCTGCAGAAACTCTGCAGAAACTACTTCTGACACTAAATTTAAGCTTATGTATAGTAAGAATGAAAAACTGAATCCATTGATAGAATAGGAAGAAATAGTTGATACAGTTGAAACAAAAGAGACATATATAGTGGTCAGAGATGATGCATCTCCAACAATTTCAGAAGAAACACAACTACCATCAACCTCCAGTGCACAAATCATACAAAAACAAAACACTCCATATGTTTCATCATCTAGAAAATCAGTGGAGAAAGAGAAAGATATAATGGAGAAATACAAAGAAATAAAAATCAAGAATGAAGCATTGAAAGCTATAACTTATGCCCAGTACTGGAAGAAAAAATCCCAGTGACTAGAACATATTTCTATCAGCATTTGACTACAAAACAAGAAAGATGCAAATGACATTTTTACAACCAAAAGTGCAGGCCCCAAAACCATCAGAATATTATAAGAAGACAACCTTTGAAGTTCTTTCTAAATATGTGCATCCAATAGATCAGATTGAGTTTCATAAACAAGCAGGAGAAATGATCTATTCCACCATGACACACAAATCTTTAAGTGTACAAAAGTTACAACATTCTCTAGAAAATATAAGGACAAAGTTAAAACTAGAGAAATCTTCTTCACAAGTAAAGGATAACATGATAAAATCACGTGAAGATTTGGTAATGGAAGTGGGTTATAATCCAAAATATATCAAAGCAACAGAAGAACTTATCAAGAAGAAGAATGCATACATAGGTGAATTGAAGAAAGAACTTAAGTTACCAACAATAGAGCATCCACAAACTAAAGAGGCTTTGGAAAATGAAAATCAGAAGGATGAAATGATGAATCTAATCATTCAGTTTACAACTCAAATGAAAGAGATGGAAACTGAAATGGACAAAATTGTGCAGGAAAAGCAAGCCGGCAGGGAAGCAATTCCCATTACTGCCTTGCCTATAGCTTCAACATCAGCTCCAGTAGCTATAACATCTCCAATAACAACAGAAGTTCCAGCAACTAAACCAGCTACTACACCAGCAACAACATCAGGCCATGCCACTGATGAGGCAACCAAATTGATTAAGGCAATGCAGGATATGTCAATTAAAACTACTGAGATCAATAGGCTCAAAGAACAAGTGAAAATGTTAGAAGATGGAAATAAATTAGCCGAAGTAATGCATTAGGTAGAAGTGCAAAAGGCCAACAGATTAACTGAAAGAATCCACAAGCTGGAAAAAGAGCTATCAATGAAAGGACCTTTAGCCCAAGTGTTATAGCATCATTTTTTACCTTCATATGATTCATGATTGCTTTTATGGCTTTGGGCACCCATTCCTACAGGCTTGAACAAAATTCACTAAAAAACAGTGTTAAAATCCCCATACGCGGATATGCCCAGAATTTTCCGCGTGTATATGCGAGACCACATGTACTTTTCCGCGTATGCCATTAAAATCATTAAAAAATATATTAAAAAATCCCTATTTTCGGACTGGGTTGATGGTTACTCTGGTAGTTCAACCACCCCAGCACATGGCCAACTGTTTCCAACTGATTGAAACTACTTTGAGGGAGTATAAAAGCCCCTCATGTGCATGGCCTAAGGGAGAGAGAAATTTTATAGAAATTATACTCTGTTGGAATCCCAGTTCAAGTCTGATTCCCCGTGCCTCCTGCACTTTCCCAGATTTATACAGGAAACCCTTTTTTCCTGGATATGTTCATCCATTTATATGCCATCTCGAGTGCACAAGTCTTGGAATAATCTTAGCGAGGCAAGGGCGGGACGAATCCGGACGACGGTCTGCTCAAATATCGTGGAAGGATTCAGGTGATCTCTCCACTTTTACTACTGTACATGCTATTCGTGATAATGAAGAACCATCTTGTTCCTGAACTCGTGTGTTAACATTTATTTATATGTGTGAAAAGATTATCATTTAAGCATTTATTATGGTTTATATAATGTTTCACATGGATTACACTCACGTTTAGGAGAATTATATACTGTACAACTAGATTTCCGTGCACATTCTTTCTTGTTTTCCAGGTTGAAAGCGGAAGGAGAGTTGCTGGGGGTTTGGACCCCGCGGGATCTACATCGAACGTAGGACTTCGGGTGAGTTCTGCTATCATTGTTAACTAGTCTTTTGCATTCAAGTATGGTTGTGTGTGAGTCCTTCTGAATAGCATGCCCTACTCTGTGGAGGTTTAGACCCAACAAACCTCTAGGGTGATTTTCCCCAAAACAGAACTGGCGACTCCGCTGGGGACCACATTCTTGTGATTCCCCTGTTGGGTGGTTTCAGCTGTTTGATAAGTTTCCAACAGTTTTAACTTTTATTTCCAGTCCATTTAACTCTTTCTCAGTCAGACTGAAGTCCTGGTTTCTTATCCAGGCTTGATCTTTTTTATTTTTCATTATTTACCTTTGTATACGCAGGTTTGTCTACACACTGATGCGTATACACGCAGTTTTTGTTAAAGGTAGTTGTGTATACCGGGTTTCCTTTAGCACAGTCGCGTATGCACGCTTGTTACTAAACTGTCCAGTCGCGTATACCTAGGTCAATTTTAAAATTTTAGGTTTTTAGGCTTTTTAGCCCTGTCTGCCTGTGGAGACCTGTTTCTGCAGTGTCTTTGTATCCTCTGGATTGTGTAGAAAGTGGTCTTTGGTCTTCTCTCTCTCTAGTTTGGTTGAAAACTAGCTTTTTTTGCAAATCTTGTTTCTTGTGCTGGCATTTCTGGTTTGCGTACCAAGATCTCTTCCTCGGGATTCTTGGTTGTTCTGCTTCATCAGAACAGAGAGCTTTTTCTCATTTACTCTTTCCTACCTTTGTGTCTTGCTTTTCATTTCGATTTTTTCCCATTTCTTGGTTGGTTTTCTTGAGTTCAGTTGACTAGCTCTTGTTGCAATTTTTGAAGAGTCTTTCTAGGTTCTTTGAAGTTTTTGTTTGCTACAAGGTTGTACTATTCTTCTAGGCTGAGTGTTTGAGTTTCTTGTCTTCTTTTGCTCATATAAATCTTGCTACTAGCTAGCCCTATAAGGTTTAGAGCATTTTTGAAGTTTTTGCTTGAAATTCAGAGTTGTTTGGCTTGGAATTTGATAGTTTTTCTTGGTCTTTTCGAGCTCTTCCTTTTTATAAAACTCAAAAGCTCAAAAAAACATTTTGTTTTGTCATTTGCTTTTGTTTTGCATTTTTGTTTTCGTTTTGTTATATCTGTTGAAGCTTTGTTGAGGTTTCTTGCCTTTGGTTTTTGACTTGGTTTTGGAAAGGAATTGTCATTGGTTTCTTCCTCTTGTTTCAAGCGTTTTTGGTGTCTTTATATTAAGAGTTTCTGATTTTGGGAACTAGCTTTTTGGACAACCAAAAAGAGATAAAACTGAAGGATCTTTGGGAAATTTCTCTCTGCTTTAGTAGATTTTGCATCTTAGAATTTGCATGCTCTTAGTCATTTGCATCAGGTGCACTTAAGCATTTAGTCATTTTCATAATTTTTGTGAGTGTGAAGTTTGTCATCTGAAAAGAAAAATAAATGTTTTTAATCTCGTAGAACCTGTGTAGAAGTTGCTTTTCATCGAAAGACAATAACTTCATTTGCATGTAGTTTGGTTTTTATTAATTTCTTTTCTGCGTCAAAACACCACAAGTTTCATTTCCGTATCCCTTTGACTTAACATAACGGCCAATTAAAATAAGCGATATAATTTCAAAGCAACTAGCAAGTTTTTATTAAGTGTCATACACCAACTAGCTAGGTTTTAGGGCCTTGGATTAGGTGAGTGGAGAGTTAACTCTCCAAGGCCACTCAAACAAAACATAGAAGTTGATTAATTGAGCGAAATCCAACTCCGTTAGGTGGACCGGGAAAGCTCTGCTCCAGAGATTCAAGTGTGAGGGGAAGCGAAGGCTGAGAAGAGAGATACCCCCTCTCTGATTTGTTGAATCTGACATCAAGACCATTCCGCCCGGCTTCTGACACGGATTGGTGCCCATAGTTGCCACTCCTAGGTTCCACATAGGTGACTGCGGGGGGGAATACCCATGGTACTTGAGGCAGACGTCGTATCACTTTCAGCAATACTTCTCGGGGGTGCCCTTGCGAAGCTTGGGTACTTGCGCCGGCAAAGGCTGTGGTTAGGAGGTCGGTGTAATTGTTTCTGTTACCTTCGCTAGTAGGCCTGGGCCGTAATTATCCCAGACTACTTTCGGGAGGTCCTATATTTCGCTTTCTTGTATTTTGGTGTCCGGTCCTAATCACCCGGAGCGGAAATACCTGAAGGTTGTTTGCTTGATTGTATCTCAGGGATTATTTTTTGTAGTGAGTGCTCTTTTCTCCTAGCTTGCCTAGCTTTATACTTTTTGAGTCTAATTAAAATTTGTTAAAGTGGCTGATCAAGCGCCTCGTCGATCGAGGAGAATCTAGGGGTTATCTCCCGCGAGTCCAGAGCCTTCTTCAAGAAGGCGTAGGAGTAGTTTAGCAGGTGAGTATCACCCTGTGGCGTCTGACGCAGTGGAGAGAGATCCTCCACAAGGGTCTGAAGGTTTCATAGCTAATTCCGGTGTTGGTTCTGAGAGGAGCGCTCCGCTCACCTCGCGAGTTTTATTTCCGCAGGAAGAAGAAGTTCAAATAGAGGAAGTACCTGAACCCTCTCTGTCACTTCCATCTCCTCTTCCTCTTGATTATCCATTCGTTGTTGAATACATTGGACCTGATTCAGAGAGACCGGAAGATCCTCCGTATTATACATACCTTTCGATGGCCACGACTGGGAACGCGGCTTCTGCTGTGAGTGCTGCAGGCATTTAGACTCCTGCTTCTGTTGAAGGAGGGGGCACTATTGCTATATCTTCGATTGATTCTAGTGCTGCTGTGTTTGGCTCTGGTTTCACCCAAGCTCATGCTTCTCAATCTGGTCCCTTCAGTTTTGGAATTCCCACTAGTGGGATTCCTTCTTTTTCCTTTTCCACTGTTGCAGCTGGATCTACACCCATGTCTTCCATGGCTAGTGGATCAGCTTCTTTTCAGGGGTTCCCCTTTGGAATTGGGCACATTCCTAGTTCCAATCCTTCTTTAGGGTCCTTTCCGTTTAATTCTCAGACCCAGAGTTTCAACCCTTGGTCTAGAGGTCAGAATTCGACTACTTTTACAGGTTGGAACCCTGTATTCACAACAGCGGGGGCAGGGAATCAGTTTTACGCTGGTCACCAAGGGAATGCTTATTTCCCTTCGTCAAGTGCTTATTAGACCTTTTCCCCTCTTTCTAATGCCTGGAACCCCTATCAAGGGATTTCCTCTTCATTTCATACTTTAGTGGGGGGAACTGGTCTAGGCTTTGGTAACTCTGCGTTGGGAGGAGGTTCTTCTCCTTTTTCTACGAGTTCTTTCTAGCAACTTGGTGCCTCATCAAATCCAGGGTATTCTTTTCAGAATGTTGGGAATTCATCCTATCAAGGATGGAATCCTCAGGCTCCGCCTCGTTTACCTTTTCTGGCAACGTTAAACTTGCTAGATCTGTCGAAATTGACTAAAGATCCGATCCGTTATAGTCCGGGGTGGCCTCCGGTTCCCACCAAACTTCCTTCAGACATTCCAAAGTTTGAAGGCAAGAATGGCAAGGATCCAGTTGATCACATCAACACCTTCCATTTATGGTGTTCTTCGAATTCCCTAATCGATGATTCGATTAGGTTGAGATTGTTTCAACGCACCCTAACTGGAAACGCTGCCAAATGGTATATTGAGCTAACTGGGGGCAGTTTTGCTACATTTGGAGAACTGGCTGTTACATTTCTAAACCATTTCCAGTTTCCAGTCCGTTATGATGCCAGGACTAAACTCCTAGCTAATTTTAAACAGGACGATGCAACCCACATTTCTGACCATATTCAGGAATGGAGGAGAAGGAAGAGGCTTATTAAAGCTCATATTCCAGGAGAATTGCCGTTGGAATGGTTTCTGAAATCTCTGCAGTCAGATATTTCGAAAGATGTATCCCTCTCCAGGGTATTTTCTGAGGAGCAGGCCATTTTTAGGGCCCAGCAGTTGGAACTGATATATTCTCAGTCTGGGGTCCTCCATAAATATCTGCCCAATGCTCCTCGCTCCAAATTAGATTTATCCAAAACTAAGCCTGGTCCTCATGGTGACGGACTGATTGGATCGATCAATAGTGGTGCAGCCAGCCTGCTTACTCAATTGCAGCAGTTGTCTTTACAATCTGCTCCTTCTGGTCAGGCTGTGCCTGCTGAGTCATCACCTTCCCCCTCTTTGTCCATAAATGTTGTCCAAGCTTCGGATCCCAAAGGAAATCAACAATCCGAAGGGAAGAAGAAGGGACGAAATAATAAGAAAAAGGGCAAGAATGGGAAGGGTAATGCGAATAAAACCAACGAGCATGTTGGTGAGGGTCAAAAGGATAAAAATAAAGTGAAGTTTCCATGCATGCTGTGTGATGGAGACCATCTTACGCACCTTTTCCCTAAAATTCAGGATGTGCAGCGCTTGTTAGCCCAACAGGGTTCTTCTAGTTCCCAGGCTGTGTTAACAAACCCTTTTCCCCAAGGGCAACAACTAGTTGTTGGCGCGAATCAAAATCCTGGGGCTTCCTCTGGGGGCACCCAGGAAGGGGAAATTCCATCGAACATATTCATGATGAGTGCTCACGTGGATGTCGCTACGAGATCCCATGATTATGGTGGAGAAGAGTCTTTGAAAGCTAAGGATGCTCCTGATGCTACTGAGCCACTTCACATTACAAGGCCAACTGTTGAGCCTATACCTCGGATGCCTAAAGCATCTACCAAGCGGTCGACGATTAATCCAAACGCTAGGGCTGCCCAGAACTACTCTATTGTGGAAGATCTGGTGCAGAGTCCTTGTGCCATGTCGGCTTTAGAGGTGCTCCAGTCTTATCCGGCTCAGCGCAGTGCTTTGCTCACTGCCATTGGGGCTATTGATCTGAAGAATTCTCTTCTGATTACATTTTATATGACTAATTTTAAGAAGAGACTCCCCCATCATATGGCTTTTCATATTAAATCATCGTACCAGAAGTGCAATATCTTTCGAACGGTTGTTGATGAGGGTGCTTCCACGTGTGTGATGTCTCTCACATGTTGGAAGACGATTGGATCTCCCAAAGTTGTTCCATCTACCACTCTTTTGACTGCATTTGATGGTCATTCTCACAGACCGCATGGTATTGTCCCAGCTTTGCCTATCTGTGTTGGGGGAAAAACTGTGAATATAGAGGTTGAGGTAGTTGATGCAAGCTTGGACTACAACCTTATGTTGGGGAGAAACTAGATTTATGAGATGGATGCCATTGCATCCTCATTATTGCGGATTATTTGTTTCCCTCACGAAGGGAGGATTGTTACAGTAGATCAACTGGACTATCCTCCTGTAGACCCGAATGCATCTACTGACTCATCTGTTCCGAAGTTGGATAATACTAAGGCGCCTGTTGAGAATTTAGGAGTTGGAATGTATTCTTCCTTGATGGTACTTTCGATATTCCTCCTCCTACGGTTCATATTAATGCAATTTCATCCTCCAAGGCTCCTCTTTGAAGAGAGTTCTTCAGAACTCATTATTTTTCGGACCCTTGGACCTTACCTTCCCCTACTGCCACATTAGCGGAAGGTCAAGTGGGTGGAATGGCATTTCCAATGTCTGCAGCAGAGATTGCTTATCAGTCTATTGTTGACTCTGCAGAATCCATCCCAGCTCCTCTCTCACCGAAAGAGTTGGATGGAGATGTGGCTCCGGCTTGGGCACTTAGTTCTTCTTCTGCCCGGGATTGCCTTGATACCACTCTTCCATCTGAAGAGGCCATCCTGGAAGCTATGACTGGTATAGATAGACCGTGGGATGATTTGCATCATCGGTCTTACTTTTTACCTGATTTGAGCGAAGTTGAAATGAGTTTTCCAAGTCTTCCATCTCCTGGTCCTGTTCGCCCAGTCTTGAACCCTTAGCACCAACACAGGTTTATGCTGAAGGGAACATGGTTGTGATTTCTCCTACTATCCCGGTGAACATTTCCAGGGATCCCAATATCATTGAGAATGTCTTCATCGGAGCTGAATGTTCCCGTGAAGAGATTCAGATTTACACCGAGCTCTTTAAAGAGTATAGGGATGTATTTGATTGGTCTTATGAGGAAATGCCTGGTATAGATCCATCTATTGTCCAGCATGAGATCAAGACTTACGAAAACGCTAAGCCAGTGAGGCAAAAACTTCGTCCCGTCAATCCTAGGAAGGCAGCAGCTATCAAAGCTGAGGTTGAGAAGCTGCTTAAGGTGGGATTCATTTTCCCTGTTCCTTTGACTGAATGGGTTTCAATCCCTGTTCCGGTAGATAAAAAGCAAGGAACGATTCGAGTTTGCATCGATTTCAAAGACCTAAATAAAGCATGACCTAAAGATAATTACCCCACACCATTTATCAATCAGATCATTGATGAGTATGCCGGTGATGAGATTTTCTCCTTCATGGACGGTTTCTCCAGATATAATCAAATTAATATCCGTCCTGAAGATCAGCATAAGACTGCCTTTATTTGTCCCTGGGGTACTTTTGCATACAAGAAGATGCCTTTTGGTCTTAAAAATGCTGAGACTCGTTTATTGAACCATGTCATATGCCTTCCACGACATCAAAAGATAAATATGAAAGCGTATTTGGATGCCCTAGGCTGCTCATTCTCGAAAGAGGATGGATCATCCTGTTCACCTCCGTCAAATATTTGAATGGTGTCGTTTCTATAAGATTAGGTTGAATCCGAACAAGTGCATTTTCGCGGTTACATCCGGTCGGTTATTGGGATTCATTGTGTCTAGAGAAGGGATTAGGATAGATCCCTTCAAGGTTGAGGCAATACTTTGGTTGCCTCCCCCGTCCTCTGTTTGTCAACTTCAAAGTCTACAAGGAAAGTCTAATTTTCTTCGGAGATTTATCGTAAATTATGCTGAAGTTACCAAGGGATTTATGAGATTGTTGAAGAAGGGAGTTCCATTTCTTTGGGATGACTTCACTCAATGCTCATTCGATGCTTTGAAAAAAGCATTGACCTCTGCTCCTTTATTGAGTCCACCTGATTATAGCAGGGATTTCCTTTTGTATCTGGCAGCAGCAGAATCTACTATTGGTATGGTTCTGGTTCAGGAGGATGATGCTCTTGCAGAGCATGTTATTTACTATCTTAGTCGAGGCTTGGTAGGACCTGAACTCCGGTACACTCCGATAGAAAAGTTAGCTTTGGCAGTTGTTCATGCTGTGCAGTGACTCCGACATTACAGTATTCTACGAAAAACTTATGTTCTGGCAGCAGCCAATCCATTTCAGTTTGTCCTCAGTAGGCGAGTGATTGGGGGCAAA
Source organism: Pinus albicaulis (assembly GCA_034641835.2). Classification (NCBI taxonomy): domain Eukaryota; kingdom Viridiplantae; phylum Streptophyta; class Pinopsida; order Pinales; family Pinaceae; genus Pinus; species Pinus albicaulis. The sequence continues at coordinate 110,457,316 of CM076571.1, read as the reverse complement.
TACAATAGATGAATTGTGATTTTGTAGGAATTTGATCTTGAGTTTATGTCTGCCAAGTCCAAGAAATCATTAGTTTTCGCGGAATTGATCTCCAAGTTTCCCTGTGGGGAAGAAATGATTTATGATGAATCCTTCCTGGATGAACATTTGTTTCTTATCTCTCCACAGGATCCTTGGTATGGGGATATAATTGTGTATCTCCAGACTGCGAAGTTTCCCTCTACTTTTTCGAACGATGAGCGTCATAAGTTGCGTCACTTGGCTAAGAATTACTTGATTATTGGTGATGCTTTATACCGTCGAGGGGTTAATTCAATCCAGAGACGTTGCTTAACTCTTGAAGAAGCTGAGGATGTGCTGAATGATTGCCACAGTAGAGCTTGTGGTGGTCATTTATCTGGGCTTGCTACAGCCCAAAATATCTTGCGTGCGGGGTACTTTTGGCCTTCGATTTTCAAATATTGTATGGATTCGGTCAAAAAGTATCATCCGTGTCAAGTTTATACTCGAAAAATGTGCGCTCATCCAGCTCCGCTTTTTCCAGTCATTACTGTCAGTCCCTTTAAAAAGTGGGGTATTGATTATACTACTTGTAACCCGCCTTCGGCTAAAGGTCATAAGTACATTATTGTAGCAGTAGACTACTTTACGAAGTGGGTTGAGGCTATGCCTACTTTTGGGAATGATGGTGAGACTGCAGCTCTTTTTCTTTTCAACCAGTTTATTGCTCGTTTTGGTATTCCTAGAGAGATTGTCACTGATCATGGCAGTCATTTTCAGAATAGCATGATGGTTGAGTTGGCTCTAAAATTGGGTTTCCGGCAGGAGCATTCATCTCCGTATTATCCTCAAGCCAATGGGCAAGTGGAAGCCGTGAATAAATCCTTGAAGACAATTCTTCAAAGAAAAATTGATAAAGCTAGATCCAACTGGCATATTATGCTATATCCTGCACTTTGGGCATACAGGACGTCAGTGAAAACTGCAACTGGCTTTACTCCGTTTCAGCTAGTGCACGGGTTGGAATCCGTATTTCCCATTGAATGTGAGATTCCTTCTCTTAAATTAGTTGTTGAACTTCTTCCTGACACTTCTAGTCTTGAAGAATGGCTCCTTCATCTGGAACATCTCGATGAGCAGCGTCGGGATGCTACCACGATGAATGAGGCGCATAAAAACTGAGTTAAAGTTCAGTATGATAAGGCGGTCAAGCCTAGGGTTTTTTCGGAAGGTGACCTTGTTTTGGTCTATGCCCAAGAAAAAGATGCCCTGGGGGCAGAAAAGTTTAAGTCTATGTGGTATGGCCCCTTTATCGTCAAAAAAGTCCTTAAGAAAGGAGCATATACCTTGGTTGAATTTGAAGGGAACGAGTTGCCGGAGCCTAGAAATGGGCTCTATTTGAAAAATTATTATGCTTAGGCTTCGGCCTGGAATGTTTATTTTGTATATAGTAGTTTTTATTTGTACATATCTGGTTGTTTTTTCAATTTTTGATGGGATGGTGATGTTTTTGATCTACTTTGGTAGGTTGTGTCGGATGTCATGAGTCATTTCGGTTTCGCCGATGGTGCTAGTAGACACACCCGAAACTTAGCTTCCGCGGCTTGGGTGCTTCATTATCCATCCAGTCAGTTGTTAGTATCAAGAGGGGTCTGCATTGGTCCCGCTTCTAATAATATAGCAGAATACACTGCAGTTGTTTATCTACTCTCGGAGGCAATATCTTTGGGTGTTGATTCGTTGGTAGTTTTCTTGGACTCTCAGCTAGTGGTGTTGCAATTGAACAATACTTATCGGGTTCGAGATCCATTTTTACTCCGGTTGTTCTTGAGGGTACGTTTGTTACAAAGATCATTTCAATTTTTAACGTTCATTCATATTCCTCGAGCTGACAATTGGTTGGCAGACTCATTAGCTAATCAAGCAATTGATTGGCACATTAATCATTCCATACAATAAAACTTAATCAAAAACATCATACATTTTGATGCATTTGTTACATCACATCAAATATCGCTGTATATATATCATCAGAGTGTTCAAAAATATACAAAAATTTGGATCCATAGGTCATACAAAAACTTGGGCTTATGCCCGATCATGTTCAGTCTCAAAAAATATACAGTCATCTGATACATCATATCTATCTACTACTGAGGTCCCTGCCCAAAAGTTGTGTTCCTATAGAACACAATCGCAGTGGCAACACGGCGGAATAACCATACCCATTCGCCTATCTCTGGATGGCTTCAGGCAGATCTTCCATTGCAGCCATAGGTACTTGGCGGGTTAATCCCTCCAAGTTCCTCTGTACAGCCTGGAGGGTTCTGTCTGGATCTACTGTATCCGCTTCGCCTCTGCGACGCTTATGTCATGGGTATCCCTCAGGTCAAACTGGTCCAATATCTGTTTCATGATCATTTTTGTAAATTCATTTGAATCTCATCAAAAACATGTTTGTTTTTCACATTTTTTCATACATATTGAAAAAATCCAAAAAATTATATAAGTCAAAAAAATTGTAAACTTACCGACTGTACCCCATGCTGCGCCTGGTGGAAGGACAAGATCTGGATCACCACGAAAGTCCATCCCGGCATAGGGATAGTCGTCCACCGCGATGATTTGTTCTCTCCACCATTGGAAGAACTCATCATCCCAAGTGGTCCGGGGAACTTCACTTCCCCCCAATCTCTTCATCATGTCTGCCCAGCGGGAAATTCTTGGTTCTCTCGGGCTGCTGATGGTAGATATCACTCTGGGTCTTAGTACTAGAATCTTCTCAAAGAATAATGTCATCAAAATTGTACCATATCCAAAAATTTTTGTCTTTGGTTGGCGGATAGAGGTCAATTGTTGCTTCATGTTCATCAATAGGGTTGTGCACCAATCATATACATGAGTTAAGCATTCCACTGCTATGCTCATTTGCGTCCTGGACGCCTGGTGTAGGGAGGTAGATCCTGCCACTCTGCCAATGGTGAAAAGGAGGATTTTCATTTGCAAATCCCTTAAATCTTTGATTGAAATTTTAGTTCCAACTTTCTTGGAACCCTGTACACAGTACACATGGACGTAATCTTCCACGGTGAGCCCTCCCAAAGGCTTACCATGCAAGTCTATTGGCTCCCCCCTCTGGGAGAGTCCAGTGATAAAATATATGTCTTCCACTTCAATGCGTACAGGCATATGATCTATCATAAAGCAGTCCTCTTCCGGTTCCCAATAGTTCACAAGAATTTCGAGCAACCAGACATTGCTCTTCATATTTGGCATTTTAAAAAACTTGAGTAATCCACAATTCCAAAGAATATTTAGTGATGCTTGGTTCTGCATGACTTCATTATCTATTGCACTGTGTTCGCGCTCTCTCCATGATATGGTCATCCTGTCAAATTTCAATAATCCATTCATTAGCTACGCATTTTTCATATTGGGCTGCGCATACGCGACTTTATTTGTGCACAGTCGCGTGTATACGCGACTTGGTCATTACCAACCCGCGTATGCGCAAACCCGTGATTTTTAGCAAGAGATTCTATGGTGAAAATTCCTAAATTTTAATTTATGAACGGAAAAAATGAATAGCAAGGATGAATTAAGAGCTAACCTGAGAAATTCAGTGGAATTCGATGGCCGGTTGCTCCTGTTTTGACGAAAGAAGCTTTTTTCTCCAGAGCACTTTTTCCAAATCAGCAATGTAATAATGAACCAAATATGAGGTAATGTGTCTATTTATGCCCAAAAAGTTGAAAATTTTCACAAAAATTTGTTATGCTTATTTTTTCAATCTGTTTTAAGCTGCATAACCCGGATGCTTGGAAGTGCCCAATTTGGTATGTTTTCGGGTACATTTTGACGATTTTTGAGATTTTTTCCGAATTTTGATCCATGACTGCTGACCCGTCATGGCAAGTATATGATCTTCACTGGCATATAGGTTAGGGAATTCACTTTCCGTTGCATTTTTCATACTAGCCTCCATTCTGATCACTTTCCATAGGGTCGATCCCATCAAGTCATGAGTATTACACCCATTTCACTCGCCGATTATTTAATCATGACTTGGTGGTAGAGCCTTCCTTTACATGGACTTCCTAGTTATTTCCTCGCTATCACTTGTTTCCCATGCTGTGTTTTATGTAGGCTCAGGAGTCCTCTTTAGTCCTGCCATGATTTATGTGTTGAAGCTTCATTCTTCTTCTTCCTCACTATCATTTTTCTGGCTATTACCCTAGAGGCTCCCTGGTGTTGTCGAGTTGTATTACTGCATTACATATTGGCTACTTGTTTATCCTGGCCTTTAGCCGGCTTCATTTGGACTCAATGTTTAAGCCAACTTTTGACCTTGTCTATCTGTACAAGTTAAACCATTGCATGCACTTAGCTATCGCGACTTGACACCCTTTTACCCATGGATGGAACATTCCTCTGAGTATCGCTTACCAGTTTCCGCCACCTTGCATTGAGCATAGGATCGTTCCAATCCTAGGAACTAGTGCATCTGTTTCTTGATACTCATTCTATCCATTGTACCATAGCATTCTTTTATTCTTTTTCAGGCTTATTATATGAAAAAGACAAAAAAATAAAATATAACAAAAATAGCGGGAACGGGATGTAACTTCGTTATTTGATGGCAGTACAGTGTCAGTTTGTCGCCCTTGAACAAAGCATATACACTTATATATCTTTCCTTCATTTGGGATGGTTTTAGTTTTGACCTAGGTTTAGCCTTTACCTTGTTTCACTTGTCAGTTCTCCCCCGGTTGGTCATCTCTTCCAATCATATGGAGAGTTTTTTCTACCTCCTGCATAACAGACTTATACAGTGTCACTTTTACTGCCATGGTCATCACGAGTCATGCTTTTGTTCAAGGGAAGTCTAACCAGAGTTGGCCATTCTGCGGTGTCTCTTGACTCATTATTTAGTCGGCCTTCCCGGTCTTGTCAGTATCTTGTTCTATCACATCAGATGTTTTGGTCCTCTGCTCGTGCTGGTTTGAGAAGGTCTCCATTGACTTCTTGCTGGCGGGTTTGTCTCTTATCGACTACGACACATTTCTCTGAGAGCAAACCTAGAGCTGCACCCTGGCCCTATTTCCATCATTGATAGGTGACCTTGTGCTCAACATTTGATCATCATTATGGGTCTTTGACTGAGTGGTTTCCCCTGTGTTCGACGTCAGCATACATTATCACACTTGGGATTCGTGTAGTACCTTGATTTCCATTTGACCCTATCGGTGGATTTCTCACCTCTGTGTCAGCTTTCATTATTGGTTGGTTCAGAGGGTTTCTTTCGTGCGCTAGCTTCATCTTGTGCATGTCGGAAATGTACTTCGGTTTGGTTCTGTCACTCTACTTCGTCCGATTCCTTCCAAATCTTGGCCTGCGGGTTACACTCGCGCTGGACTGATGTGGGATGCCTTAATGCCTTCCTTCCAGCAGATCTTTTCCCATCGACTCCGACTCATTGCTCTAGGAATAAGGTCTAGAGTATTTTTGTCAGTACCTTAGGGTTTGCAGTCATCAGTGGCAGACTCTTCGCTATCGACAGTGGGGATTCATCATTGCCTCCTGATTGGTAGATTCTTTCAAGTGTTCGACTTCAACTCATTCATTAGCACTTGTTAGATTGTACTGGGGCACCTTGACACTCATTATCATTATTGACTACTATGTCAGCGTTGGTTAGCTATATTTTCATTGCCCGGCAATCCAGCGATTTCTCACATGGATCAATTGCTCATTTATTCCCATTGTGTAGAATTGTCTTGGTCGAAGATCGGTGAAGACCTTTTCGGGTTGCATGACATCTTTTAGTTCACTTTGTGATCCATTTAATTTTTTCGGTGATATCGTTCGCATATATATTCGCGGTCGATACAATGACATCCTATATGTTAATCAGGAGTTTAGTGATTGTCTAGTTATTCCACACTCTTATGATTTGGTACTTGGAGAGATTGAGTTCATATATAATCCAGACATCCGATTCTGCGGCATCATTGATCAGCTTTCTATATGTGATACTTGGACATTGATTGAACTGCCATAGGACCGTACTCAGATAATTCATTATTACTTTGATTCAACTCTTGTATACATGTTGGATCTATTTTAGTACTTTCCATATGATGTATTTTTGACTGAGCATGGGTATGCCTGCCTCAGCATGAGTTGACTCTCTGTTTTCTTTCATTGGTTTTTGGCAGGCTGAAATCTGGTGAAGTCCTCTCTTGTCCTTGCAAAGTTCTTTCTATGTGCATAATACATTTTGGCCATCATGTACCCCTTCTGACCTCATATATTAGGGGGCATCTATTATAGCATCATTTTTCACCTTCATATGATTCATGATTGCTTTTATGGCTTTGGGCACCCATTCCTACAGACTTGAACAAAATTCACTAAAAAACAGTGTTAAAATCCCCATACGCAGATATGCCCAGACTTTTCCACGTGTATACGTGAGACCACATGTACTTTTCCGCGTATGCCATTAAAATCATTAAAAAATATATAAAAAATCCCTATTTTCGGACTGGGTTGATGGTTACTCTGGTAGTTCAACCACCCCAACACATGGCCAACTATTTCCAACTGATTGAAACTACTTTGAGGGAGTATAAAAGCCCCTCATGTGCATGGCCTAAGGGAGAGAGAAATTTTATAGACATTATACTCTATTGGAATCCCAATTCAAGTCTGATTCCCCGTGCCTCTTGCAATTTCCCAGATTTATACAGGAAACCCTTGTTTCCTGGAGATGTTCATCCATTTATATGCCATCTCGAGTGCACAAGTCTTGGAAGAATCTTAGCGAGGCAATGGCGGGACGAATCCGGACGACGGTCTGCTCGAAGATCGTGGAAGGATTTAGGTGATCTCTCCACTTTTGCTACTGTACATGCTGTTCGTGATAATGAAGAACCATCTTGTTCCTGAACTCGTGTGTTAACGTTTATTTATATGTGTGAAAATATTATCATTTAAGCATTTATTATGGTTTATATAATGTTTCACATGGATTACACTAACGTTTAGGAGAAGTATATGCTGTACAACTAGATTTTCATGCACGTTCTTTCTTGTTTTCCAGGTTGAAAGCGGAAGGAGAGTTGCTGGGGGTTTGGACCCCGCGGGATCTACATCGAACGTAGGACTTCGGGTGAGTTCTGCTATCATTGTTAACTAGTCTTTTGCATTCAAGTATGGTTGTGTGTGAGTCCTTATGAATAGCATGCCCTGCTCTGTGGAGGTTTAGACCCTACAAACCTCTAGGGTGATTTTCCCCGAAACACCAAGCCAAACAGTAGTTGTGGGCCAATATTATTAACTCGGTTAATGATATGTTGCCTTCTATACAAGTTATATTTGAACATAATGGCTTGGTAAAAGAAGCAGGAAATGCAATTCAAAAGGTCAAAGAAGAAATTGGAAAGAAACCAGAGGAAGCCACTGAGATAATCAAATTCCTTAATTCAAAAAACAAACATTAATTAGAAGAACTTGGGACAAGTGACAGAATAGAAACTATCTTAGGGGTGAAGAAAGTGATTTCCAAGAGAAATCTGATGACACAGCTTGAGGACAAATTCCAAACTATGGAGCTTGCAGTGAACATGTTCATGAACAAGTTTGATGTTTTGAGACAAAAATGTCTGCCTAATCCATTAGTAATCAATGATAAACAAATGAGGCATGAAGATTATGATAAAAATATCAGGGAAGTAGCTAAAGAAAATTCCAAGAGTTCCTCATTGAAAGGAATTCCCACAGACAAAGTACTCTTTCAAATATTTGAAAATATATTTTACCTCCAGCATGAGGTAAATCATCTTTTTGTAAATAAGCCTACATTTTCCAGGTATACTGAGGCAGATGAGATTTACCGAAGGATGGTGAAAATCAAATTTCCAGATGAAGAAATATGGGAAAAATGGTGTGATTCACTGTGACAAATGAAAGAAAATACAGGTAAAAGAAAGACAAGTTAAAGAGAAAATAGAGCAGTCGTGTAAAAGAATTCACAGGTTAAAGAGAAGTCAGATAAAAGACATATTTAAAATAAAAATCATATAAAAGACATCATAAAAGTGCAGACAAAGTGAAAGATAGCCAACATAAGAGAAACAAACAACAAACAAAAAATCAAATAAAATATGGATAGCTTGCAGTCAGTTAATAGGCATCTCTATTTTCTTGCATGAAGATATTTTATTTTCCTTAATTAAATCCTAGTCAGTTGACATGATATTTTTTGTAATAAGTTGTATAAATTATAATATTCCCAATTAGCCCAAGCTAATGGGAATATTCCATTTTGCTTTGTCTTATTTTGATTTTCATGTTGATGAATAAAATGTGAAGGAGGACATGTAAAACTCATAAAAACATCAAAATAAATCAATGCCCAATGTAAACAAGGCTAAATTTGGGCCATTTTATAAAACAACTTAAGTGTGAAAGAGGCTGGAGCAATTGACTGGGTCAATAGGACCAAATCCACAACGTTGTCTACATGCAATGTATCTCCTAAAGGCACAACGCAGTTCATGTTGGAGGCCACTCATGTGAATGAAGCTAAATCATCAAGGTGGTTTAGGGTCTGACAAGATTTCCATATTATAAAAGGAGGAGGAGGACACCAAGGAGACGGTTGATTATGAGATATTTCTAAAGGTGCTGTTTGTTTAGACATTCCTTATTCTTTGGCTATTTAGCTGAGAATAGTGTTGTTTAGCACTTGGGTGTTCCTGGTCAGGAATCCAACCTCCTTCCTTGAGCAGGTCTTGGAGGAGACTTGTTCTATCTTGTCCACTATCAGGCTTTGGGATAAGCTTCTACTTCCAACTACAACGCAGATCTAGTGAGGGTTTGGTTGCTTTTGTAAGCTGCAGCAAGTGGAAACACTAGATCTGCTTAGATCTAGATTATACTAGTGCCTCTTCTCAGTGAGGGTGTCTCTTAACCTCCTGGAAGAGTGGATTAGCTATGGAGCTTCAGATTTTCATCTTGGCATCAGGCCCAGTTAGTTATTCAAGCTACAATGCAGTTTCCCTTTAGGGACCGCGTTATTTTCAATGGAGGTTTTTCAGGGTGTTTTGATCCCATTTTTTATGAGATATCTTTGGTTTTGGGCTTTTCCTTTCACTTTAGTGATCCATGGATTAGCTTGCTGATCCATGTTATGTATATATCCGATCTGTTTCTAATGTAAAATCATCTTCATAAATTTCTGAATAATATTGCATATTTGCTAATTAAAACTCAGATCTACTCTTTGTATTGCATGATTTGGTCAAAACCCCGAGGGGATCTTGTAATAGAGCCTTTCTAGTGTACAGATCTAAAATGTACCTGATATTTTGTACACAGATCTTCTCTAGATCTAAAGTGTAACATTTATTTTTTTTAGCTCCATCAAATAATGTTGTTAATCCATTTTGTAGTATATACATGTGTTGCAGCCTTCTTTCCTGAAGATTTCCTCCTCTCTTGTCTTTTGTATTCTGTTATATAATGTAGGAGCATCAATATAAATCTGATTTTCTGTTGTATATTCAAAAGTTGATCTTATTTCATGGCCTCCTTCTCATTCTTTCCAAGACTGTGTTATTTCTGAAGCAGTTTGTAGTACATAGCTGCAGCCCCTCTCTTTGGGGGTTTTCCAGCTACACTAGGTGGTGGGAGATCTGTTTACCACACCTAGTTTGATTTTTTTTTTCTCTCCTTTTGGATATAGACCCTAGATATACTGATCTAAGGGATCTAGGAGCTAAAAACTCATTTCTATGCACATATTTCCCAAAAGTAAGTTATTTCAACAGGCACTGCTGTGCATTCCCATCTTGGAATATTACAGTGGTATCAAAGCATCTTTCTTGGCACAACCTGTGCATCCTTTGGGTCAATATGATTTCAAAAAAAGGATGAGCCTCTTACTGATGGAGAAAAGAGGTATCAAAGAATAATATTGAAGAGATATTACACAGAAGACATAGAGAAGAAGGGTGAAAACCCTTTATCGAGAAGGATTGGAAGAGAAGAGTTTTCTAACACTCTCTCTCAAGCTATGCATGAAATGAAGGAAGAAATTAGGGGAGTGAGAAATGAGAGACAAGCAGATATTTTGAATGGGTTTGCACATGAAGAAAGCCCCACTACTTCATATGATGTGTGTGAGCATTCAGCCACATAATCTGTTCCACAACGTTGTAGCATGCCTCCCTTCGTGTAAAAGGAAGGAGGAAGAGGAGGAACAAAAAAGGAGGAATCTCTTGGTGATTATCTCCAAGAATATGAATCTCAATCAGAGAGGTTCAAATAGAATCTCAGTTTCCCAGAGTTATGTCAACTCAAAGAAGCAAGATCCAGCACCTACAGTAGGAGGAAAGGGTGCCTTCAACGCACTTTGGGTAGATTCTCTCTACCTACTTTTGATGGATCACCTAAAGACTCAGCTAGGTCTTGGGTAAAGAAGCTCGACACATACTTGCAGCTGCATCAAGTGACAGAAAAAGAAGCCTTGAGAGTAGCAGTGCTGCATCTTCAAGGGAAAGCTTATGCTTGGTGGCTGTTTGAATCCTCTTCCTTAAAGGGGATAAACATCTCTTCTTAAGCAAAGTTCACTAGGAGACTAGTCGAGAGATTTGATGTGAAACATTCAGAGACTTCTTGGGAAGAGCCAATCAAGCCCAAGAGATCTCCATTTCTGCATAAGTTGGAAGATTCCATGGAGCCAACTCTAGTCCTAAACATTGTCGAGGGGGTTGAAGAGTTTCTGCACAATTTACCGGAGGCAGAAGCCCCACTATAGCAAGATCTCTTCTCTCAAAGAGAAGACATGAGATATTCTTCCTCACTAAGAGATCAAGAAAAAAGATCTCTTGATGGTGAAGCATTATCTAACCATGATGGGGAGAGAGAGGAAGAGCAGAGAAGATCCTCCAGCGCTGTGACAATAGAAGGAGATCTATTTTTAGTTGGAGAAGGAGATGAAGCAATATCTTCCACTAGAGGAGTTCTTACACCTTTGCAAGGAATTCCTAAGGATATTCCATATGGAGGACATGAGTAGCATGTGTCTTTTCTAAAATACAATGAGACAGAACAAAGTAGGGGTCACCTAGCTGATCCACTATCAGAAGATGGGGAAAATGCTCCAAGCAGAGGCACTCTTACATCACTAAGAGGGGTCTCCAAGTTTCAGGAGGCTTCCACACAAAAATCAGAGGTGAACTTGCACTATGGAAGCAAGGGAATGTTGATCCCATCTGATAAGCATGGGAGAAAGAACCATGAGGCATCATTGTCTTGTGGAGAACCACCTGGGAGACCACTTGATTTAGATATAGTGAAAGGTTTCCCACATCTTGGTGCTCCACTCATGAGTCCAGGGAGGATTGGAGCATTAGAAGACAAGGCTACATCACTAGGAGGCTTGGGTAAGCTCAAGAAGAAGGGAGATCTTGTTCTCTTATCATCACCACCCACTCTCATATCTGGATCTGCGCTATGGAAAGAGGAAGAGGGGAGGATCGGACTTCCAACATACACCCTTGACATAGGAGATGTAAAGGAGGAGATCAGCAACATGGCAGACATTTCTATTGATGCATCATCTGCACTGTCATTGTTGAGCAGTCTAGATCTGTATTGGAAATCCCAACTTCTAGTGGATTATTCCAAGGATCTACACACTTGTATGATACTTGATGACCAACTGCATGGAGAGGGCTATTTAGTCCAAGAGGAGGTCGTCTATCATCATGGTAGTGTCTTCTTGTCTAGAGCTTCCTAGCTCAAGCAGAAGATACTACAAAGAGCTTACAAAGAGTTCTGTTTCAACCATATGTACTCCATGAGGATCTACAACATCATCATGAGAAGCTTTGATTGGAAGGGCTTGAAAGAAGAGCTATATCAGCGTTTTGAAAGATGAGTGAAGAATGTGGAGTTGGGGCAGCAATATGACTCCATGAAGGGGTTATTTCAGCCATCTCTTCCTTCTTTGGGAAGAGGAGAAAGATCCATGCACAGCTCCATGTGTATGAGAGGTATTGATGGTGAGGAATCTGCTTATGTAAGTCAAGTTTTATTTTCTGATTATACATATTATTTCACCATGTTTATGCAGGCCATGGCTCCAAGGAGGAGTGATATATCATCTAAACTTCATGGCAGACAGGGGGCCACTCAAGTTTCTAAATTTGGCCACTCCCTTGATGAACAAAGGGAGATTCTTTATCATGATGGTTGCTTCCCTAAGGCACCAAACTTATCTCACACTTTCAGCCGAAGTGAGATGGTATGGGCTGCAAGTAAGTGGTGGGAAGACCACTTACCACATCTTGATCTGATGTAGGTAGGAGATACCCTACGCTGGTACCATATGTGGGATTATGACTCACCTCCTCTTGTTCAAATTTATGTTTATGCATTTGTAATTTTGCTTCCATACATGGATGATGTACTTGTCCTATTTTTGGATTTGTATGGAGGAAGAATAGGAGGTGTTAGGAATCTGTAATTTCAAGGATTGGAAAATACAAACTATATAGACAACACTATTTCAACCACTTTGAGATTCTAGGATCTAGCCCTCCTGAATTCGGAGAGGGATCTCTCCAATAAAGTGCAAAGATTGATTTATCTTTAAGGCTTTTGGGTAATGATATTAGACTAGTTATGAAGGCTGAGGTTTTTGTTTGTTTTTGGATGGTTGAGCATGATTATTAGTTGAGTGGAAAGTCCTAAATGGAAAGAGTTTCAAAGGTGTGAAGTTGCAAGCAATTAGAATAAGCTTTGGCTAAAAGATAGATATAACGTTGGTTTTTAGTCCATTGGGCTATGGAGTTGTAATAGGGCTTTTAATTGTGCAAAAATTCAAGAGTGGTCCAAGGGGCAAGTCATCTATATCACAAGATATTTTGAGATAAAATGATGGAATGGAACAATAAAAGTGTTGGAGGGGTGGAAACAGATAATAATTTCAACTAGGATTTATAGTCTGTCCAAACAAGAAAAAGCCTTTAAGCAACTGTTTAAAACCAACCAAAGGGCAGGGCTCACCATAAACCTCTTTGGACAAGATTATTAAAAATAACTCAAGAGACAAACAATCCAATAATCCATATAATTAATTTAAGAAAGGATGAAAAACACATAAGAGAAACAAAATGCAACTTAAGATCAGATAAGATACTTTTAAATCTAGTCTGCTTTTAGCATACACTTAGGGAAATTTCAAGAATTTACCTTTGGAGAAAGAAGCTAGAAAACAGGGCACACCATCACTTTTCTAGTCTAATTTTAATGAGCAAATAATGAAAATAACATTCAAGAACAATGTTTAAAGCAAACAGTAGGATGAGGGAACGCCAGCATTCCTAATTGCTCAATTATGTTGAATCATTCTTAAATAAACAATTTAGAGGAAAACATTGAGATAAAGCTTATCAGTCAGAGAAGGGTACTGTAAACAGTAAATCCTAACTCTATGCTTGTTGTTCTTTATCAGAGAATAATGGACAATATGGCATACTTGAAAGGAAAACAAATAACAAAGAAAGAAGCACTTCACCAATGATATAGACCAGGATCCCAAGAAACAACTTGCATATTGAAGTCAAACCAGTTACATCTTCAAGTCCAATGTTTCAGTTCAACAATCATCTCCACTTCTTAGCTTAAATTATTTGACTACAAACAAAGCTTCAAGAGCCTTTGAACACTATTTACAGGTAGAAGTTTCGAGCACAAGTATATTTCAAAGTTCTACAACCAACATTGTTTCATCTCCTACAGAAGTATTTATAGAAGATATGAGGAGGTGGGATGGATAAAATATCTCCCAGGTTCAATTAATACAGATTAATACTTCTCGGCCTTTGAGGGGCTCGATGGAGAAGCTTACAGATATTTCCTCTGTATTAATTGTTTTACATTAAAAATTAAGCTTGGTGGGATGATTTTGTTGACTTTTAGGCTCTGTGTCATCTCTGTAATAACTCGACAGATATTTTGCAATAATTTCTTTGGCTAAATTAATTGTTCAGTTGTCGTGAGGCAAATATCCTCTATTCTGGTCATTACTCGGCCTCTGTTGAATGCTGTGAGGCTACAGGTGGCATTAGGTAGCTGAGAGGAATCAATTAGCCTCTGATGTGGCAATGGAGGCATCTTCTATCTGATAAATATTTTTTATTTTCCTTTAACTGTGTTTAATTTAGTGTATTAGGCATTTGATTTTTTATCTTAGCCGTACTCCACCAAATCTGCAATTCTACCTTCAATTCTTCATCTCTGGTTTGATTTTGTCTTCAATAATGATACTCTCTGCTTTAATCATGCTTCACTGTGTCTTGTTGATGTGCAGGTGCCACAGAGGGTTCATATAGCATCAGTGCTCATGATGCACCGATGAAACGTGGCATTGAACCCTTCGTAGTAATCCTCTTTGATAAATAAAAGCCTGGAGGATCGTCATCCTCGGCTTTATTTTCTTTTAAAATTATTTTTAAAAACTTTAATACCTGCATAAACAACAAAAACATTAAGAAAATCCTACGTATTTGGTAAAAACTGCTTTGGAGGCTTCAACTTGGACCATAGCCGTTGGATGAGAATATCCAACAGTGGAGATTTGCGCATAAAGGTTTAAAAGGAGAGTGGTTGAAAGAATGGGGCAGAGGATTAAGTCCGGGTTGTAGATCTATTTTGACTGACGGTCTAGATCAATGGGGAAATACAATGTGAAAGGGTCACATTTCGTAAAAATAGAAGAAACACAAAGGAAAATAGAGAAATTCCCTTTGGGCGGAGGAAAAACGCATTGAGGAAAATTGGGCTTTCTTAGACGATCATGAGCCGTTGAATCAGATTGGACCCCGGGATCAACAGTGGGGATTGCTCATTGAAGGCCCTTTGGAAAAGGCAGAGAGCGATAGTTCAAAGGCCAGATTAAATATGAGCTGTTGATCTGTAGAGATCAACGGCGGGGAACAAATGTGAAGAAATGTGGTGGAAAAGGGGAAAAGTGGTTTGAGAGGAGAAAACCACGGGTTTCACACAGCGAAAGGGAAGGTAGGCAATTTTTCCTTTTTGAACACGATATGCGTTCCTGCCTGACACGTGGCTTTTGAAAACAGCTTATATCGCGTAATTTTTGGGGGCTAACAAACGTGCTGAAAATTACGCAAAAACACGCGTCAATCGTTAGATCTGGGTTGTCAGATCGAACGGTGGGGAGTGAGCATGATATCGACCAAATGAGCGGAAGATACACTACAAGAAAAAAGGACATTGGTGACAGGCAAAAAATGTCACCATAAGCTCATTAGTGACGATCAAAAGATCCTTCGTCACCAAAAACTGAACGTCACCAAAAGTGGCGTCGCCGAAAGTATAAGTGTTGTGGTGACATTCAAGGTCCGTCACCAATAATGATTTATAATGACGGATAGTGACCATCACCATTTTATATGAAAAATGGTGATGGACAATAGCCTTCGTCACCAAAAAACTGAACGTCACCAAAGGTGGCGTCGCCAAAAGTATGTGTTGTGGTGACATTCAAGGTCCGTCATGAATATTGATTATAATGACAGATAGTGACCGTCACCATTTCATATGAACAAAAACGATTTTTTGTGATGGACCTTTCATGGTCGTCACTATTAATGCATATATATGGTGACGGTCATTGACCCTCACCATTTCATATTTGGTGAGGGTCAAAAAAATGTCACGATAAGCTCATTGGTGAGGGTCGAAAATGTCACCATAAGCTCATTGGTGAGGGTCAAAAAATGTCACCTTAAGCTCATTGGTGATGGTCAAAAGAGCCTTTGTCACCATTCCATATGAATATCAGGGCACGATGGAATCGAACCACCAACCTCCTGCTTCTAAAGCAGGTGCTTTTCCATTTTGCTAGCACCCTTTAAAGACCTAGACTTTAAAAAATTAAACCTTGAAACTTTGTAAATTATAAATTACACAACTTTCGAGAAATTATAAAACTTTGTAAAGCCTTGGCAAATCTTTTACTACATAAGCAAAATAACATCGAAGTTGCAAGTGTCTACCTAATGGTTATGGAAGTTATGAAAATTGGGTGGAGGTGTAAATGAAGTGTTAGGAAATACCAAACATACAAATAGAATACATTTATTCCATTCTATAGAAGTCTTAGAACAAGTTTGAGATTGTAATCTAATAAAATAAGTTATCTATTATGTGTAAAATATGCATATGCTCCAATGAATAAATCAAGATTGCTAAATGTATATTTGTGCTATGAAGATTTGTATCCTGCACCAATATGGAATAGGTAGTGTTAGCCAACTGCAAAGTAATGTACATGTCAAAGACAAAAACAACAAGAGGAAGTTATTTCTATGACTTTTGGGGCACAATTGCTACACTACCTATCTTTGAATATCCCTTGTGTAAATATATTACTATCTTTAAAGTTCTAGCATATTATAGGACCAAAAGAATACTTCCCTATTTAATGCAAAGCTTCTCTTCCATAGGTAGAGAAGATGCCCTATCATCTGTATAGATTTTGAGTGATAGATCTGCAGTTTACAATTATGCTGACTACTAAAAGAACCCATTTATCCTAAGATAATTTATAATTTTATGAAAATGCTTAGGCTTGACTAAAACAATGACTAGCGAGGGAAAATGGGAGTATTCTGCAGTTTGAGGGGCTTGCCAAATGATTATTTATATCCCATTGATAATGCTGCCTCTATTTTTCAGTAGTTTATAAAAACTTTGGGAACATATTCTACAAAAATATGGCTTGCATTTAAAAAGATGATATTACAAAGTGGCACAACTTTGAACCCTTTCATAAATTTAATGACCATTGCCATGGTAATTTAAAACAAAAAAAATGATAGCATACTATTTCCCTAATGCAAAAAACCATCATGCATATGTAGGAGATTAAAAAAGCTTAGCATATTAGTGAATTAAGTTGTCTAGTTGATTAACTATTTTATTCCCATACTTAGCCCTGTCTTCAGGGGGTTTTGTATAGCCTTGAAATGCAACGATACCACTCATTGTTGTCTTGATCCTTGTAGGCACTGCAAATAGTATTGGAAACCAAAAAAAAACAATAATTTCAGTTGCTTAGGTGATAAATGATCTAGTTTCCATAGCCATACTCTTTCAGCATTTGACTTTATATTGTAGTAGTGAATGTGATAACCAACAACAAATTGAATCGATTACCATTGCTCATGCAGATTGAAATTCCCATATCACTAATTTGCCTCTTTTTCAGCGATCCTGCTGCACTTTTTACATGTATGCTTATTGTGGAAGTATGAAGGGCATACACCATATGTTTGAGAAAATTCCCAAGAGCAATGTGTTAGCATGGAATGTTATTATCAGAGGTTGTGTCAGGGATGGAAACTGCCAGGAAGCCCTCAAGTTGTATTACCAATGCAACAGGGAGGACTAAGTGGAGACAAACCTTTCCAATTGTCCTCAAGGCATGCACTGAGATTGCAGCCCTGGAGCAGAGCGGGGAAATCCACAGTTACATGGAACACCATGAATACAAGATATTTCGAAATTAGAAATTGTGTAAGAGGCAGGAAATCTACTTGATGAAATGCAAATGGGAAGGTCGAAACCCTATGTAATGCGTGATGATATCCAAGTATGAGTAGAATGGTCACAGAAATGGTGCAGTGAGATATTTTCTAAAATGCAGCTGGATGGAGTGAAAGCCAATTCAGTCACTACTGCCAGTGCTTTCGCTTCTTGTGCAGAATTAGAAGCACTGCAACAAAAAAAAATGGATGATGCATATGAAGTGTTTGTCAATATACCAAAGAGGGATCTGATCTCATGAAATCTAATAATTTTTTTTATGCATTGAATGGATATTGTGATGAGGTGCTAGGACTCTTTTATCAACTTCAAAATGACAGGAATGAACCCAGATGTAATTACATGGAGTGCAGTCATTGTGAAATATGCTCAATTTGGTCATAGTGTTTAATCCTTGAAACTCTTCAGTTGAATGCAAGTTGCAAAGGTGAAGCCTAACTCTGTTACCATAATAATTATTTTCATTCATGTGCTGACTTAGTGGCTCTGTAGCGTGGGTATCAAATGCATGGGCATGATGCCTTGACACTCTTTTATGAAATACAAGAAGCAGGCATTAAGGTAGGCCATATCATCTTCATTGTTATTTTATCTGCCCACAACAATGCAGGACTATAGTAGATGAAGGCAAGCATCATTTTGATTTAATTAGTAGAAAGTTTGGCATGAAGCTTAGAGTGGAGCATTATGCGTACATGGTTGACCTCCTCGGCCACACGAGACACTTGAATGGAGCATATGTGATGTTGTTGAACATCTATGCTACTTCTATGGGATGTTTTAGTCAATGTGAGAAAGCTAATGTCAGATAAGGGAATGTAAAAAAAGGAACCAACATCTCATTTTCACAAGCAATTCCAGCTGCTGCTAACTTAGGATGTTTTGAAATATATCATGTAAACTCTTTGACAATGTTCTCAAGTTTCAATGATAATACACCCTCTTCATTTGAATTTTGCCTCTCAAAAACCATGGAAAGGAGAGACATGAATGAGTTACAACCATGCATCCTTCCTCAACAACCCTCAAGGTGGCTGGAAATAGATAATCATGACAAGCTCCAAGCATTGGACAAGTCTTTGTTGAAGCCTTATGTTGTAAAAATGAATCGATCAGGGAAGTCCTCGACCAAGCTTGGGACTTCTTTGAGGAGTTTTCGCAAATTTCGAAATTATCTCAAGTTTTCTACAGTGTTTGGTTATAGAAAATCAGTGAAGCAAAAAAAAATACATTTTCAAGGAAACAAGCCTGCCTAACATAGGCCAAAATTTGGATTACTGATTTTAAAACAAGAATTTCAATGTCAAGCAAATTGGATGAAGGAGGGGCCAGCAAGGGAACATGACAAGTTGCCTCAAGCTTGCATATTTTTGCGGGCTTGTTTGTCTGTATTCAAGACTCCGCTGAGAAGACAATGAATTGCATGGATGTTATAGGGATTTGATTAGTGGCTGGTAAGGTCTGGGAGACTATGGAAATTCAAATATGATTTTTATTGATACTTCAAATGTGACCAAGCTTAAAAATCAAGATGGTTTCTGGTGCAGACGGGAAATAAAATAAAACAAAAAAAAAAAAAATGGAGACCTCATGCACCTCTAGAAATCAATTCTATGCTACCTCACATCTATTGTAGCTATTGCAAAACTCTCATAAATGCTTGAACATTGGAGGAACATAATCACAACATTATTTTCTTTCAATTTATTCTCTTCCTCTATGAATTTCATGTCAAGTAAAATCATCACTTTCTTCTGTTATTTGAGCATTATATGGAAGGCTTCATGTACCTATTTGACAAGGTGCCAAAATTTCTTTTCAAGAGTCAGTTGTTCAGCAAACCCTGATTAATAAGTCCTACTAAATCCTGTTACAACTAATACTTGAATATGTCATTCCAAAAATTCTCCTCCTTCCAGGTTGTAAATCATCATATCATTTCCTAGGACAAGGAGTGATTTTGTAAGAAAGGTATTTGAGATGCTAGTTGGATCGTCTAGAAAGCTTCAGGTAAAGGCGCTTCCACAATTGAAACAAGGTGGACATGGATGCTTGATATACAGGAAGACTTCTTGAATTTCTTAGAATTTGTATATTGTCGAATGGATGGGAGCACTCCAACATTAGAAAAGCATCATTGAATAAAGAACTTTAGTAGCCCAAATAATGAAAAATTTTCCTTATTTCAACTCAGGCAGGAGGGGGGGTGGGAGGCAGGGTGGGGGTTGGAATAAATTTTCCAAGTGCAGATACAATTATTATTTATGATCTGTATTTCAGTCCCTTTTTTTATTTATGAGCTCAATCGTGATCTCACAGGACAGGCCAAGACAAACTAGTGATTGTATATCAGTGATAATAAAGTTCTCTGTTGAGGAGAGAATATTGCAGCAGTTAGGAACAAAGATGGATTTAGAGAATCTAGTGATGTATCTTTGTAAAAATGAAAGTTTAAAGAATTATCTAGATCACAAAGAACCCTTTTTTTTGTGGAGACTACCACAATACCACCAAGTTCATCTCCAAAATTGTCAAGTGAAAAACTACTGAGTGATTATGTTCTCGTGCAATTGCCGATTACTAATAACGACAAACCATGTAGAAATGTTGTTTATGTTGTGAGTAGAGTTCATTGTACAAAGATCAATGTTTCAAGATTTTTGGTAATACAAGACCCCAACTAGGTTTCATTAGTTTACTCTGTTAACCAAACCAGGTTTCATCAGTTTATGAAGTACATATGACATTCTAATAGCTCACTGTGTGTGTTTGTACTACCTATTTCTTCTACTCAAGGAAAAAGGTCTAGCAAATATAAATCTGATAAGATATCAATGTAGTAGGTGGTGGGCCCTCTTAGAAGTGAGGAATCTTTGGGAATAGACACTCATTTAAAATAGACAAGCTCCAAGAGTCCATTTCCAAAAATGGGAAATAATGCTCCAGCAGGTGCATTGGCCAGAATGTTTGTAAGTATTGCTACATCATTTATTTGGTTGATTGAAGCATGTGGATCATACCTAAACTTGGTGGGAAATCTATACAAAGACACTTAGACTAGAGGGTTATCAACCAATAACTAAGTGGGAGATGTTATTGAATCTAGATGGCTAGATTTGGGGACTAGCTAACATTTAAGCTTCAAAAAATGTAAAAGAAAGAGTGCCCTTTTTTAATTGGATGGATGATAGCCAACTTAAAGCTCATGTTTGCGGATAATTTGAGATAGTTGAAGCTCCAACTGATGAGGAAGATATCCTCCTAGTAAGATTAATTCATGGGGATAAAATGACTTAGAATTGCCTCAAAGCCAAACTGGGCCTATATGACCCCAACATATTCAAAATTAGCAATTCATCTACACTCTAGCGCACCGAGTCAACTTTCTGCAAGGCTATAATGAAGGTTCTAAAGAAGCTTCATAGAGATATACACTCAAAACATAATTCTTGTTACTTTGATTGCCGAGAGATTCAGTCAGCGTTAAAATTGGCAACTAGGGCCAAATTCCACTTTGGACTGCTCCTATGAGGAAGATGATTGCAGCATTGGATTTCTCTTTTTGAGAGGATCAAAATCGACCTAAAGATCACTAAATCTGGATAAGGAAAAGTATTCATTCACTCAAATGAAATTTCATAAGGCGTGACCTTATTTAGGAAGGAAAAATCGAAAATTGAAAATTTGAATTTCCCTCCTCAAGTAATCAAGTCGGCCTACCCAAGAAGGATATAAATAACTTATCTTAGTCACTTTAATATTCATTCTTCTCTCTGAAGTAGCCGTAGAAGAAGGTGATTTCCAGCGAAGGAGATGAAGGCAAGGTTGGGTTCAATTTAGTCATCTTCAAGGGTAGAGTTCCACAAGATGGAGGACGAGATTGGTTTGGGCACATTTATGATTTGTCTGTGGAATTTTATCTTCATCACAGGTCTGAGTTCAAGTAGATAGAAGCCGTACCTCTTAAGGGTGATTTTGATGAAAGTTTGGGACTGTTGTAAAGGTTTCATTCTCCTTGAAGCAATAAGCAATCCGCACTAGTTTGGTTCACCTACAGCTAGGCCACAGGGCTTAAGAACCCTATCCTGGAGGCCGAGAACCTACAGCAAGAAAGCCACAGTCAGGGTTGCTTTATCATGAGGCCGTGTAGTGGGTTTTGAAGCCTAGAAGAAGGCTTATGGGCTACCAGTATTTGAAGGGATTGGTTGAAGATAATCCGCAGTCTAGTAAAGCTCTTTAAGGCTATGAATGGGGTAGTTTCTGACTATGTTTATGCCCTAGTCAGTCCTACCAGAATTGCAGAAAAGACACAAGTCCCTGGAGCCTACATCAAACATCATATTTGTAGCCTTGTTGGAACCATCCTCTTGTCTAAGGGTAGCGGTATTAAACCTTCTCATTTGCAAGTCATTTTTACTTTGAAGTATTGTATTCTCTCTCTCTGCTGAACATTTGACATTAATGATAAGAATAATTGATAAGGGTTTTCCCCATCTTGGGGTTTTTCCCTGGCTTGAGCCATATTCGTGTGTTCTTCTGTCTTGTCTTGTCTTGTCTTCAGTTTTTATTACTTATGTTCTTTCACTAGTTACAGTTATGATTGATGAGATTGCTAATGGATTAATCATTAATGGGAAAATGATGTAACTAACCTAAGCTAAGAACATGTTAACTCAAAATTAACATGGTTTCAGAGCCAGGTGAGGACAAGCTCAAGCTTAAGATATTGCGAGCTCCAAGAAGCACCTAAGGAATTTTAGCAGAAGTCACCTTCAAAACTCTGTGGTAGGACAAGTCTGAGTTCAAAAAGGACAATCTGTGACATTCTCTTAAAGCCTTCTACAAGCCCCGATCAGTGAACTTGGGCACAAATTCAAAGAGCAGCTCAGTCATCACAAACAAAAGCTGGAAGTCATCAAGGTATGTTTCAAAATTTATGAGGTGTTCTTTTAAGTGGTTTTAAGATATTTTCAGAGGTATATTTAGCAGTAAAAATTCAGAAGGAGATGTTTCTCTTCAAGATCCCTGCCTCGACTATGAGGTATCATAGTAACATAAAATAATTTATATGTCAAGAACTCCTAATCCCTTGGCCTGGTGGAGTTAAGACAACTCAGAGTTTACTATGATCTGAATTCATCAGTACTGTGGAAGATTGAGTAAATTGATTCCTATTCTCTGTAAAATTAGTAAGAAGTATTGCTGGAATGATTGTAGTATCACTGTAAGAATAAAATGATAATCCTGACCTCTATTCTACAACAAAAATCTGAGCATTCTTTTGATGTGTGGAGCTCTAGATATAGTGACCTTATCCTATAATTAGAACATCAAAGCAAAAGCCTAAAAATGTTGTTGCACTGTAGCTCTGCAGTATAAATGAAGTCCAATTTTAATTAATCAAGCACACTATTCATAGCAACGAAGGCATGGTTAATGGACAACTTCAGATTCCATTCCATTTTTGAATTGCCAAGATAACATCCCTATTTTTGCATGATGAAATGATTTAAGCAATCTCACATCCAGGCATGTCTGGAAAACTACCTAGTTAAACGAGTTTTGGTCCAAATTGCAAATGCTTAGAAGGAAATACTCCCACATTTCACCAACTGAAATACATTATACAAACTCAAAAGAGCAGCAATGCCACCACTTAGAATTCAACTAGGAACAAGGCACATAGCAATCATGTTTTTTAAGTTAGTCATGAGGCAATTAGTTTTATAATGAGCTTGCTCCAAGTCATATAATACTAAGTGAATACATTCAGGTTAGCCATAAAATGAAGTATTGTTTATTGTTGAAAGTACAGGGTCTACTGTAAAACGCATGCAAGCTAATAAGAAGGGAAACTAAGTTCAACACTATGTTTTGCACTTACTCTGTTAATGCTGGTTTAACCAATTTGTTTTCCTGTTTCAGTCTCTTCTGTTGAGAAGCATGGTTGTGTTTCTTGGCATGCGAGTAACACTGTTATCCCTATTCTGGGCATCATAGCAAAATCTACATCTTGGTATTTTGGCTGGAAATCATAGAATAGGTCCCCTGTTTGTTTCAGACTTGGTAATAACCTTGCTGGAGTTGAGAGAACAATGTTTCAGTTGTCCGGAAAAATCAATACACATATTGTGCAGTCTAAATTTAATGTCCAACAAAGCCCCAGCCTACCCAATATATGATACAAGGTATTTTTTTTTACAACATTGTTACAAATTCTACCCAAATATAAATGCCTTTTTATTTGATCAAATTAGAGAGGATAAAGCTTAATAGACATCCACAAATTGATGTGCAAGAGCTTGGTGCTGAACTAGCAACCTGTACAAATGGATTTGTTTTATACCCTTCCTCTATTACCAAACCCAAAACAAACCTTATTTCCTAATAAACCTTCAAGTATTTAGTTTTGATGTCTTAGGAGACCCTTATAATGATCCTCTTTTAAGTGGAGAAGTGAGAAGGGATTTTATTTTTATAGGTCACAAATAAAAGTGTGTCACCCTGCATGGATTACACAACCCTGTAGGTAACCACGTTCGATAGCACACATCACAATCAAGTTGTGCATTCACATGGAAAGACAACACTTAGCAATCCTGAGCGAAGATAAAGTTCATGTAATTGGGACTAGAAGGTGGGGCCAAGGTAATTCATATCTTACAGGTCCTTGCTTGAGGACTCAATAGGATCAATGTAGCTCCATATACATCTAGAGGGAATAGGTAAGCAGTTTTCGGTGTCTTAGTGGCCAACTCTAGGGAATTTGACCTTCTAGAGGAAAGATACTAAGCCAAAATTGTTAAACATATGGATAAAACCCACAAAGAAAGATTACATCATACTATATAGCATCTCTGAGAAGATCAGGTGGAGCTCCTCCATAAGGAGTTGCAATATGTACGTAGATGCATGTAATGTACGTGTTCATATGGGGTCATCATCAGGCTTGTGCAATTGCATAACAAGCCCGGGTGTTTCTATTACACATTTCATTTAAAGTCACTTCATGAATAAAGAGAACCTTACAATGTACCGAAGAGTTAAAGCTTCAAACATATCCATGAATCCCAGAATGGGAAATGATATCTACAACAAACCTCATCATAGACTGGACATGTAAAAGATAAGTGTTCCATGTTCCTTGTTCAACAAATCATTTCATATTTTGGGATGTGATGATTGCCTCAACACCAAACTAATGAGAGCAAACCTGAAGCTGGCTCAGGTATAATTTTAGTCCAAAAGGCAGATTGATATAACCCAAATCGTAAATAACCTATTTCTGTCTTTAGATATATGTAAAAATAATGCATACGCTTGACTTGCGAAGTTACATGAAGATCTGCCCAAGCAACTCTTAACAGGTAGATTAAATGATGGTTATGGTCGCCTCCTTTGCTGAGAAACAAGAGAAAACATCCACAAAATAACAGAAATAGGGAAACAACAACCTTTGACACAATGAATTATTTTGGAAACAGCTGCATCAAGCTCTTCAGGAACGCAAAATTACTTCAAGAGGGAAGAAAATAACTAGAAGAAACAAAACTCCGCATCTTCAAGGCTTACATATTTCAAAATTTTGTAGAGCCAATCAGCTTTTAGGACTTATAGCTGCATTTTTTATTTAATAAAGCCAAGACAATGTGAATCCTGCTATTTCTATACAATCCAATCATTTTGAATGGCTTCTTAGACCACAGAAATTGAGAGTGATAATGGGTCTAGGCTTCAAACTGGGGATTTCACTCGACTTTCGTGACCGGAAAATTAACAGAAGATATCAGTAGGAGTTACAAGAACATGCGATTTATTATTATTTGCATAGAATGCCCACATCAATGCATAAAACAAAAACACCAAAAATTAGACTATATTCCAGATTTGTTTAAAGAAAATAACTTGCAATTATAGACCTAGGGTCACTTGCAGAATCGAATTTGAAACAGATAATTTTGTGTTACACAAAAAGTCAAGGTGAAGACTAAAGGTGACTCTCGTTCAATTTTGTTTCAAGATGTTAGCTAAAATCCTTCAAAGGGGATATGGAGGCCAGAATTGGGCTTAGATTCGGACTGAACTATGTTTATGTTCCTTAACCATTACGAATACTAAGAGTATCTGGGTTCTAAAATCCATATAGTTATAGAAGAACAGTTATTCATTTGACACTAATTAAAATTTTCTTGTCATATATTATGTATTAATGAAAACCACGTTGAAACAGTAATATGTGTGCCTACAATGGATGTACACTTTTAGTCCCGCAGACCTACTTTCGTAGACATTTGTCCTGATATTTATAAATTTATCCAATCTAATCTATTGATGAGAGTCCCACAAGCCTACTTTCATAGTCGTTTGTCCTGATATTTATAAAATTATCCAATCTAATCTGTTGATGAGAACCATATTGGATCAGTAACTTCATGCAACAAATTCCCATCCATTTGGTGTTGATTTATTACTACTTGAGCCAAGAGATAAGCCTCTTGTCGCCTAGCCTTCTAGATACATATGAGTCTCAACAATACAAAAGAGCTTGGGGCTCTACTTGGACAGAAACCACCCAATTTTTAGCCAGAGATGCATCAAAACTACCATGAAATTTCCTTCAGGGATTCTTAGGTGGAACCCATATTGGATTGGATTGACAAGATAAGATTAGCCTCTACCCATATGTTGTCCTACAAGTGTTTGTGTATAAATAGAATAATGAAAAGCACAAAACCTTTGCTAGGATGAAAAAATAATCAATAATTATGTTAAGTATGGATGTTGGGTATGATCCTTCACAACCACTCTTTAAAACAAATTCAAGTCCATGACTCATGGTTGACATTTTTAATATTTTGTACATAACAAGATAATAATTATACTGGAGTTACCAATGAGAATATCCCTGAAAATACCCACCTCTTGCTTTTGTAATAGTTGGATTTTGAAAATTGAATGGCAGAATGTAAAAGCATTCTCAACAAATAATTTTACATGCTTATTGCTTATAGTTTCAACTTATCTCAGCCTATTCGATCTTTTTGCATGCACACAATTATTATCCAATTTGCTAAGATAGAAAAAAAACCGACAGTTAAGCTAGATGCAATTTCATAGTAGTCCAATGATGTCAAACTTCAAAGCAATCAAAAAGTTCCATTATCTTCGTCAAGAGAATATCATAGTTACAGAAGTGTCGAGAGTGTATGGCTAGTAGTTACGTGTGCATGTGCATCTCCTTCTAGTTATGCTTCTAAATATTATCACCTAGTTGGACCTAATTAAAATATGTCAAGTTGGAAATGTATAGTGTCTATGTTATGATGAGAATTGATTTTCTTAGCTTCATTATAAATCAGTTTATGTCACTTCGATGTTTTGGCCAATACATATTTATTTTTCCTTGGATAGACCCTATATAATTTAGCTTCCCTGGCTGGCAGACAAGAGGCCACTAATTTTTCCGGAAAGACAGACAGGGCCAGAAAGACAGAAAAAGGAGGGAAATACAAGAGACAGTGCCAGAAATGTCACTTTGATATTTTGGCCAATGCATATTCACCATTCCTTGGATAGACCATATATACTGTAACATAGCATAAATCCATCTTAACCCTATAATTAACCCTCAAATTATTAAAAGTGTAGGCTTAAGCACAAACCCTTGCACATCAACCCTACCTAGGCTATAGAACATCTCGCTTCTCTCAACATAATTAATCCAAAAACCATGAAAAACTATTCATTCTCTTCCATATTCAATGATTAGTTAATTAATATATCATTGCAAAGTGTTTTTTTTGATAATCTGTCGATATACACTTAAAAAAAATTCTTTGATGTTGATCAATAGGTTCTCAAATTATGAAATCTACCCACACTAACCCTTTCTTGTAGTGATCATAGGTTCTCAAATTATGAAATCTACCCATACTAACCCTTGCTTTTAGTGATCATGTCCATGAATAAGCTATGTGGAAAGTGGGTTAGCTTGAACCAATTGGGGCATAGAGTAAGCCCTGGGTAACTTTGGAAAAATAGATACCCTCCCACACATATAAATGGGAAGAGTAGTTATAAAGGGAATTGAAGTGTTTATATGAGATCCTAAGGCTCCAAAACAAGTAATAGTTTTGTTCTAACAATAAATGTGGAGAAAAGGAAACTTTGAAAAAACAACTATTGGAACAAATTGGTCAAGGAGCTCAATGCCTGAATCTATATGATTAACAAGTTGAAGGAAGCAAATACTAAAGAGAAGGAACGAACTAGACTCTTGGATGTATTTTAGAGATTAGAAGGAGCAAGCACACAATATTTTAAACCCTTAAATAGATGGAATTGTGTATATCTAGCAAACGAGATATTCTAGATCAAGGTGTATATAACAAACCAATCAAGATTGTAGGTGCCAATAAACCAAGGAAACCAGTGGAGAAATTCCTAATAAGCAATGCACATTATTCTCTATCTAACATCACTTTTTTCATTTGAATTTTGGTTTTATCGATTCTCAATTGATCTTAGTTTTAACTATAAAACAAATATAAGTATTGGTATTATTCGAGCCACTGATTCATCAATGACTACCAGGGTAAGTCATCATGAATGGATGTTGTGAATTTTTCATCAGGAATGGGTGCTCTTCGTTGTGATTTCTACAAGGCCATGTTGGACACAATACAAGATGATTTCTATTGTTTGACAACTGAATAATTCTCTTCTGAAAGGCTATCTAAATCTCTTAATCAAGGCCTTAATAAACTCATTACCAAGAATGTAGCTAGGGGCACCATTGGACAGTGCAGGTTGGAGGCTCATTACTTTCCTCTGCATTTCATACAAGATCATTTCTAAAGAAATGCTCTGCAAATACACTCAATTGCATGGAAGGTAGTTCAGCAAGAGCAGACAAGTTTTGTACAGGGTCCAATTATTCTAGACACGTAATCTAGATTTGAGAGACTTTGGAATGGGCTCCAGACAGTGGCTATCAAGCTTATTTTCTGCAGATTGGAGCTTCATCACAGACATGTTGGTTTTGCTTGGCCTTTGGACCGTGATATGTGGCCATGGGGAACACACTATTCTCTAATGCATCAGCATTTCTCCTTGTTAATAACTCATTATCCCCTCAAATTTTGTTGAATCAATCTATTTTTCAAGTGTGTTCCTTTGCCCCTGATTTGTATGTTTGAAAATGGATGTCTTGGATCACCTATTTGAAGTTGTTGGCATTCAGGGGAAAGTGAAGGACATCCTACGTGGTGGGTAGGGATTCGGGGTGGAGCTTTGGTCATTCCTTGCAGTAGTATCAACCACAAACACTTTAACCTTTGTTTCTTTAGCAGAATCTATTAGCTCCAACTTTCAAGGCAAGATGCGGTGTCGGTTGGTCTAGAAGAGAGGTGAGCAAACAAATTACACAGTTTCTAATCTGTTTGGAAGGATAATCAGGACCAATATTTAGTTCTCCTTCAATGCAGGGCTACTAGTGTGTTGCCTTGTTTGGAAATTATAGCTATCGTGTCCACTCTTCCTTCATTGGATTTGGCAGTGATTAAGTTTATTTTTGAGAAAGAAGTTAGTAATTGTCCACTTTTTGTTCCATGTGGAGTGATGAGGTACATCACTAGCTGTTAACTGAGGCTGCATTATTGATAAGAGATGCTCAAAATTTAGATTTGGCAACCTATACAAGCTTTATTTATGCATTGCTAGTCTTACAGAAGAGGATACTAATATAAGCTGCATCGTATATACGCTTCTGCCCTTTAATTTTTTGTTTGTAAATACTTTTCTGTAAATATAAGACATATTTTGACAACAACAACAAAAAATAATGGGTGGCCTACACTAAAAGCTACTGCTTTTTTGGATTCTTCAACTGTGTTGGAGCAAAAAAAGAATGACAGTCACTAGAAAAATATGCATACCATCAGGATTAGAGATTGGCCAAGTCAGTGCCATGGAGCACATGGTTTTGTATTGGGATAATAAGGTATATGTATATAATAAGTTGAAAGGAGTACCGTGTATGCTTAGATGGCATAACTTCTGATCTAGATTATCTTAGCCTGAAATACTTGTTAGATGGGACTATGATAAGCAACAATCAACCAACACAAAAAATATTAATGGGATTTCAACTTTCAAGGGCTTTTCTAGAAGCTGGTCCATTCATTCATGATATCTAAAAGGATTATCTAGTATTAAATACATAACATGATGTATATGAAAATGTATGATGACAAGAAAGAATCACTACTGCCTCCTACAGGGGGTTCAATAGGATGGCCAGTGTGGGCTAGAGAAGGCTAGCTAATAGCCCAACCAACAGAGTTATTTCCTAAGTGAACACGGTTCATTCCAAAGACACTAGAATAGACAACTTTGGATGGTCCAGTTGATGCTCCTTCACTCAACCGGGGGTGTGGGAAACATCCTAACCAATATTGATACGTTACTATCAGGCAGGGGTGAAGCTCTACTCACTCAATGCTTTCAAATCATCATTGACTGATTTCCATGCCTAGGGATGGTATAAACCACTTAGACAGACTCTCCATACCAAAGCTAATATACAGGCAAGCAACTTGACCTGCTTACCTAGTGATTGAATGGCTTTCAATCCATGAATAATCTAGCTCAGTTGTTGGAACCCTAACTGCATCCACATTCCATTGCCTTGTCATCATTTGATTGAACTAAAAAAGTTTGTGCCAAAACCAATGCATCGAAATCCACTATGTGCGAAAAACAGATTTCACGGCATAGTAACCCCAATATACATAGTCGTACCCTCTTCCTGTCTGGTCTCAACATCATATGAATCATACTTCCTTTTCCTTTAATAATTCCTCTTCTTGTGAAGATTCATTCCATTTTTTTGCGCTTTAATCAAATTCGTTTCTCATTAGGAATTATCCTTAGTCCTTATGCTCCTCATTTTGGGGGTCATCAAGGGGGTGCCTAGCTGTGATACAAGGTTGTTTTGTGCTCACTATTTGGTGGAATTTAAATTTATCTTATAGTCCTGAGGATGGGTGGTATGGGAAAGGTTTATTACTGCTATGCCTGCTTTACCAATATCATTTGCCTTGCCCATGCTATCTGTTTATATGAATGTACGATGCTTCGTATCTTTATGGCGAGCAATGTTGGTAGAGGTGATTTGACAGCCCCCTGTTTTCTCTCATGCCATGCTAATATTACTGCTTATGTTAGAGGGTGAGATGCGTGCATTGATTGGTAAGGTGGATGCTAGTTTCAAGAAGGTGGTTGCCTAGTTGATCGCCTTCCTTGTAGAGCCTCAAGCCTCTCACTTGCACACTTTTTGGGGAGACGTAGGGGAATATTTCAAATCAGAGATAGCTCTGACCGATCAGCAAACCAACCAATCAATTCTCTAATGGTTCCCTCTCATGGAGTCACCCCAATGATCTAGCTGGGAGGGCAGACTCTCTTGCTCCTCTGCCCAAAGAGTTTAACTTTGGAACAATTAAGTTCTTACAGTAATTTCATTGTTCTAGGAGGGGGCCATTCCTCTTGTCCTTTTCCCCCATGTGGATTTCAATGCCGAAGAGGGTGATTCTTGTGAACATTATGTCAAAGTTCTTAGTTCGATTGATGCTTTATTATATATGTAATTATGCTTTTCTGACTCTTTTCTTCGACAATGCTTTATTATATATGTAATTATGCTTTTTTATTTTTCCATTGGTCCTTGCATATATTATATCTTTAATTATGAATTTATGCCCTAATTATAGATATAATTATGATTTATTATATACGTAATTACGTTTTAGCATAAAATGCTCCTATTATATATGTAATTTTGAAATTATTATATATGTAATTGCGCTCTCGAATAATTGATCAAAAGAGCTTCTCGCCCCCCAACCTTGTGCTAGGGGAGAAACCCTCATCCATATGAATGAGTTTCGCGTTAAAACCCTATGGTCAATCGAGCAACTTGGTCTGAAGTTATGACTGTGTCAGTAGGGGGGGAGATTAGGGCTTAAGAACCTATTAAAACCCATTTGATTTAATGCCAAAAATAAAGGCGTAATTACATATATCATGAGATATATCCTTTTATATGATATTATTCTATGATTGAGTCAATTACTGACAGATAGGAAGGTTCCCCACCCAAACATACACCTTTATTTAAGGACCTTCTCAGAGCTAGTGGGTACGGTGGTCCTAGACAGCATAGCTTCGACAAGTTTTCCTATCCCCACGACAACCAGTGTCCTGAGGGAGAAGGGAATAAGAACTTCCTTCAAGCAATCTCACAAACAATAGTCTTCAAACAAGCTATCCCACCCACTACCGCTATCACTCCTACTACTCACACTGATTACACCTACTGACCTTACTACACTTGGTTCAATCAATGCTTGCTTCATATGGTAGAACTGGCTTGTATGCATAGTGAATGTTGATTGTGTCTCTAACACGATCAGCCTTAGATCCAGTGTTTGATGTAGTGGGTTAAGCAGGTGATGAAGGAGACAAAGATCGAGGACCAATAGGTTGTAGAGCTACTTCATATTTTCCAGTTACTCTGTCATTCCCTCCCTGCAAAGGCATGTAAAAGTTGGGTTTTATCCAATGCAGTACTATGAAAGGCATAGGTCAAGGGGGTAGCTTGAGTTTTTAGGGCCATTTTATAAAGCCAACTAGACGCATAGTCAAGGTAGAGTGTTGGTTTTTTTGTTACGTTGTATGCCTAAATATTCAGTATCCAGTGTAACAAATACATGTAACCTAATTTCACTAAGGGAACATAATAAGCATTTCCCTAATACATGGTTTATAGAATAATACCCATCAATATAACTAGAATAAGGTAGTAGTATTGATCAAGCTTTGTGATCTATGTAATACAAGTCAATCTATTTGAGCATGGTTACCATTAGTATTCATAACAGCTTAACTCTAGTTTGTTTACGATTCTACTTATGTTGAGTCTACTATAACAATGGAAACAAGAGAAAGCTATGCTGATTACTTCTATTATGTCAATAGTGTAAGCAATGGAGTTATAACAGGCATCATTTATACAACAGATTATCATTAGGTGGTAAGTGAAACCAATACAAAGTGAAATCAAACATGTGGTTTATTTCATAATCAATTCAACTGCTTGTTATGCAGACTAATGTAAAACAACTTGTAGATTGAATTCCATGTCAAATACTAGTTTGTCTTATCAGCTAAGTGTGTTCCGTAATCAAGAACAAGTATATTGTGTATAATTATGAATTTACTGTATCTGTACTATGAATAGAGTAGAACAACCTGTACAACATTAAGCTTCTTGTATTGAGTTAGTGTAAGAATTGATAAGAAAGTCAAAAGGATGAAGATAGATGAAAATAAAATTTGAACAAATAAATCTTTAGAGGTGGTGATTCCTGAACATCGTCCTTTAATCATGGGGGACACAGAATGCAAGATAAGCAATGAGAATTCTTTCCCGTGGGGAAGAGTTTATCAAATGTTCAGCTCAGGGGATTTCTCAGAACTCATCCACAATGATCCTGAACATGACCTCAGTATCAAAATTTACAAGAATGTGACCAAATCATGCCTCCATAGGATTGCTGCCATATCTCTTGTTCTTCCTTGTGTGGAGGTAATCTCCTAGCTCATAGGCCAGGTGGACTTGTCCAATAGATGGATCCTAAACCAACACCAGAGCCCAGTTGGAGGCTACCAGACCTTCAACATATTGTCAAGAAAGTTCCTCTCAGAGCCTGATGTATGTCTATCTGAGGAATGGGTGAAAAGAGATATGGATGAGGTACCTCCTTGCATGCTACTAAAAAATGGTGGTTTTATGCTAAAAGCTTTAAGACCAGGATATCAAAGGTGTATCCAACTGCTAGATTGAAGCATCATTTTAGAATAGTCATGTTGCTGCTGGCAATACTGTATGGAGAAAAGGATGGAACCATGTTTCATGAATCATGGGTGCCTATGGTGAATGAAATTTGTACTCATGGGCCAACATTCAATTAGGGTGCAATCATGTCCCCTTCATTATATAAAGCTTTCAAGGAAGTGAGGAGTGCCAAGCCTACTAGTTACTTTATGTCCAACTACCTTTTGGACTCCATATTTTCAGAAAATGAATTTCCGGAACTAGAATGGAAATGGTCCAAGTCTTTTCCTCCAGTACATGTTTAATGCAAGCTCTTATGGGATTACAAGCATAAATCAGAGATGACAAGAATATGCAACCATTTTATTGCTCCAGTGTACTCTTTGTTATTTGAGAAAGAGCGTCCATGCCTCTCGGAACAAGAATAGGTAGTCATAGGAGGCATTGGAGACTGGTATTTGCATGAAAAGGGAATCTACATCAAATTTTATGCCATATGGTGCATTGAGAGCTCCTCATCTGCTACCTTTATATGCTCTAGACAGAGTGGTTCTGTTGGAAATATTATATCAGACATTTTCTCATCAAGTGACAGGTACTCTTAAGAGGGAAAAGAGGTCAATATGGCCTAAGTTGCCTATCAAGTTCAGATACTATGGAGTTGATGGCACCAACGAAGCCATGAAAGAGGCCAATGAAATTGAATCATATCACTTTGGAGAGATAAGATTTAGGAGACATGATCCTGAAGCTGTGATTATTAGTCATTGTGTTGTTGTCAACCAGATGTAGTCTTATACTCATGAGAGGGATATTGATGAGGAAATCTTCAAGAGACTTATTTATCCATCTGAGGTTAAAGAAAAGCTAAGTCAAGGACCTCAGAAGAAGGTCGAACAGACCCATGCTTCACCTATTTTCAACCTCCAAGAAGAAGTTGAAAATTTCTAGAGGGCATCGGAATAGGTGAAGGAGATGAAGGAAGCATTGGAAAAAGAAGCAGACAGACTCAAGAGGAGGATTGAAGAAGAGCAAGCAGTGAAGGAGGCAGAAGAACAGAGAAGGAAAGCAAAACAAGATGAATTGGTGAAACAATTGGCTTTGGAAACTGAACAAAGAGTCAAGCAGTAGGAAAAACAAAGGAAAAGTGATGAAGAGCTTCAGAGGAAAAGAGATGAGGAACTCCAAAAGAAGAAGGAATAAGCGATGTGGAAAGATAAAAGGATTGAAAACCTTGACATTCAATCATCTTCGAAGATAAACCCCACTCCTCAGTCTCCAGTGGAACCATGTCAGATTGAAGAAATGGAGAAGGAGCAATTTTTCCCCATGACTGTGGTTGACCTAGTAGTGGTATTGAAAACATTCAATTATGAATACAAGAAGAAAAAAGTCAACAGGAGAGTTTCCAAAAAGGATAAGGCTGGGAGAGCGATTGTCACTAAGGAGGTTCTCATTCATGAAACAACAGTTGATCCAGAGATGACTGCAGCTACCTGTATTACCATGGCCCAAGCAACAAGTGATAATGTTTCCAAGCTGAAGAGGAAGGTCTGTGATGCTCAATTGGAACTCAGTGTTGCTGAGCAAAGAATTACAGAGCTATAATTCCAGCAGCAAGGTGAACTAGACTCAGTTAAATAGTTCAAAGGGAAATCACTTGAGATCCAAGAGGAACTGAGTATGGTTCAGAAATAATTCTATAGGAGCATTCGGGGCATCAAAGATAAAACTCTTAAGGTTGATGATTATATAAAGAGGATGGGGCCTATCAAGGAAGAATTGGAGAATAATATAATTATGTTAGATGACACCATTCAATGGAAAATACAGTATCTTGATGAGGGGCTAGACATTCCTCAGCTCAACGACTTGGAGAAAATAATTTGTTTTTCTGAAGCTTGTAAATGTCTCGATAGGGTTAGAGCCTTAGAGGAAAAGGCTCAGGAAGCTTTCAAAATTTGCTTCAAGTTTGAAGGAGAGGTTGATGCAGTCTTAAATAACTTCAAGTTGCCGATGTTCCAGTCAGCTTTTGGTCCTATACCTGTGGAGCAGTGCATAGAATAAAAGGAGATAAGATAAGTTAATAAGATAATTTTATTAATGTCCAATGAATGACCAAAAAAAGGTCAATGGGACTGTCGGTTACAATGATTACAACATGCCCAACCAGTGGACCAAATGGTCCCCTTCCTTTATAAAAAAAGGAAATACAAAACTACAAAAAGTGTAAATGTAAAGCAAAACTAGGTGACTAAAGCATCCTGACAATGAGTTGTGATGAAGAAGTCTGGGAGGAGAAAGAGGAGCCTCCTGAAGGGGGGTGAGGACTCATTTTCCTAGCATCCAAGGCTGATCGAAGAGGACTGAAGGAAACTTGTCAATGTATGTTGCCCTGAGGAGGAGCTGGACTGCTGTAGTTACCGTCTGGAGGATTTGGGGCGCCCCCTGGAGGGGGGTCTGGTCCTGGATCGCTGATGGGGTCTAGTGGGATGAGACCCCCGAATCCGCACTGCTCTGGAATCAAGGTCTATGGGCCGATCGGTGATTCTCTTGGTGCCCCGCGAAGCTGGGAGTACTCTGAAGAAGTTTGTGATCCTCTATGTGGAGGCTGGGACGAACGGAGGCTGGAGCAGAGTCGAGCAGTGTCTGAAGGTCTCCTGAAGGTAAAGAGCCAGGCATCTCTGGTCAGTGTATCTAAGGAAGCTGGCCAGGCTCTGGGGGGGCCTGAATAGGCAATGAAAATGCCCTTAGATCTCATAGTAGACCGGGCATCTGAAGATGAAGTGTGACTCAGTCTCCACCTCCTGTAAGTGACAAAGTTGACAGATCCTCTCCGTCCTGTCAATATGATGGTTTGTCTCAACTCTAAGCCTGTGAAATCCAACCCTTAACTGCCCGAGAGGGATCCTAATAGCATGCGTCCAATGCTGGAGGGTATAGGGGGGTCGAATATGAGTCCATCTCTGATCTCTAGAAGGTGCTCAGCGTAGAAGGCCATCTTTGGGCACAGTCCGCCCAGAGGATTGACCCATGTAGTCTGAATGTACTTCCTATATATGTCCTCCCTGATGATTTTGTTGAGTTCTTGTTGGTTAGGTAGAAGGTGCCCTGGAGCGTTCAGTGAATACTGGAACGGGGGGAGATGATTCATCTGGATACCAGTAAGACCAAGGAGTTTTGTCACCCCGGTGAACCAGCATTTGGTGCAGCTTGCCTGTGTATGAGTGATGTTCTCCGAGGAGAAATAGGCCAATTATGGGCACCTGTCTCGACCCTTCCTCGTGTCTGCCAGTCCAAGGATCCGATGAAGAAAGGAGACTATCCTGAAGATTTCCTCCAAGTGGATGGCTTCACTCCGAACTCTGCTAGGATGATGTTTTGAGAAACTGTCTACTTGCACCGGATGAAGCGGCACAAGAGAAGAGTCTAGACGCGCTCTGTCGAGGCCCAATCTAACTCCAGTAATGAGGGGCCCCAAACCTCTGATCCATAAAGCATGGTGGGGCGGATCAAGGTATCCATGATGTTCATCTTGGATGAAATGTCCTGGAAGTGGTGACGGAAGCACTGTCTCTCAAGAAGGGCAGAGGGAGCCATATCCTTTGTTTACACTGGGCTGAAGGGCCGGCTAAAGGCTAAAACGGGGACCTATAAACTGCACTCCCAAGTAACTGTAACTACTAACAACCTCGATTTCTTCTCCCTTGAATAGGAAGCGGAAACTCGAAGTCTTCTTCACCTCGTTGAAAATTATGATTTTGGTCTTGCTCAGGTTCACCGTCAGGTGCCGAAGATCACAAAAGGCTGCAAGGGCATCCAGCTGCCTCTGTAAGCCTTCCGGGGAGGAGGCTAGGGGATCAATATCATCGGCAAAAAGTAGGATGGAGATCAAGACATGGTGGAGAAGGCACCCATCAGATGCTTGGATATGCTCTCAGAGGAAAGATTCCAGCTCATCAATGTAGATCTCCAACAGAGTGGGGGAAAGCGGACACCCCTGCTTGACTCCAATAGTGATCCAGATGAACTCTGACATCCCTCCAACCGTGCAGAGATGGCCAAGAATGGACTCGTAGAGGCGCATAATGGCAATCAGGAGAGTCGAAGAGATGCCAATCTCTCTTAGTCTCTGAAAAAGGTCCTCCCTCGGGACCGAATTGAAGGCCTTCCTGAAATCCACAAAGCAGCAGTACACCTCGGAGGACCGATGTCGGGCCTCCTCGATTGTCGCTCGAAGAATGAAGATATGGTTGATGGTCTGATGGTCCAGTCTAAAACCGGCTTGGCCCCTGACCCTGAGATGTTTCTGCTCTAGGAAGCTGGAGAGTCCCCTGTGGAGGGTAGTAGCATACAGCTTGGAGAATGTGTGCCCGACCATGATCGCTCTGTAATTGTTCGAGTCGGAGGTAGGTCCTGCCTTATGGATGGGAGAAAGTGATAGACAGCTACAAGCAGGAGATCCGGGCATTAAAAGTTATCACCACGGACAACACAATTTATATGAATATTTGCAGATATAATGCTGATGAAAATTAAAAGGCAGGTGCCTCTGTTTCTAACAAGGTTTGCATAGGTACGAGAGGCTATGGCAGTAAGTGAAGAATATTGAGTAGTTAAGAAGAACGTTGAGTAGTTAATCTAGGACCTGGGTCAATCTAACATTTTTTTTTTCCCTTTAATCTCATATAATTTTATAAAAAAATTGGCCAGATGAGAAGTTTCTATTTGACTCAAAGCCTAAAATATATTAAAATTTTGGCACTATGCTCCAATGGGTTTAATATTCATAAGGTCACAACTACACTAACATTTACAAGCAACCTCATAACATGCATAAATAAGCAAAGAGAGACGGAATCAAAGAAAACCATTATATACATACTTAAGTGTCTTGTCCCAGCTTCCAGTTGCAAGCAAGTTCATTGCTGGAATCCATGGAATTTCCTTAATAGGTGCATCACGCATAGCCACATACTGGCTGACCCCCAGTCATCAGTGGCCACATTTTAGCTTGTTTATCACAGCCAACAGAGAAAACAACAATGCCATTATCCTTCCATGTCGAGCAGAGAACCTGCATACGAAGCATTGCATAATATAAAAACTTAGAAGCACACTCTAAAATTTCAGTAATGGTTCTTGCCATCAGTCAGCTACAGCCCTGCTTCCTGCAAGCATATTACAACTTCTAGATAAAATTCACAAGAAAAAAGAACAGGTACTAGAATTCCAACCACAATCTGAAGCACCTCACCGGTTGGTCATGTGACATTGCTACTTTTGGCATGCCAGCCCCAGTTTGAAGGACCTTCCAGCATCTGACCTGACCATCTACGTTCCAAAATATAATAGAAGATCCAAATAAAACACCAGTCCAAAATTATTACAATAATATCACTATCCCCAAAATCTCAGATGAATGAGTCCACATTTCAGTAAATGGAGACAGTTGAGAACATGAGGAAGCGCGGCAGAATGCCTAAAGTCGCACTTACGACGACCTAGAATCCCTCAAATCTACCTGTTTAAAGGTCCCCAGAAACCATCACTGCACAGAATCTCTGAAAGCTTTGTTTTCCCAAAAAAAATTAATGGCCAAAACTGCTCAACCCTCAAATCTCCAAATCTCCAGGAACTACAGGCTGCGTTGCTTTTCCTGTAGGATTCTCCCTCCGCTTGTGCCTTTGCTTTCCCTCCAATTGATAAACCAAAGTTCAAATGCTTAACACACGTTCAAATGTTTAGCGTACTATGTTTTTTCATATTAAAATAAATAAATAAAACAAAACAATTTGTAAAATTTTATTACTTTAAAAATGTTAGAACTTTAGTCTATATATTTTTTCTATTAGAAAAATATATCTTGAGGACAATCTAGGTTAAATAGAGCAATATGTGTAATATATTTTTAAGTCTATGGCTAAGCTAGAGAGTGAGACTTTATTGTGATATCATTGTTTGTATGACAAAGGAAGTGAGTTTACTAAACTCTACAAAGGTTTACATACTCTTCCTTTTTAGATTTGAACTTATGACTTCTTATGAGGAAGCACGTGTTCTTTACCATTGTAAAGATATAAAAACATTGATAATTTTCTCCAAAATTCAAATATTAGGATCTATGGCCATCCAAAGGTAGAAGCTTCTACTAAAAAAAATCCATAGATAGACCTAAGGTTTGAAGGGGATTTTATTATGCAAAAACATAAATGGAAACATAGAAAAGACATTGCAAAGAGTACAGTAGTAGAACAAAATCTAAATTCTATTAATGAATGAATTAGAAAAAAAAACTATAAATTGCAAAGTGATGCAAACTAATTGGAATGGGGGTAGATTCTCTATGAAGAGAGATGTGTCAACTACTCTTAATCACAAGAAAACATTACAAGATGTCAAAACCACCTTTGAACAGAAAGTATGATGTCCTAAGATGCAAAAACCCTAAAATCCAAAGCCCTAGCCCTAGGAAATGATGTGCCAATAAAAATGTGGGCCCAAAGAGGCTAATTGATATATCAACTTCCTGAGGCTACAAATTTTGAATGCAAACTCCATTTAGGACATTTCTTGGACCATTACAATCCATACTTTGTGTATTTAGCCTATGACAAATGTAAAAAATGCAAGGGAAATGCCTAAAAAAGGCACCAGAAGTTTGAGGTCTAAAACACTATAATATAACTATCAAGATGTGGAATGTTGAATCAATGTAACAAGTGGGTGGTTACTAGTATTATATTGAATCAATTGTCCCCCCTTATGAATAAGTGGTCCATTTTTTGTCAAGTTCCTTCGTTAAGTGGGGAAAATTTTATTGAATATATGGCTCCTAGTGAGATATGTGTGCCAAAGTAGGAATATGAAGTGCCTATGAGAGGTGGGAAATATGGTTGAAGTAGCTCCACATTAAATATAAGGTTCAAGCCAAAGAAAAGGGAATATTTGATTTAGAAGCATCTTCACCCACAACCTTTGTGTTGGTGTAAGGCCTATATCAGAATGGAGAGTCGGGGTGGGGTACTTCCAATGGGATCTTAAGAGGTGTTCTTTATACAAATGAAACCATACCTTATCTCCCACCCTAAACTTATGTGGCACTCTAATC
The DNA here is from genome assembly GCA_034641835.2 of Pinus albicaulis. Classification (NCBI taxonomy): domain Eukaryota; kingdom Viridiplantae; phylum Streptophyta; class Pinopsida; order Pinales; family Pinaceae; genus Pinus; species Pinus albicaulis. The sequence goes on along the minus strand of CM076571.1, from coordinate 110,416,658 downwards.
TAGGTGGATATTGGTGGCCACCCACCTCTTCCACTAACTCAATGGTTCTTTATCTTCTTATAAGTTTTTCTATGGTTTTTTTGGGTCCCAAACTTCTAGGGTCATTTGTAGGCCCTAAATTATGTTTTTTGGCCATTTATGGGTCCAGAGGTTTTCATGTCAATCCCTAGGCCCAACCAAAAGTTGTAATCCTAAATATATTTCTTTCAAATGGACTTAGTGTGTGCCCCAAACAAAGATTTATGCAAAATTTGCACCACTCTGAAGTTGATTCTAGGGTTACGATTTTGAAATTTTGAAATTTTCAACAGTATAAGAGGAAAATACAAGGTAGAAGTGAGACACAGACTCGTTGTCCCAAATAACATGAAGTATTGGAAGGTCTTCAAAAATGACAAGAAGTTAGAAAACTTCTTTTTGATGAAGGAAGATTTTTCTAAAATGAGATTGGAAAAGGACTGCAAATGGGAAATAATAATAACAAAACATCACAGGATAATGTCATGATAAGCCCACTAAATCATCGTTGAAAGAATGGCTTAAAAATCCCTCTTGTTCATCTACAAGCCTTAGAAAGCAGGCCACCGAGAGGCTGCTTGAACTGCAAATGAATATGGAACAACATGATATCACTTCCTTAGAAATACAACTGCCTGGCAAAGATCTTTCCAGGCCTTCAAAATTGAGGAGGAGACCTTGAGGCTTAAATCTCGCAATCTTTGGCTCATATATAGAGATAAAAATTATGCTTTCTTCCACAAGAAAATTTGCACCTGCCTCTTGAGAAATCACATTGCATAAATCACCTCCACGGATGGGACTGTGCATAAAGGAATTGCTACGATTCGTGAGGCTACTACCTCTCACTTCCAACAGCTTTATATTGAAACTGGAGATGATAATGAGGAGGAAACTTCAAAATTACTCTCTCACATCCCAAGTTTGATAAAGGAGGAGGAAAACCACAATCTCCTGAGACCCTTCACGGAAGAGGAAATTATCAAAGTTGTCTGGCCGATGGAGCCAGACAAAGTCCCCAGCCCTGCTATGGTGTGTTAAGGAGTGTAAAATCATGTCAAGGGATGTATGGGATGCTAACACATGCCACATAATTCCAAGGCATTTAGGACATGTCAGGTGTTATGGCATGTCAATATGTAAACTATGTTGCTTAGTTTTTTTACGGCCACAGTTTGATGTGATGAGCCTTTTTTTGGTAACTTGTGAAGTGGGATCTATTGAGATTGGACATGAGTATTCTAAGATGAGTTACATGTAGTTCTTAGGTGAACAAGGCATATGTTTAATTTCCACGACACATGAGAATTTGGGTTTGGTCTTAGAATCTTTGATGCAAACACACTCAAGTGCCACAACACATCTACTTTTCACAATGAAATCTACACACATAAGGGAATCAATTAGTGCACATCAAAATTTTTAACTTTTTCAAACCTTTATTCATTAAATTACAAACTATAATAGAATAGGCTAGAGCTCTCGTACCAGGGATAAAGGCCCTTTACAATCACACTGATACAAGGAATACAACTAGGGCTTGGTGTTAGTCCTTTGACAACCAATCTCCTTGAGCAAGACAACACTTGACCCAATTTTTATGGTGGCTGCCACACATAGCCCTTTCAATCCACATGTCTTGAACACATCTGGCAGGTCCTCTTTCCTCCCATTATGAAACTCCTCAATCTACCTCTATCAATGAACTCAACTCCTTTATGTTATTTAACTCCACTAAAAAAATTTTGCCCTCTATCTACCTCTTTTTTCCTTTAAGGTCTGCAACACTTCATGTTTTTGATCAGTTTTTCACAAATCCGTTGTGAACAACTCTTTGGTCTACCCACCTTTTCCATACTATTGCTCCAAGATGAGAAGTCTAGGGATATGGAGGTTTCCCTTCTTCTCAATGATGTAATCCTCTACAATACAGTGAAATAGGGCTAGTTGGCTAGCCCACTTGACTGCTACTTTAGTCCTTCAAATTCTACACGTCCTTAGGCCCAATACACCTACCCTTCTACCAGTCTTTTTTTCCTTCACAAGTTCATAACTTAGAGATCTTCTTTGATAGTCACCTAGCAACCCTCCAATTGTACTTGGAATGCCATCAATTTTCCCAGCCACAATAAATTATTTTACTGATCTAGTGCCCACAACACTGCCCTCATCTAGGGCTCTTCAAATATTCCACCTAATACTGATTTGAGTCCTCTCAAAATCACTATTCTTGTGTACCAATTTATTTTTTGTCCAACCTGTGAACAAATCTGAACTACTCATCTTATCATCCTTCTAACAATTTGTAGATGACTGAACTAAGGTCACAAATCATCCATTAACAATCTGTTGACTAACTATTTATAGGCTTCTTCATATCTCTATCCAAAACTCTACGGACATTCCAAAAAAATAAACTACTCTTCATGTCAATCCATTCCTCATATGGCACATTTCTTCTGCTCCATCTTCTACTCAGATTCCACCTTCCTTTGGATTTTCTATCTCCACACATACTTCTGCAAACCATCTTCCAAATTTTTGGTATATATTGCAGAGATAAACCTTTCTCTAAGGGTCACAACCCCTCTTATTCTATGCAGATTTGTCACAGCCTTGATGGCTTACCTTATGGATTGAACATGCAAGGAAACCTCCCTAAATAGGGAATTATACTTCTATTCTAATTGCTTTAGAACAAACCATATCCACCCATAGCAAAAATGACAACTCTTTCCTCCATAAGAGACTCGGCCTAGCTCATATGGATCCATAGATTCTAGTCATTTCTTTGATTGAATCTTAACCCGAACTTTAGATATATACGACCCTCAAACTACGGTTACCTCAGGCAATATTACACTTGTGACTACCTCTATTCTGACCCTAAATTTTAGTGCAGACCCTCCTCCATTTGTGTTGGTATTTATCAAAGACCTTGCAACCTAGTAACCACCACAAGGTAGGGTCTCAACCCTCTCTATTATTTAAAAATTTGATGTGGACTTCACACAGAAACAACATTGAAATCACATGCCCAAATTCTCATGAGTCGCCTCTCTTGAGCTTGATCTGCCCTAAGAAAACCAAAAATACACCATCCTACTTCCTATCTCGAAGCCATTAAGGTATGTGACATTATTGTGAACCCTCACATGATGATCTTACTCTTGGTGGATGATCATGGCCTCCCTTTAGCAAAGCTTACTCAACCCTCTAGCTCGACCTACTTTAGGACTATATCTCTCCTGGCCTCCTTGATCAAATGAGCTCCTTCTCACTTGATGTTCTTGCCTTCATACTAAGGCCTCCTTAAATAGATTTTCCTAGTCATGCCTCTTAAGAACGCTCTAGAACTTACGAACTTTATCTACTTAGACCTTAGGAAATATTATTTTTTCTGTTTAATTTTCTTTCAGATTTTAAACCTCATCTCGGGTCCAAAGCCCCTTCGCTTGGTTTATTTTCCCACAAAACCTTTTGTGGCCAAACTCACACAAACCCATATCACTAGGCTTGTGGAGTACCTCCCAAGCTACACAATTCAACAACATAGTCTAGTTAAAGTAATTGTAACTTGGTCAAGCTCCTATAGTCAAGCGAGGACTTTGTTGGGTTTCAAAGTTGAAAATTAAGTAAGGGTAGTTGTGAGAGCATGATAACTAGGAAGGGTTAGGGAATTCCAAGGAATGAAATGGTGTGCTAACACATGCTGGACAATGTTAATGCATGTTGAGGAGTGTTAAGGAGTGTCGAGGCATCACAAGGGAAAACTAGGTCAAAATTCATGGAAATTAACAAATAAGAGTGTGTGCCAGGGAGTGTCAGTGAATTCAAGTGTGCCAAGGATGAAGTGTGTTAGAAAAAGTTCATAATAGGATTTGCAAGAGGCTAGCTTACAATTTTGATAAGGGGCTTTACAAAGCAGTTTTAAATAAAGGGAGTCTTTGTGGTGGGCACAACACTATTTTTCCTTTATCTATTATTTTTATATGACATGTGGCACACTTTGGGCGAATGATCATGTTTTAAACTATTTTAGACAATTTCATATTGTACATTGTTGTGTATAAATTTTGGGGAACTCGGCTTGTGTCGACTTATATCTTGTGTGCCTTGTGTATCCTGTGGTTCTTGCAAACTCTCATTTAATGCTCTACTGTTTATATGAACTGGACATACATGTGAAATATTACCTACGTAAGTTATGTTGCTTAGTTGTTTCATGGCCATGGCTAGATGTGATCCTTGTCTTGGTAAGTTCTTAAGTGGGAAAAGTTGAGCTTGGACATGAGAGGCCTAGGATGAGGTATAGGAAGTTCTTAGGTGAACAAGGCACAATCTACTTGTAGTAGGTGCAATTGATCAAGTTGTTAGGGTTGAAGCAGACCAATGTCACATGAACTGGAGTAGCTAAGGACTTGATTGGGTTCCCAAGTCGTGAAAAAATGTAAGGCTAATTGAGAGGGCATGAGTGCTAAGGCATGCTAGGGAATGCTAACATGTGCTAGATAGTTCAAAGGCATTTCAAATATGCTAATATATGTCAAGTGCTAAGGCATGACAAGGTGTGCAATGGTGTGGCAATACATGCTAGGGAATATCAAGGCAAAAAAAATGAGAAACAAGTTAAACTAAAAGGAAATGAACACATCATAGGGTTAATAAGTCATCAATTTACATTTTCCAAAAGGGGCATACTATGCACACCAACACTAGATGGAAATAAGTGGCAAGTGGCAAATGTTAGTGCATTCTAAGTGCCAAATCATCCTCTTTTACTTCTCTTCTACTTTCCAATAATTGATCTCAAATAACTGTAATATTAAACCATGCCAAAGCATACTGAGGCATCTTAATGAATGCTAGACATGATAATGATCATGGCCTCTTTAGGACTACATCTCTCTTTTCCCCCTTGATCAAATGAGCTCCTTCTCACTTGATGTTATTTCCTTCATCCTGAGGACTCCTTAAATAGTTTTTCCTAGACCTCTTAGGAACCCTCCAAAACTTACGGGTTTTATCCACTTAGATCTTAGGAAATATTAATTTTCCTTTTTAATTTTCTTTTATATTTTAAGCCCCATCTTGGTTACAAAATCCCTTTGCTTTGCTTCTATTCCCACAAAGCCTTTTGTGATCCAACTCACACAAGGCCATCTCACTAGGCTTGTGGAGTACCTCCCAAACTACACAATTCAACAACATAGTCTAGTTGTAGTAACTATAACTTGGTCAAGCTCTTGTAGTCAAGCGAGGGCTTGGTTCAGTTCCCAAGTTGAAAATTAAGTAAGGGTAGTTGTGAGGGCATGTTAGCTAGGGAGGATCAGGGCATGCAAAGGAATGAAAAGGCATGCTAACATATGTCGGACAATGTCAATGCATGCTAAACTAGAGTGTTAGGGAGTTTCGAGCATATCAAGGGATAACTAGGTCAAAATGCATGGAAAGGAACAAATAAGAGTGTGTGCCAGGGAGTGTTAGAGAATTCAAGTGTGCTAGGGACAAAGCGTGTTAGGAGAAGTTTAGAATAGGATTTATAGGAGGCAAGCCTATGGTTGTTATAAGGGGCTCGACATATCAGTTTTAGACAAAGGGAGATTACTTTGTGCTAGGCACAACATTGTTTTGCCTTTAGTTACTTTTTTTATATGAGATGTGGCACACTTTGGCTACATGCTCATGTTTTAAACTATTGTAGATAATTTCATATTGTACATTGTTGTGTATAACTTTTCAGGCACTCGACTTGTGTCAGTTTATATCTTGTGTGCCTTGTGAATCTTGTGGTTCTTGAAAACTCTCAGTTAATGTTCTACTGTTTATATGAACTGAACATACATGTGAAATATTTCCTGTGTAAGATATGTTGCTTAGTTGTATTATGGCCATCGCTAGATCATGTGATCCTTGTCTTGGAAAATAGTTAAGTGGGACAAGTTGAGCTTTGACATGAGTGGCATAAGATGAGTTATAAGCAGTTCTTAGGTGAACAAGGCACAATCTACTTGTAGTAGGTGCAATTGGTCAAGTTGTTGCGGTTGAAGCAGGCCAATGTTTTCACATGAATTGCAATAGCCAAGGACTTGATTGGGTTCCCAAGTCGTGAAAAAATGTAAAGGCTAGCTGTAAAGACATGAGTGCCAAGGCGTGCTTGGGAATGCTAGGATGTGTCAGATAGTGCGAAGGCATGTCAAACATGATAAGATGTGCCAAGTGATAAGGCATGCCAAGATGTGCAAGGGTTTTTCAATGTGTGTCAAGGACTATCAAGGAAACAAAAGGGAGAAAAAAGTTAAACTACAAGGAAATGAACACATAAGAAGGTTAATAGGTCATCAATTTACCTTTTCCAAGAGGGGCATGGTAGGAACACCAACACTAGACACCAATAGGTGCCAAGTGAAAAATCTTAGTGCATTCTAAGTGCCAATTCTTCCTTTGTCGCTTCTCATCTACTTTCCAAAAATTGATCTCAAATAAATTTAATATTAAACCATGCCAAATCATACCAAGGAATCTCAACATGTTCCATACATGTTAAGACTTTCCAAGCACCAACACGTGCCAAGCGCCAATATGTGTCAGGGAGTGTTATGCATGTTATGAAGTGGAATGGTGTGTTGAAGAGTGCTAAGGTGTGCTAGAGAGTGCTCATTCATGTTTAGGATTGTTAAGGAGTACTATAACAAAACATTAAGGGAGCACTAGATAAAAATTCATGGAAGTTAATGAATATGAGGAACGTGTGCCAGGGACTAGTGTTAATGAGTGCTAGTTGTCATGCCAAGGAGGGAGTGACAAGGTATGCTAAGAATTGGTAAGGCATGCTAGGGAATATCAAGGCATGTCAAGGAGTTCCAAAGTGTGCTATGGAGTTCCAGGGTGTGCTAATTATATGTGCCAAATAGTGCCAATATATGCCAATACATGCCAGGTGCTAAGGATGTGCAAGGTGCCACGGTATTTCAATATGTGTCAAGAAGTGTAAAGGCAACAAAAGGAAGAACCAAGCTAAAATGCAAGGAAATGAACACATAAGAGGGTTAATAAGTCAGGACTTTATCTTTTTCAAAAGGGGCATGCTAGTCACACTAATAATAGGTACCAATACATGCCAAGTGGCACTGTGTGCAAAGTGCTAATGTATGTCAATGCATTCAACCAAGGTGTTCCATGGCATATTGCTAGGGACTACATGCATGCCAACACATGCTAGGAGAGTTCCATGTTGTGCTAGCGCATGCCACCATGTGCTTGGGCGTCAGTGTCATGGCAAGATGTTCTAGGTACAAAGATGTTCCAAGACATGCGAGGTGCTAAGAAATGTTAGTGTGTGACAAAGCATTAATTTAAGGTGTGGCCAGATTGTTGAGGAGTGTTAGGTCTTTCTCATTAATATAATTGTCATAGCTTGATTATGTATTAAATAATATATTTCCTACACACACTAGTGGAACTTTATCTAAAGGGAATTTTCTAGATAATAAACTTAATAGATATGAATCATGTGTTGACTCATAGGAAAACTCTCTTCGACTAGTCATTACTTGAGGGAAATGATACACACTAATTCCTTCTTAAAAAATTGACTGATTCTAACCACTATGGCCTTGGACATATTATAAAAAATACTCCACAATAATGGCCTTAAATCGTTATCTTTTGAAAAAAAAAAAAAATTAACAGGCATATAGCATCATTGGAATGATCAATGGTGACAAAAAATTTTTGACCGTCACCAAAAGTAACAAAAAGAGCATTGGTGAGGGTTATTAAAAGTTCGTCACTATAAGTGTCACCAAAGAGAGAATTAGTGATGGGCCTTTAACGACCCTCACCAAAAATGTCATTGAAAATGGCTTTAGTGGCGAACCTTAAAGGACCATCACTATATACACTTACAGTGACTGTTTTTTAAGGACTGTCACCATATGTGACATTGGTGACGGACCTAAAAGGTCCGTCACAAGCATGACCCTCACCAATGTCCTTTTTTCTTGTAGTGTGTTTACTCATGATATTGATAGTTGCCCCCAAATCGAACAATGTGTTTAGAATATCGATACCATTAATGTGTGTTTTTACGATGGGGCTTCCTCGATCTAGATATTTCTGAACCGTTGGTTTCCCCATCATAATATCTGCAATTTTCCCAAGGAAATAGATTTTTTTTAATTTCTTTCTCTTTCTTTCTTGGTTTTTTAATGCTTAACTCCCTTATTTTTCTTGCAAATATTGGAATTTCCTTTATAGATTGTAATAGAGGAATTTTGATGCAAACATTATCATTCATCTAGCATGTCATATTCAGGTAAGACAATTTTTTTCTCTAATCCTTTGTCAATTTTTATCCTTTCAGGAAAAGGTGGATTTTGAACAAAAACAGAAGATTGTTCTGCAATGGGAGTTGAATTTATTGGAGTCTCATTAGAATGTACAGGGGTATTTTATTTCTAAGAAAAATCTTCTTAATTAAGATATTGTTGGAGCGGTGTCCCCTAGGGTGTATTTTTTAGTTAAGTTTGTCTAATTTGTTTTGTACGCGCTGCGTGCAAATAGTCAAAGGGGCTTTGGGGTGGGTCAAAGTCCCTTAATTATTGTAATGGGTTTAAAGGAAAAAACCATGAGTCTCAAACCACGGTTTGATACCATGGTATGTGTGTGTCTATGATAGTATATGTAAGGATTGAGGGGAGTAGATATATAATATATCATATATGAATGTATTGTTAATGTTTTGATCTAATTCCAGGTTTGTCTGTGTAGAAAGGCTCCTTTTCGCTGTGTGCATGGAGACCTAAGTCCTGAGCTATGTGGGGACTCCGTTGGTTGTGTGCACAGAACGATAGAATGTACTGAATTTCATATCTCTTAATAAAGAATACATTTTGGCGAACTTGGATTCTTATATGATTGATTGCCTTGATTATCTGTTATTTGCTTTAAGATCTAAAGTTGTTATGTGTTGCGTATTTACTTTTTTTAATGGTTAATTTCTTATGTTCACGCATTAGTTGATATTAAATGAGTAGATTTGAATGAAGTATACTTAATTACTGTGCGCAAAATATATTGAAGTATTATGGGATAATCTATGGAAGGGTAGATATGTTGATTATGCATACGCAAATTTTTTATATTATCTGCACTAAGTTTGATTAGGGCCACCACATCAAAAGCTTCCTAAGGGTGCGGAAACCTGGTTCCAGCACCACCACCCCGTACTTCTTTTGGTGAGAATTTAATCTGCGCAAGAAGATCACTATCGAAAGGGCCAGTAGTTGGAGGGTTTTGTTGGTTGCACCATAACAAGCCAACAAATGGCACACAACAGGAGAAAGGGGTCAAAGTTGGCAGGCACATAGGACCTCACTCTCATTGAGGATGACTTCACAGAGATCCAAAACACAGTAAATTCAGCCATGGAGGATATCTGGACTGGCATGGAAGCACAATACAAATCCCTTCTTAAGGAAGTACAGTCGGGCATCCAGGAGCTCCAAATGCAATCGAGCGCGATACAAGAGAGCGTGAAGCAAGCAAGCCTGCAACAAGCAAGTGTGACTACCTCCAACCTCGAACAGACAAGCACACAGCCAATCAGCACAGTGTTTTCTTCCCCCTTGGATATCCACCTACTTCAAATCCCTGCGCCAACCACTATAGTTGGGTCGCCTACCTTGCACGCTACTTTGCGCACATGCGAAGAGATTAGCATCGACCTTGCAGTGCTTCTATATAGAAATATCCATGCTATCCACAACATGATCGTGGATTAGTTGCAGTACTATGAGGCCCATGCCTTCCACATTTCCAACGAGTCTCAGTAGCAAGTAGCAATGCTACAGCATAAGAAACAAACTACAGAGGAGGCGCATCACACCAGTGAGGATTTCCCGACAACATTGGAAGTTATGATTGACCAAGTGTGCGGTGACCTTCCTGAGGTCACTGTCCCTACATCAGTCGCACCACTAATGAAATTATAGAGCTTGGACACTATTCTAAAGGCATCACGCATAGAGATACATATCGTCTGGGCTGACTTCGAGCAACAGATCGTTGAGCTGCAGATGAAGCTCCAACCTAAGACACTGTCAGAGGTCCGAGCACAGCGCGCAGCAGAGGTAAAGGATGCCACAAATATTTTAGCTACAACAGTGGCTGAATGTGGAACTCTCTTGGATGAGGCCATGGGCGTTTGGAAATATTTTCAGTACGACTCGATGGTCTAGCAGTTGAGAAATGAGCTTCCCATCAAAGAACAACAGTTTACTGAGATCAGGATGGTGGTGCAACATTAGTAACATCACAGAGGCTTTCCTGAATTCATGACTGCAAGGCAATTCAGATAGAGATTGAAGACCCGCGTCACCGATATAATATATTGGAAACAAGGATGCAACCTTGGGCTGAGGAAGCCCTACAACTATCGTAGAATATTGATATCGCCATCAAAAGCCTCCAACAAACATAATGTAGCATCAATTTGGTATTTGAGTGTCTAACCATAGAAAAATTGGTTGATGAAGCACAAAGTGCTACCAAACAGAGCATTGAATTCGTCATGCCACTTCAGAGCTCTATCGAAGAATTGAAGGTGAAGAGGAAGGCAACCACCTCGCAGTGACTCGAGACAAGTCACAAGATTGTGTTGGGGGCCTATTGGAGCGGGGTCCCCTAAGGTGTATTTTTGGGTTAATTTTGTCTAAGTTTTGTTGTACACATTATGCAAAAATAGTCAAACGGGCTTTGGGGCAGGTCAAAGTCCCTTAATCATTGTAATAGGTTTAAAGGAAAACACCATGAGTCTCAAACCATGGTTTGAGACCATGGTATGTGCGCATCTATGATAGTATAAATATGTAAGGATTGACTCGAGTAGATATAGAATATATCATATATGAATGCATTCTTAATGTTTTCATCTAAGTCTGGGTTTGTGTCGGTAGAAAGGTTCATGTTGGATGTGTGCACAGAGACCTAAGTCCTAAGATGTATGTGGTCTCTGCTAGATGTGTGCGCAGAAGGATAGAATGTATTGAATTGCATATCTCTTAATAAAGAAGAATTTTTGGCAAACCTGGTTCATTATATGATTGATTGTCTTGATTATCTGTTATTTTCTTTAAGATCTAAAGTTGTTTTGTGTTGCGTATTTACTTATGTTAATGGTTAATTTCTTTTTTGCACGCATTAGTTGATATTAAGTGAGTATATGTATGAATGAAGTATACTTAATTAATGTGCGCAAAATATATTTAAGTATTTTGGGATAATCTGCGGAAGGGTAGATTTGTTGACTATGCATGCACAGAGTTGTTATATTATCTTCACTACGTCTTATTAGGACCACCACATCAAAAGCTTCCCCAGGGTGTGGAAACATGGTTCCGACACCCCCCAATACTACTTCGGGTGAGACTTTGATCTACGCAACCATATCACTGCCGAAAGGGCTACTAGTTGGAGGTTTTTGTTGATTGCTTGATAACTCTGAACCTAGGTCAGGAACCCTCAAGCCACCAGAGATGTTTCTTTCTTAAGACTTTCATCTGCTTCTTGAATAACAATGGATGGTAAATTATTTTCCATAAATCTACCAGATCTAAGGTGGAAGTTATTTACGTCTAATGGAATTAACATGCAAGCTTGGAAATTTTTACCTTCTATATTGTAGACAGGTTGTGAATTTTTATTGTCTGGGTTCGGAAGTAGCTGAGTAGGTAGTTGATTGGTTTTTTGGGGGTATGATGTGGGTGGTAATGGAAGTGGTTGATTAGAAGAATGAGTTTGTATTTTATATTGTGGAAAAGAATTTGATTGAGGAGTATAATATAGAGGTTAATATCGAATAAATAGTTGTTGAAACTAATTAAATTGAGGATTCCTAAGAGGTTACTGCCAACCTTGAGTCCATAATGGATTTTGAGGTGGCCAATTTTTCCAAGACATTGGGGTATTCAATTTTTTTTTAGCTTGTGAATGTGATTGGTACTGAGGGTTAAAAATTTGCACTATATTTTGTTATTGTGGTTGCCATGGTATTTTACCGATAAAATAAAGTGACTCAACTTGACTTGTTTCAGCTTCACTTTGCAAACCTGCTTTAAGTCCAGGGATTGAAGGGCATGCCTTTATGTCATAGTTTTCTGCACAAATAACACATATTTCCACACTATCAAGAGAGCAGTCTCTTAGAGCACGTTTCTTTCTGCATGTAGGAAAAAATATTGATAATGCAACATTTTCATATTTTTGCTTGTTTTGAATCTTAAGGGTATCCAGTTGCTCACTAAGACTCCCTAAAATATTGTTTAAAATTTTCAAGGAATTTTCCTATTTCTGCTCTACTTATTGTTTCAGCTACATATTTATTAATCCTAGATATAACAAGATCTCTCGGATTTTTTCCGGTTCTAGCCTTACCTCTTGAAATATGTGTAAAAGTTCACAAATGTCTCTAAATGATAATTGTGAAACCTCTCCTTTACCCGATAAATTGAGAATATATATCCACTCATCTCTAATGGCTTTTAGCAAAAGAGCTATCCAATTTTCATCATCTAGAGTATGCATCTTAGCCCTTTTAACATTGTAAGAAAATATTTCAACCAAATCCTCAAGATTTTCATCCTCTTTTGTCATCATTTTAATGACTTCATATTTAAGGTTATGGGGCATACAATAATATTTGTATTTTTATAAGAACACATCTTTCATTTATTCCTATGTTCTTATGGTATGTGTTCCTAATCCCATAAACCATTTAAGTGCTCCAGCTTTAAGAGTGGCTGGAAACAATTTCATTTTTTTAATCATGCAAGTTTTCATAAAACCTACACAAAAATTCAAACTCAAAAAGAAATGTTTGAGGATCCTCATTTCTTACTCCATGGAAATTAGGGAGGATGTATGGAGAGATATTATTCATTGTGGTTCTGTTATCTTCATCTAAAATGGGAAATCCAAAAGGTTCTAGTTCTCCTCTTCCACCTCTTAAACCTCTTCCTCCACCTCCTCCTCTATTTCCTCCTCTACCTCTTCCTCCTCCAAACCTAAGTTCACCATTCACATTGTGTACCTCTCCTTCCCCTTATAGTACCATTGTAGATTCTTCAAATCTTATTTAAGGTTCTATAATTGGGTTTTCTAGCTCCCCCTCTGGTTCTTTTATAAATGGAATGTTAAAATAATTTTCTCCTTCTTCTTCACTAGGGATTTCTAGTTCCTGTCCTAAAAGTTGTTCTCCAATTGAAGATAGAAAAATTACTCCTTATGTTGGGGATGTAGGTTCTTATACTACAATTTTAGTAGTGTAAGTTGGTGAATCACTAGGTTTAATCTCAGATATAAGTACCTCATGAAGTCTATATCTACTTGCGAATGATGGAATACGAGTTTCAGTGGATGGTGTGGCACTACATGGTATTGGTGGGGTGAGTGGTGATGTTGGAATTGAACTCCTACCTCTACTTATAAATCTACCCCTAGAATCTCTTTCCCTATGCATAAATGTTTTATTTATCATTTTTGTTTAATGAAAAAGTCTCCTAAATAATAAATCCTATATACACTTCCCTCGAAACGGTGCCAAAATCTTTGGTAATTTAATTGATGTTAAATTGCTTCATAAATTATCTACTAGGACTTGTAAATTTATGAAGTGTAAATGCACTATTTGTGCTAGGACTTATTATTAGGTGAATAGTTTTTAAATTAGATTAGGCTCTTTCATGCACATGTTTTTGTCTAAAACTTATTCAAAGCAAGAATATTATCACTCTTGCAAAAATAAATCACACTTGTAGAAATTAAATCTTCACACAAACTAAAATTAAATCTAAATCAACTTCACACATGAAAGGAAAGGAAACTAATATTAATAACACACAAGTGAAAATTAAAATCTTCACCACACCAGCAAATCAAAACTAAATCTTTACTAACAGAAATTAAATTAAATTTTAAGTTCGAATTTAAAATATCACACTGGAAAAATCAAATCTCACTAATAAAGCCTTGAAATCATTCTGTTTCTGATTGCAATTTCAAATCAAATTAATTCTACTCTAACATCTGCATGTGAAAAAGAATCTTTTTCTTCATTCCTCACACAGCAAATTGATCAAATTTATGAAATAAATCTCAAATAAACTTAACTGAAAACTCTATCTCTATCATAAGCATCTACTACAAATTGAAACTAAACTAAAAAGTTAACTCTAATGCTACAGAAGTGAAAGAAAATTGAGTTATTAGTTAAAAACATAATTAAAATCTTACATCTCCTAGGGGGCCTCCTGTGAGTTTCAAGTATTCCGCAATCCACAAAGTCTATACACGCATTTGAACGCAACACATAGGGGAAATGACAATTTTGAATCAGCAATTATCAAGAATTTTTCAAAAAAATAATCAAGTTCGTCTTCATCGTGCCAAGAGTTAGATTTATAACCTATTTCAATAATTGTTTAGAGATTTACGAGCCTATCCAACTCGACATCGATTCTAAAAAGAACACAATACAATATAACATTGTGATTTGCTCATGATTTGCTATCAAAAAATCAAATCTTGAGGAAAAATATCAGCACCATTAATTTCCTCACTCGCCTGGTTCGCCTTCGGCTCCTTCTTCATTGGTTGACTTCCATGATGACCTAGCTTGTATGGAATCCTTATCATCGATCTGGATCACGGGTATGGGTAGATACTATTATGCCATTTGTTAGCCACATGTCCATACATTTCGTTCCTCAGCTAGAGTTTCAAAACCCATAAAACCTTCGATTAAGCTGCAGAATTAGTCATTAGCTACAAAATTGATGCAATTTAGTAGCTTATGAAAATATTAAGTTAAATAATAAATAACAATGAAACTATGAAATAAAAAATTATTAAGTACCCAATTTTTCTAATAACCTTGTAAATTTATGCTCAATTAGAATTATAAAGGTCAAAAAGAAGTATAATGGAGTGTAAGAAGGTTTTCAAAAAGGGACAATTTTGGTCTTCAACATCATGATCACACCTGAAGAATCTTTCTCTGGGATAAATCCATAAGTATCTCATTTTAAAATCTTTGGAGTGACTGTGTATTTTCATGTCTCCAATGATAACATGAATAAACTTGAGCCTATAGATAGGATGGGAGTCTTTTTAGGATACATAGAGACATCACATAATTACCAGGTGTATTTACCCTCAATGAGGGTGACAATAATTAGGATATATGTCAAATTTTATGAAGAGAAGGCTATGAGATGCTCTCTAGAGCAAGATCTGAGTATCCTAGCGGAGGAGGATCTTATAGATCCTAAGGAGGAGCCTCTTTCAGAGCTTTAGGATTTTGTGGAGCAACCAAATATGGAGGAGGAGAGAGGAGGTTGAGTGGAGGAACCCACTCAACCAAAACCTTCTAGAGAGGGGAGGAAGAGAACCAGATAAGATCATAGAATCTCGCAGGATACACGTGAGCATGTGGGTGCTCCTACTTCTCAATGTAGGAAGAGGAGGTCACATGACATGTACAATGGGCATGTGGCTCTCATGAAATATCTCATTCTTTCAAATCATTCTTCATTTGAGGAAGAAATTTTTCAACCTATGTGGGTTGATTCCATGGTGGAGGAGTATGAACCCATCATGAAGAAAAGTGTATGGGAGGTGGTGTCGAGACCAGAGGACAATTTAGTGGTTGGTTCCAGATGGATTTACAAATTAAAGCATCAAGGAGTACAAGGAAAAATTTGTGGCAAAAGGATTCTCTCAAGTAGAGGGAGTGGACTATGATGAAACATTTGCTCTAGTCACAATATATTCCTCAATCATATCCATTCTTGCATTAGATACGTATATGGGGTGAAAGATCCACTAGATGGATGTAAATACAACCTTTCTCAATTGTGTTGTCAAGGAAGAAATTTACATAGAGTAGGCAGAAGGATTTGAGCAGTATGGTATGGAGACACATGTATGTAGACTCAAAAGAGCCTTGTGTGGTCTCAAACAGGTGGCCAAATCATGGTATACTCGGATTGATACATATTTCAATGGATTAGTCTTCACCAAAAGTGAAGTATATGCCAACCTCTATCGCACATTGGTAGATGGCAAGTTGCTTATCTTGGTCTTCTATGTTGATTACTTGATACTTACATGGGATGAGAAGTTGATCCACTCTTGCAAAGAGGATCTTGCAAGAGAATTCGAGATGAAGGACATGGGATTCATGCATTACTTCCTTGGGCTAGAAGTATGGTGGAGTGTGTTAGTGTCAGTATTTGCATACTTCCACCAGGGATCAAAACACATTTTTCATGTGCATCTTAGGTGTCCCACTCTAAATAATTTTCAATCATTCCACTAGGTCATGATATAAAATTGTTCCACTGGTGGTTTTCCTTGCAAGTTTCTCATTTTCCTTCACAAGTATATGCCTGTTGACCCTCTTCCATGTCCGCATCATGCTAAGAACAAGTCAGTTGTTTTAGTCAAAGTCACTCATTGAGTCATTTTCTTTCATTTCTCATCAGGTCACTAGGGTTTCATTAGGTCAAATCATTGCATTGTCTCATTTTCAATAAAGGGTAGCAGATATCAGTTCAAATGTAATAAGTACCCAATCTCCCAAGGCTACCAACTCAGAGCTCCACATGAAAACACACCAAATTTCAAATAAAAAAAGTGTCTACTTCAGCAATTGATCAAATGTCAAAGGGAGTTGTCTTGTTCCAAGGGTTCCCAAGTCATCATTGTTCACAAGCACTAAACCCTAATTTCCTCTCCCACTAAACTAGGCTTTGCTATGAAAAAGAGGCATATGAGGAGAGGATCCATAAGGTAGGTCATATCAATAAGTATAAGGCCATTCCAACTCATAAGATCATGTATCCATCATTTTTTAAGAAATCATTCCAAGAATCAAACCATTTGCCACTCATAGGGCCAGTTTAGCTTCAAACTATGTTTTTAACCAAATAGAGATGAAATTAACAAAAGTGAGAGAGGGTTTTTCCCTCATAAGTAAATAAAGAAAAACCTCCTTCATTTTTTACATAGGTATCATGGTTTTTGAGAAATGTTAAAAATACAGGTGCTACAAGAGGTTTGCTGCATTTCTAGAGTGAACTTGCGAAAATCAAGTTTTTTCCTAGTTGGACTGTCCAAATGACTTTCTCAATGAGTCACATGATAACTAGACAGAGATATATTTCCAATGAGCTATCATGAGCTCAATTTTGAGTTGGGGAAGGCCTCCAAAACTTTCCTGCACCAACACTCTACATTTATACACCTTCATTCAGCACTTTTTGACTAGTCTTGGTAAAATCGATTATTGAAAATGCAAATAAGCTCAAAAAAAAAAGGTAAACTTGGAAAGTAGACAGGATAATATTTCCAACACGCTATCGTGGGCCTAATTTGGACATGGGGAAGGCCTCAAAATGTGGTCTGCAAACTAGTGCTACCTTGGCACTGCGCATTTACACAGGGAAGGTTTTAAAGAGTTTCACCACCTCCAACAAGCTCAAATATCCTCCCACTTTCTTCAAAATGCCTTAAATCAGTAATTAGACCCTAAATCACCTCTATTCTCATATGTTTTATATTCCACAAAGTATTTTAAGTGTTTAATGCTATTAAACCCTAGTTTTCATTTTATTTTGTCATTTTCATTCATATTTCCCATACTCATGTCCCTAAACACATATCAGTCAAAGCTATGAGATCCTAGGGTTTTCTTAGACCGAGGTTATCATTTACATTATCACTTCCTCCATTTTTCACAACTTTTCCTTTCAAATCCATTTTCCCTTCATCTCATTCCATTTACCCTAGGGTTTTCACTAGCCTAGGCTCCCTTGCGTATTCACATTTCCTTCATTTCGCCACACCTCAATTCACTTCACACTCCTTCATTTCATTAATCCTCTCCCTAGAGTTTTGACACCAATTACATCATGGAAACCTAGCAGAGGTGAAATTAGCAATCCTAAGAGGGTTGATTTGGGCACATTGGTACATGCCTATCAGAGAGGTCATAGGCATGTGTTTGCTTCACATGGTGTGAAAGGGGCCATGCTTTCCTCATAAACACAGTAGGTAGACAAAGGTAAGGAAAATGCAATAGAGCCAAACATTGATGATGAGGAGGGCAAACATGAGACAGAGCATAAATTTTAGTTGATTTACCTAAGTGAGGAAAATAAGGACAAAATCACCAATGTAGTTCTTAAAGGGTAAGAAGCATGGTTTGAGAGGGTCAAACAAAAATTGGAGCAGCTCTTGGCCAAGGCTCAAAAATACAATGACATTCAGAGAAATATGGCAAAGCATTATGCCATGAGGAACAAAATTGCAAGGGCCAAACTCAAATGAGCCCATGAAAAATTTCAAGCTTTGACTGAGAAAAAGGAGAAGGAGAGGTTAGACATACTTGTTGAGGTGTCTCTTCATACCTCAAGCCCTTGATTAGCAAGTAACCTCACAATTTTGGAAAATTTTTGACACATTTGACACTTTAGTGCAAATTTTGGTTTTTGGGAAATTTTGACAAACAACAATTATGCTAAACGCGTAGCGCCACTGGCACTGCACTCTTTTTTGGGACATCTAATTGCAAAATGGAAACCACCATCATGTTCAGAACGATGAGGAAATTAACTCCAACAATTTTCAGAATATTTGGAGGAGATATGGTCCCTCAAAAAGGAAAAAAACTACCAAAAACACATGTTTCTACCCTTGTTTTCGCCTTGGCGCTGCATGTTTACCAGTCTTGGGAGAACAAGTTTTTGATAGGGCAGATGGACACCATTTTCGAAACTGGAGGCATATTTGGAAACTAGACTTAGAGATATTTCCAATGAGATATCATGGAGCTGATTTGGACATTGGGAAGGCCTCCAAAATTTTCCTGCAATGTAGGCTATTTTTTCTATCATGGCACTGCGCATTTACCAAGAAAATGCAGTTTTCATCATCTTCAACAAAATTTTGACTTTTTGACTTTTTACTTGGGAAAATGAGAAAATTACTGATGTAAATGGTCATGGTGAATGTAAATGTCATTTTTTGACTTTCACCTAGGGTATATGTATCAGATAAGTCTTCTAGAGGTCAAATGATTCAGTTTCCTCTCTTTTAGAGGCAAATTGTTGAGTTTTCCTAGACTTCAGATTCTTGTTTGGGAGTAGGTGAAATTGATCCCTATCTCATGGATTCGACTCCCTGAGGCTAGGGAAAGTGGTTTTGAGGTCTATATGGTATATTTTCTCAGTCATTTGTAGAGGTTGGACTCACTTGGAGCTTTGGTATCTCAAGAGACATTTTGTATCAGTTTGGCTTAGACTTTAATGATAAATTTGCAGCTATTTCTTTGGGATCCATGTGGTATGTAGTGTTTGACATAGTTTCTTCTCTTTTATCATTTTTATGAATGCATTGTAGCTCATAAACCATTTTCATGTCTATGATATGCTTAATTTAAATTTGAAAGGAAGAATTCATGTTTCATGCTTTGTTTTGGGAAATTTAGCATAATTTGTTTATTTTCTTCATTTTAGGAAGTACTCATCTTGTATGCTCTTCCTAACTCCTCACCAATCTCTTCACCTCACCATAGTCATATTTGAATGTCAAACCTTCTACCTACCTTTCCCCTCAGAACCCCTGCAAATTTTGACCTAATTTCCTTGCCCTAGCTGTTTAACTCCTCCTAATCCCGCAAAACCCTAAACAATCAAAGTCAAAACTCTGAGCTACTATTCCTAGCCTAAAATATTCTTTCCTCAGTCATTTTTGTTGTGACCTATATGGAGAGATCCCTCTCCTAGCCTAGTAGGGCTAGCTACTTGGCTAAGCGTGGTTTGAGGTTACCTTAGGATTGCCTCTCTCGGCCTGAGGTTCAATCTGAGTGATAACATTTTGGCGACTCCACTGAGGAACGAAAGATCATATCTTTCCTGGAAAAGAATGATAAAGTTTAGATCTGTTTGTTGATGGTGGACAGCAATCAGATGCATATGAAGGCTGAACTCTTCACCTGGCGACTCTAACTTGTTGTAAAGACTCCACTGGAGGATCGACCTTGCCAGCAGGAAAATGGAAGGATCTTACAAAAAGGTCAGGTATTCAAAGTGGAATTGTATTCAAGATCTAATTTGCTTTCTTGTTAATTACTTCTTTTCTTTTCCTGAAACTACCTTGAAATTTTTCCGAATTTTTTTGTATGATAGAGATGATCAAACTCTTGATTCTTCCTATTTGAAAAGTGTAAATACCGAGTTTTCCTTTGATCTTGGTCCACATCCTTTTTCTGAATCTTATGATGACCATCTTCAAATTGATGAACCTAAAGAGATCAAGACTGGTCCTACAAATTTTGTACCTACTCCTACACCTTCAAAAATTCCAAATCAATACAAACCACTCATCTTACCTCCTATACTCCATGCTTTCCCGGAAAATCATTACCTATATCTGTCGAGGTTTGGTGATGAATATGACAACATCACTGATGAGAGACATATGCAGAATTTTGAGACTTTCCTAGACCTTTTTGAAGTTGACGAAGAGGATTTCAGTATCATGGTATTTTCTCTTTCTTTTCAATGCAGAGTCAAGAGTTCGTTCAAAAACTTGCCTGCCGCGAGCATCTCAGATTTCCCGCAGTTCGTTAAATTTTTCCTCGACAGGTGGGGGGTCAAACAAAACCCTTTCCTAATTTTAAAAGAGTATGAACAACTACAAATACAGCTAGGGGAGACAGTACAACAGTTTTCTACCAAATTCAATCAAGCCTATCATTCAATACCTGCTGATATAAGATCGCCTCCTGGCTCAGCTCTTTTACATTACCCAGATGCCTTTGATCCAGAAATGAAGTTTTAGTTGAGAAAAAGAAACCTTGTAACACTTCAAAAGATGCATAATAGCTCAATGGATGTAGAGGCTAATCTGCTGATCAGAAGGGCAAAGTTGAAGGAAGAAGAGAAGAAAAACATTGCAGAGCACCTGACATCTTCAGAGGTAAAGCTCGACATATTGGTAAGTAAAATAGATGACATGATGCAAAAGATAACCATGAGAGATGTATTTTCCGTTCAATATCATCATGACCCACTTATCCCATAAAAAGAAGAGATTGCAAACCCTAAAAATTTTCCTTCTAATCCCAGCCACCATAGATCATAAAATGGATTTGTAGATCAATTCGAGGAGAAACAATTTGATAATCTAATGTGTATGATTGGTGACATTACTTATATTGATGATTTGCCAAAGTTTGATTATTATGATGATGATTATGTTCTCCAAATAGAAGCTAATCTTGCAGAGCAATCAGCAGTTGGTTTGTGGAAGGAGGAAGTTTAGTTTCAGCAACTCGAATATAGTGATCAGCCGATGCATATTTATGATGAGAGAGATGAGGAAAATGCTGAAATTTTTGAAATAAGTGAAAGATATTTGCCTTTAAGTTTTTCTTCATTTTAATTTCTGAAAGAAAATTTTTCCAAGATTAGAAATTAGCAGTCTTTCAGTTTTGATGTTGAGGTTGAGGTAGATAATGAACTTCTTGAGCAAGTTTTTAATGAGAAACCTTTTCCTGAAATGGTCGAGGAAATCATTTGCGACATAGACTCCTCCTTAGCTCCAGATTTGCAACCACATAATGCCATTGAATGTCAAGTTGCAGATGAAGGCTTGGAAGCTAAAAAATATGATCAAATGATACAAGATGATTATGTACCATTTTTTTTTGAAGAATTTCAGTTTTTAAAGGAAAATTTTCATAATATATCTAAAGCAAAGGATGAGCAACCTGTAGAAATTCATGCAGTCTCATTAGAAACAATGGAAAATAGGTTGCAGCAGTCTTTTCAAATTTTTCATGACCCAATAGCTGATGTGTTAGATGATATCTGCAGTAAAAATCCTTCTCCATTACCTAACTGTGAGCCTGAAAAGAGTGTTGATATAAACCTGATCCGACATTATACTTCATTGTTTCATTCAGCAAGTGTTTCATTACAAAGCTCATACCGAGATTTGCAGTCATATCAGGAGAGTAATGAAGAATATTCTTGTTTTGTTGTTGATCATCATGAAAAATTAGTCATTGACGAGTTTCAGGATCCTTTTGTCAACTTGCTGCAATCATCAAAGAAAGAAAGCACAATTTTTTGGAAAATTTTAAAACCAAGGTACGAAGACTACCTAGAGCAGTGCAGTAATGTATGAGATGGGCTGGAAATCAATATGTATTCCTATGAAGATCCTTTCGTAGCATTCTTGAGGTTAGTAGATGGGCTCGTGCTTTGAAATTTCACCAAGATTCGATCTATTGACAAGTTTTCATGGGAGTCGCCTTTCAGTAGCTCTCTCTTCTTGCTCATAAGCAAGCACTCACGGAGAATTCAAACATAAGCCAGAATGCTTACATGGTTGCATTGGTTGTTCCATTTCACTTGATCAGGTGATGTATGGATCAATTAGAGTAGGTTTTGTTGAATAAGCTCAATTCTGAGCATATTTTTCAGTTTTTCAGTTGTGTTTTAATTTGATTCAGTTTAGTGTATTGAGTCAAGTTTCTTTTAGTATTCATTTTGGCTTTTAGCTATTGACTCCATGCCCAACGGATAGGGACTTGTTCTACGGTGTTCTTGGAACCTCCCAGGAGCTAACATCCCCAGTTGGAGCCAATGTTAGTTTCAGTATTTGCATACTTCCACTAGGGATCAAAAAACATTTTTAATGTGCATCTTAGGTCTCCCACTCTAAATAATTTTCAATCATTCCATTAGGTCATGATATAAAAGTGTTCCACTGGTGGTTGTCCTTGTCAAGTGTCCCATTTTCCTTCACAAGTATATGCCTTCTGACCCTCTTCCATGTCTGCATCATGCTGAGAACATGTATGTTGTTTTATTCAAAGTCACTCATTGAGTTAGTTTCTTTCATTTCTCATCAGGTCACTAGGGTTTCATTAGGTCAAATCGTTGCATTGTCTCATTTTCAATAAAGGGCAGCAGATGTTAGTTCAAATGTAATAAGTACCCAGTCACCCAAGGCTACTAACTCAAAGTTACACATGCCAACACACCAAATTTCAAACACAAAAAGTTTCTACTTCAACAATTGATCAAATTTCAAAGGAAGTTGTCTTGTTCCAAGGGTTCCCAAGTCATCATTGTTCATAAGCACTAAACCCTATTTCCTCTCCCACTGAGCTAGGGTTTGCTATGAAAAAGAGGCATATGAGAAGAGGAGCCATAAGGTAGGTCATATCAGTAAGTATGAGGCCATTCCATCTCATAAGATCATATCTCCATCATTTTTTAAGAAATCATTCCAAGAATCAAGCCATTTGCCACTCATAGGGCCAGTTTTACTACAAACTATGTTTTTGACCAAACAGAGATGAAATTAACAAAAGTGAGAGAGGTTTTTGTCCCTCATAGTTCAATAAATAAAAACCTCATTCATTTTTTACACAGGTATAATTTTTTTGAGAAATGTTAAAAATACAGGTGCTACAAGAGGTTTGCTACATTTCTAGAGTGACCTTGGGAAAATCACATTTTCTCCTAGCTGGAGTGTCCAAATGACCTGATCGATGATTCAAATGATAACTAGACAGAGAGATATTTCCAATGAGCTATCATGAGCTCAATTTGGAGTTGAGGAAGGCCTCTAAAACTTTCCTGGACGAGCACTCTACATTTCTGCACCTTCATTCAACACTTTTTGACCAGTCTTGGGAAAATAAATTTTTGACAATGAAAATAAACTCCAAAAAGAAAACCAAAGGTATATTTGGAAATTATATAGAATAATATTTCCAACAAGATATCTTGGTCCCAATATGGACTCCTGGAAGGCCTCCAAATATGGTCTGTAAAACGGTGCTGCCTTAGCACTGCGCGTTTACACAGGGAAAGTTTTGAAGAGTTTCACCACCTCCAACAAGCTCAAATCTCCTCCAATTTTCTTCAAAAGGATTTAAATAAGTAAGTATACGATATATCACCTATATTCTCATATATTTGATACTCCACTAAAGATTTGAAGTGTTTATTTCTATGAAACCCTAGTTTTCATTTCCTTTTGTCATTTTCATTCATATTTCCCATACTCATGTCCCTAAACACATATCAGTAAAATCTATAATACCATAGGGCTTTATTAGACCTAGGTTATCATTTACATTATCACTTCCTCCATTTATCACAACTTCTCCTTTCAAATCCATATTCCCTTCATCTCATTCCATTTACCCTAGGGTTTTCACTAGCCTATGCTCCCTTGCATATTCACATTTCCTTCATTTCCACACACCTCCATTCACTTCACACTCCTTCATTTCATTCACCTCTCCCTAGGGTTTTGACACCAATTACATCATGGAAACCTAGTAGAGGTGAAATTATCAACCCTAAGTGGGCTGATTTGGGCACATTGGTACATACTATCAGAGAGGTCATAGGCACATGTTTGCTTCACATGGTGTGAAAGGGGAAATGCTTTCTTCATCAACACAGCAGGTAGACAAAGGTAAGGAAAAGGTAATAGAGCCAAACATTTATGATGAAGAGGGAAAACATGAGACAGAGCATGAATTTTAGTTGATTTACCTAAGTGAGGAAAATGAGGACAAAATCACCAATGTAGTTCTTAAAGGCAAAGAAGCATGGTTTGATAGGGTCAAACAACACTTGGAAAAGCTCTTGGCCATGGCTCAAAAAGACAATGACATTCAGAAAAATATGGCAAAGCATTATGCCATGAGGAACAAAATTTCAAGGGCCATGTTGGGAAAAATACTGAGAGGGGGGGTGAATCAGTATTTAGAGCTTACTGAAAAGATTTTAATTTTTCTTTACAGAATTCCATACGCAGCTTTGATGAACCTAACTCGTGTATACACGTGCATATAATAAAAGAAACTAGCATATACTGATATAATTTTACAGATTGGAAATTTTTTTTAAGAAGAATCTTTAACTCAGTTTATCAATCACGCATTTGTTATATAATCAGTAAATATGAGCAATAACAGTAGTATAAATCATCACACAAGTGCAACACACATGAACACTAATATTTAAGTTGTAAACCCAATTCAGGAGAAAACCACCATTGATGTCGTCTATGTCTTCAATATTTATTATATGGAAAATTGTTTACAATATTGTACTGATGTATACTCATATCAGTATGCAGGCATCTACCTGCAGAAGGCTGCAACCTTCTCTCGTTTTCCAGCTGCTACTGGAAGGGAGCTCCAACCCCTTGATCTCGTTTACTAGTAACTACTGGAAGGGAGCTTCAACCCCCTAATCAAAACACCAGCTTCTACTGGCAGGAAGCTTCTACTTCCATACTGAAGGCTTCAACCCTCAGAACCACTGCAGACCACGTTTCATCAATTTTCACACTGGATCAAACAGTTTCAACAAAACTCTTCATAAGAACAATAATAATAACCTTCATCCAATACTTTAATCAGAAAAGTGAGATCACTGTAACCAAAACTCAGACATAACTCAGACTTCAGAATGAGTATGAAAAATCAAAATTAACCCCGAACATTCATCATCTTAAAAAGCATACGCTACTTTTCTTCACTGAACCCACGTGTATATGCGCTTTCCTTCACACCAACCTGCGTATAGATCTGTGAATACTATTTTTCAGAATATGATCTATCTTAGATTCAGATCTGAGTCATTCAGTTAGATATATTTTTAGAATTGCAGGACCCTTGATCAGTCATTCATCATAACACATATTTTCTCATTCATTGATCAGATTTGTTCATAATCATATTAGCAGCATATACAACAATTAAGCAACCTAGATCTACATGAAGACTTCATTGATAAACAGCAGACAAATAGCAAGAATAACAGAAAAACCTTTGCAATAAGCTTCAGAAAACCCTAACTTCCATACACGTCTTTTCAGAAGAAAACCCGCGTATATACACGCTTTTACTGAGACGAACTAGCATATAGATCTGTAAATATAAACTTTGCAGAATGTACCAAATCTATAGAACTTAACAAATTTCTTCACTTCACTTCAGCAAACTTGTGCCAGGTCACAGATCTAATCATCTCTTTAATGGATCATACAAGAGCATAGTAATTTCAGGTCTAGAGATCTAGATCCATCATTGTATTCATGGGTGCACCATAGATTCAGATCTATCAATAAAACAAAGTTCATCCCATGCAGATATACCTCAGAGAAAAGTATTCAGTAACAACCCTTACATCTGCACGCATTGCACTATGATCTTCCTCTCTGTATATAGATTTATCCTTTACTAATACCATGAGCCAAAACCACACAACTTCCGATGGTATTCTTGGACAGAATTAAATAGATAATACAATGCTCACTATTGTGGGCTAATACCATGGTAATGCCCCTTGGTATCATAATTTTAGAGCGCAAAAAGGCATACACGACTTGGATCATTCTTATCTGCATGTATACGTGAATTCTCTTCATAAAAACTGCATATATACTAATTATGGATGTATACGCAGTTTGCCTTCATAAAAGTAGCATATACATTGCCTCTGTACGCAAGTTTCCTTCATTAAACCTAGGAATACATTGAGAAATATTTCATGTTTCATTTCTCTTGCACTTACTGGAATTCCTTTCTCTGTCATATCTGAACTGACCTGTACAAACATCATTTTTACATCTTTAACACATAGTTTTCTTATCAAAATTCAACTCATCAAGTCGGTTTCCATCAAGGACAACTTCATCAAGTAGGTTGCCATCAAGGACAACATATTGCAACATATTGCCAACAATCTACCCCTTTAGACTTGATGGCAACCATGATGGTGTTTGATCATCATAACCATTATTCAAACACCAAAATACTCTCCCCCTTTGAAATCAAGGGCAAAGGGCGGATTAATAAAGAAACAAGGTTTTCTTCTTGTATACGTAAGAGCCATGATTCAAGTGCAATGTATCACCATGTCTCCGAACATGTCAAACTTCGTAGCAAGATCTTTCAATGAAGTACATGGATTCATAACTCAAATCAAGCATGACCTTTCCTATCACCAAGGACTCACTTCATCAATGATCCAACCAAGTGGGAATTACATATCTGACTCAACTACTCAACCAAGTGGGTTTACATATTTGACTAAGTCAATACATGACTAAATATGAAAATATTTACATCATAGGTCTCAACATGGCCCTTACATCAAATTACTGATATGACTTTTTATAATCAATACCAAAGGATCTCAAGAAAGAGATCATAATTCAAAAACCAACATAATGCCAACAATGCATTATTCTCACCAAGACTAATGCTCCCCCTAAACCTATGCATCCTGAACATTTTCAACAACCAATTCATCAAAACATCTTCATCAAGGAGATAACATCGAGGATGATACGTAAATATGAATACCTATCAAAACAGATTACCCAACAACACCATCCGTTCGAATGCTAACCCACAGATAATTTCTCACACAAAACCCACACACACGGTTTTACACTTATTAAAACTCGTATATATGTGATGCTATTTTTATGTAACCAATGCAGGAATTTAACTTTCCAAATTGCAGATTTGATCAGCCAGTGCGTAATCAACTCCCACTATGTCCGAGATATTCAAATAATTCCCGTGAATAGGTTTAGAAAAATATATCAAGAACTTGTTCTTTGGAGGGAACATATTCCAATTTAACCTTTTGTTCAAGCATTTGTTCACGTAAGAAGTGAAACTTGATAGGAATGTGCTTAGTCTTGGAATACATAATAGGATTCTTTGAGATACTAATAGCACTTGTATTATCACATAAAATGGAGATGGGAGGTGAACATTTGATTTGAATGTCTTGTACAGTTTGCATCACCCAAAGGAATTGTGTGCAACATGATGCGGCAGCCACATATTATTCTTTTATTGTAGATCAGGCAATAGAACTTTGTTTCTTTCTGAACCAAGATACTAATCGAGGCCCCATATAGAATGCACCACCACTATTGCTTTTTCGATCATCAACATTTCCAGCCCAATCCGCATCTATGTAAGCATGAAGAGTGAGATCAACATTCTTTAGATACCACAGACCAAATTCTTGAGTCCCTTGTAGATATTTGAATATTATTTTTACATCCTGAAGGTGAGACTCTTTCGGATTAGCTTAGAATCGTCCAAAAATCCCAACTTCATTCATAATGTCTGGTCTTCTTCCGGTTAGATAAAGCAGATTTCCAATCATGGATCTATATTTTGGTTGATTCACCGTGGGAGAATCATCATGAGAACTAAGGTTACATCCAGTTACCATTGGCGTACTCACAGGTTTGCAGTCTTCCATCCCATACTTCTTCAAAATTTTCTTAAGATATTTTTCCTGTGATAAAAATATGCCATCTATTGCTTGTTGCACTTGTAAGCCAAGAAAAAATGTTAGTTCCCCAAGTAAAGACATTTCAAATTCTTGTTGCATGACAGAAGAAAATTTCTGACTCATGGACTCTTCATTACTTCCAAAAATGATGTCATCAACATATACAACTACAATCAATAGTTTATCATTCTCAATTTTTGTGTATAAGTTATTATCATCAGATCCCTTTGAAAAACCTTGTTGATGAAGATATTTGTCAAGACAATAGTACCATGCCCTTAGAGCTTGTTTGAGACCATATAAAGCTTTTTTAAGTTTTCAAACAAGTTTTTCGTCATTTCCCAAAATGAATCCTTCTGGTTGTTCTATATAAACTTCCTCTTCTAGATCACCATTGAGGAAAACAGACTTAATATCCATTTGCTAAACTTTGAATTGTTGAAAGCTTGAAAAGGTAAGAAACATTCTTATGGCTTCAAGTCTAGCTACAAGAGAAACCAAAATTATACCTCTTGTTGAGCATGCCCTTTAGAAACAAGTCCATTGTTTCTAATAACATCCACTTCATTTAATTTGTTTTTGAATATCCATTTTGGTTCCAACTGTTATCTTTATCATGAGGTCTTGGAACCTAATTCCAAGCATATCTTTTCAATCCATCAAGTTCTTCATTCATGGCTTGAATCCAACATTCATCTTTGCTATCTTGGTTGATATCTCTGTGAACCAATAGTGGATAGAAATGAGAAATAGCTTGTGAGATCCTCAAGATTTCTTCTTGTTTGGACAACGACCCTTTTCTCCCAAAATTTAAGATTATGGATGATTCTTTGAACATGCCGAAACCCTTGTTTAGATAGTTTGTCAAATCAAACACAAGGCAACATCAACTAATATTTGACACAGATCTAGTCCTCCTGCTCTCGCAGAGGGATCTCTCGAATATTTGTTTGCAAAGGTTTATCTTGTGTGCTTAGAGTATTGATTTTAGACTAGTTATTAAGTGTAGGTGTTTGTTTGGTTGTTTGGTTGGATGGAATTGATACAGCAGAACATGAAAGATCTAGGAAAGATATATAGGACAGAGAAATATATGGTTCCTTGGGCAATGGAGTCAAGAAAAGTTCATAACAAACTCATCAATGGATATGGGATATCAAAGGGAAAATATAACTTGGCCACCAGATCCTTTTGTTTTTGGAGTGAGATGAACATTAATGATTTGGAAAGAGAGGTTTAATTCTCAACAAAGGGAATTCGAAAACATAATTTGAACAATAAAGAGCTTTTTGATAGAAAGGGCTAACCATGAATTCTACAAATGACACCTTTAAGCAAATAATGATTTCAAACAACTTTTGAAATGAAATCTAAGATTCGGGGAACACCCTATTTCCTCAAATATTTTATTTCAAATGACTTAGAAAACATAAAAGTTTCACTGATAATTGCAGTCATAGAAGAGGGAACACCTAAAAACTAACACATCTATGATCACAACTACAAAGACCTTTAAGACAACTGTTTAAGAAAGGACAAAGGGAAAGATCAGAACAGACCTCCTTGGCTTACTATAAATAGGAATACTTCAAAGGGAGACTTCAATAACAGCTTTTAAGTGGCAGCAGACAAGCAGGGAGAACAATAAATCATGCTGAAACCATCTTATTCGAACTATCATAGAAATAAACAAGCATGAGGACTAAAGAGAGAGATTAAAGACTCTAAAATACCTCAGCAGAAGAAAACATGAAATAGTGAAGGATGAACAGGTCTAAGGTGCTTCCAAGAGTCATTTCTTAGCCTAAAACTTTCAACCTACTGTAGTAAGAAATTATGGAACAGAATGAAAACACGAGAAAACATTAAACAGTTCAGAATAGTTCACCAACAGCCAAGCTCATGGATCCAATGATAGAGCCTTCTCAGGAACAAGCATGCAACAACATCATCAAGGCTTCCAAGACTTCAGTTTCTTCTTCAACTTCAATAGACTATGTATTATTTCAAAGAGTTTCAGTATTAAAACTAGTGATCAACCAACCAACAACTTCTCATCTTCTACAGTAGTATTTATAGAAGAATGAGGACGTGAGATCTAATAAAATACCTCCCAAGATAATTAATACAGATTAATGACTTCTCAGCCTTTGAGGGGCTCGATGGAGAAGTTTTACAGGTGTTGTCACTATATTAGTTGATTTACATTTAAGATTTAAGCTCGGTGGGAGCTTTTTTTGACTTTGAGGCTCTGTTTCAGGATGTAATAACTCTGCTGATAGTTTATATTAACTTTTTTGATTGAAAATAACTATTCAGCCGTAAGGATTAGATAAGCTCTGCTCTGGTCAGTACTTGGCCTCCTTTTGATTTCTTTGAGGCTGTAGGTGGCTCTTTGGTAGCTGGGGAATTTAATTAGCCCCTGATGTGGCAGCGCAGACTTTTCGAACTGATAGATATTATTATTTAAACCTAAAACACCTTTAATCAACTTGAATTTTGTGTTTTTAGGCTTAATGAAGCCTAACCCTGTCTTCTGGTCTTCAAGCTATCTTTAATCACCGATCGGGTCTTTGATTAATCGAATAAATGCCTTAATCCTTCCAAAATTGCGTTAACAGTCTTAATTTCCTCGTTTCTGCTGTGCCTGGGTCTTCCACACTGATTCTCTTCATTTTTAATTCACTTTGTCTTGTTGATGTGCAGTGCTGCGCAAGGCTCACAAGGCATCAATGCCCATGAAGCATCGACGAGACGTGGAGTTTCAACCCTGCAAATGGTTTCCTTTTATGAATCAAGGGCATGGGAATTGTCATTCCCGGCATTCAGCCTTTCTTTAACACAATGGAGAAAACATTAAAACCTGCAAAATACAACAAAAATGTTATAAAATCCTGCGTTTACTTGGTTGGACTACTTCGGAGGCTTTGGTGAGGAGCGTGGCCGTTGGATGACTGCATCCAACAGTGGAGATTACACGCAGAGGACGAATGGAGATGGTGGGAATGAAATGGTGGGAGATTTTAAATTAGATCCTTCGATCTTGCAGTGATCAACAGTTGAGATTAATCAGGAGAAAAATAAAGCGAGGAGGTCACTTTACAGGGAAAAAGGCAGAAATACAAGGTAAACACCTTTGGCGGAAGAAGAATGAAAATAAAAAACCGAAATGGGTTTCAGGAAGAATACGAGCCGTTGGATGAGATCTGATGGACGGTCCAGATGCAATCAGAGTCGTGGGATCGGGGAAAAATTTAAATGGTGTCGATGGACAAAGAAATTCCGATGTGATTGAGCGTTGGCTATCAATCTACAGATCAGATCGATGGTGGGGAGTGAATCGGAGGATTTTGAAGGCGAAGGAAGGTTAATCATCGAAGAAATTGTGGGCCGTTGGATCTGGGAAGGCGGGGAAATGATCGACGGCTCAGGATTGATTGGGAGGTCGCCCATCGGAGGTGGTAATAAAATATATTAACGTGCCCTTTTGAAAAATCACCGATGCGATACTGTGTGATCCGTCCGATTATTTTAGATCGACGATGGACATCGTTTCAATTTATACAGCGGCGGAAACCCTTAATACTTATGAAAACCAAAAGTTTTATAAAATACAAAGGTTTTGGCTTTGGGGCGTATTTATATATATATAGAATGGATAGGCACCTGAATTTGGGGCTTTTGACTATATGGAATGATAATAGGCCCGAGGCTATATATAACAAGGGGCCAGTCGCAATCGGAAAGGTCGGGCCTTCAGGCTTTTCAATCTACCCATTTCTAAAATTCTCCAATGCGATTAAGGGCTTCGGGACTCTTAACCTTTGGTCCTGGGCGTAAGACATATGAAGTGGTAATGTGATCGAGGGTTTACATAAAAAAGGGCCAATCGCATCGGAGGCCTTATCATAACAAATACCTTTGCGCACTCCGATTATTTCTTATGTGATAAGCGCCCGACAAGTTAGCGCCTGGTCGTAGGCCGTGGGCATATGGAGGGGAAGTGATTTAGGACATAGGCCAAAGGGGCTTAAACCTGTGGTTAAATAAAAACATGGATTTTATGGATTTTCAAAGGGATTTGAGGGTTTCGATAAGGTCGAAAAAAAAAGGATTTTTAAACCTTATAAAGGGGTTTCTTGTGAAAGGAAAAAAGGGAATAATGGAAAAAATAGAGGAAATTTGTGGGAAACAAGGGGGTAAAATGAAGGTTATTTTTGATGTGGAAGGAAGGGAAAAAATGGTAATTTTCAGCAGTCTTTTCTCTATGAAATCAGCAGAATTTCAAAAGGTGAAATGGAAACAACAGTGAAGATTTTGGACCAATGACCAGATGCCTTCATGAGTCTTCAAGAGATAACACTTTTTGCAATAAAATTTGTTCTTTGAAGGCTCCAAAAATGATTTAGCCACCTTTTGGTATAAAAAAATTTATAGGTGGCTAACAGTGGCTCCACTTGGGGATGGTGCCTTCTTGAAGGCATCAAGAACTTTCAGATTTGCATTCTCTGGGGGCTGATCAGTGCCTCATCCATTGGGCTGCTTTTCTTTACTTGGATGATCTTCTTTTGGTCTGAAATCAGGTCAGCAGCCACAAAAACAATGGATCTTTCATCAACAAGCTTTCTACCTACCCAATCCTACAGATCTAACATTTTTTCTTCATCAGAGTGCACTTGGATTGGCAAACTCTTTTACAACATTTTATTCTTTTGAAAACAGGAAATCTAATCTAATTCTACTCCTTATTTCTCCATGGATTCAGATTAAACAGTTGAGCCCATATGATTCTCTACCTAATCTACTATCTGTTGGGATTAAACTGTCCAAGCATTTCCTTCATCCCTTTTTCAGCTCTGTTTTGAACTTTGTTTGAGTTGTCTTCCCTTCGTCAACTGGTTCAGATTTTGAGTTAATGGGAACCAGATTAACATATTTCTTGACTCAGAATTTGAAATGGATTTGAGTCATTCTCTTTGGAAACTTAGGTTCAGATTTTGAGAATGTTTGAACCTCTAATTTCTATCTTAAACTATCTACGGATAAGCCAAGATTAAACAATTTGGCAAATCGAATTCACTATCCTATCAGCAGAAAATTTAAAACTAATTAGTCAAGATTAGGCTGTATGACTAATTTATAAGTGTGTTTTTCAGGAGTGGCATTTAAGCTTGCACACTTTCAGAATTGTTTCTCTTCTTGGTATGGGGCTATACCTTTCTTGTTTTTACAATCTGCCCTCTTTTCTTTCTTTCTTTGTTTTTTGTATTTTTTATTTTTATAACCTTGAATGCAATGTTCAGATTATGATATTTACAATGAAAAAATAAAATGCTTTGAAACTCATGATTCCTAGCAGAAGTAATGCTTTAGCATTCTGTCATTGACAGGACCTCCATACAGATCTTCTCCATTCAATTCTTTCAATAAAAATGCATTGTGACCCCTTTCAGCATGAACAATATAGGGACCTTTCCACAAGTTCTCAAACTTGCCATGTTTTCCCTTGTCTTCTCTCCTTGAATCCCACTTAAGAACAACATTTCCAACTTGGAAATTGTCTGCCTTAGTTCTCTTATCAAATAACTTCTTCATATTTTCTTGGACCAACTGTGTTTTCTCATAAACTTCTTCTCTGGTTTGCTGTAAATGGATGGTTTGATTGATTCTCCTCTGCATATCATTCTCTTCAACTTGCACTTCTTGAAGGAGCTTCATGACTGGCACTCCTAATGAGGTGGGAAATACTGCATCCATGCCATAAACTAGCTGATAGGGGGGCATATTTACTTCTTTCTTTGTAGTTAACCTATCAGCCCATAAGGCATGAACCAGTTTACTGTGCCATGATTTCTGATTTTGTTCCAACAGTTTTTTAATGATATTGATGAGGCTCTTGTTGGAAGATTCAGCTATTCCATTTCCTCGGGGATAGTAAGCAGTGGAATGGCCCAAGGTTATGTGGTATTTGTAACAGAAATCAACCATCTTTTTAGATTTAAAAGCAGCAGCATTGTCTGTTATGATTTTTCTGGGACAACCAAATCTGGATAGGATATTTGTTTCAAGAAACTTGATAATGACAGAGTCATTATCATTCCTGGAGGGTATAGCTTCTATCCATTTGGTAAAGAAGTCAGTGGCTATGAGGATCCACTTATGTTGAGCTTAGGAGGATGGGTGAATTTCCCCAATGAAGTCTAAACCCCATTGTTGAAAAGGTGCCTCAACTCTGATAGGATGTAAGGGTAAGGGAAGAAGTTTTCTTTTCCCATCAAAGATTTGACACTTATGGAAAGACATGACCAACTTCTGAGTGTCTAGGAAAATGGTAGGCCAATATTAACCAGATCTAAGAATTTTGTTCGTTGTGGCCTTCTAGTAGAGGTGTAATCCACATTCTCCGGCATGCAACTCATGCATGATTTTTCCTGCATCATCTTCAAGTAAACATTTAAGCAAAATTCCAACAGCATTTTTCCAATATAATACACCATCTAAGATGCAAAAAGTCAAAGCTTTTTGTTTCAAAAATCTAGCTTTAGTTTTAGACAAAGAAGGAGGGGTATTTAAATATAAAAGCACATAAATAATGTCGGCATACCAAGGAGAATTCAGAAATGTTTCTTCAATAAAAGGAGCAGTATATTCTTCTATTTCTTCCAACACATCTACCATATTCATGTCTAGTGCTTGGAAGTTAGACTCAGCCATAATTTTTGCTAATCCTTGCCCTTTAACTAGTTTTGTGGGCCTGATTTCTAAGTCATACTCAAGAATAGTTGCAATCCATTTTCCCTTGTTACCATCAGGGTCTTGACTTAGAATGTCCTTGACAACAGTATGTGGAACAAAATAAATTATGTGGGAGTGTAAAATATAGACCCTAAAGTCTTTTAAAGCTTTCACTAATGCTAAGGCTTGCTTCTCCATGATGTTATATTTGAGAGGAGCATCTTTTAAGGCCCTACTAAAGAAATATATTGGTTGTTCTTGCCCCAAGTCATTCTTTTGAAGTAAAACTGCAGCTATTGTATGCTCAGATGCAAAAGAAAAGATGTAAAATTCTTTGGTAAAATCTGGACTAATCAGGACTAGTGTTTGAGTAAGAGCTTGTTTGACCAGTTCGAATGATTGTTTAGCTGGTAAATTCCATTTTACACTGACATCTTTCTTAAGCATGTTTTTAATTTCTTTTAATAGCTCAGCAAGATTAGGGATAAACCTCCTCAGAAAATTAATCTTTCCGATGAAAGATTGCAACTCTTTGAGGCTTCTTGGATGACTGATTTGGAATATGCCATCTATCCTTGTAGGGTCTATTTTGATTCCCTCTTCCGAAATTATATGGCCAAGAAGTTTACCTTCTTGGAGACCAAAGAGTTTTTTCTTGGGATTCAATGATAAGCCAAATTTCCTACACTTCTCAAAATCTTTTCTCAGGTTAATCAAATGATCTTCATCAGTTTTTGAGAAAACAGTTATGTCATCAAGGTAAATGATTATGAAATAGCCAATATCTTTAGAAAATGCTATGTCCATGGCCCTTTGGAAGTTTTCCCCTGAATTCATTAATCCGAAAGGCATTTTGACATACATAAAGGTGCCCCAAGGTGTGGTAAAAGCAGTTTCGATTTGATCACTTGGGAGCACTAACACCTGGTTGTAACCCGAGAACCCATCTAAGAGGGATATCCTTCTTGAACCAACCGCCCTTTGACTTATAGGGTCCATCTTGGGTAAGGGGTAGTTGTCTTTTAAAGAGGCTCTGTTTAAATTTATGAAGTCAGTACAGAGCCCGATTTCCCCTGTTTTCTTTCTAACAGAAACTAAGTTTGATACCCACTCTGAATAGCTAATTGGTACAATGATCCCAACAGCATGCATCTTTTCAATCTCTGCCTTAACTAAAGGTAATAAAACAGGGTTTATTCTCCTTAGTTTTTGTTTAAAAGGCTTTTGATTTTCCTTCAAAGGGATTTTATGCTGGATGATGCTGGTATCATATGATTTTAGGTCTTTGTATCCCCAAGAAAAAAAATCTTTAAACTCTTTGAACAGCTCTATGTATTGCAATTTTATGTGAGCTGGGAGAGTGCTAGACAGTTTGATCATCTTGGGTTCTGTTAGACTACCTATGTTATGCTCTTCTACATTCTTTTCCACAGGCTTCATTCTCGATTCTTTGGCTACATCATTAAAATCAAAAAGGTGTTCTAAAGGTGCTAGATCTCTTCGAATTTTATCATTTTTGCATTGTAAAACTTCCAAGTCTTCTTGGTCTTCGTTGTCAATTGTCTCTGCTTCAAAAGGATTCTCATAATGATTTATATCAGCAAAATATGTCATTTCAACTTCTGGGCTTTGTTCAATATACAAACAATTTTCTTTATGGCTAGATTCTGATATTGGTATGTCGAAATCGTTTTCTAATTTTAAGAAATCATCTATGTGTTTGTCAGAGTCAAACACATGCCAGTGATCTTCATTATCAGGCACAACAGGCCTGTGTTTTACCTTTGCGCTAAGCTGTTCATTTATCTCAGGTATTTGGCAGTTGATGGCATTGAAGGTGAGTTCATTTGCTACATGATTCAGTGCTCTAGGGATGAAAATAAGTTCATATTTTTCAAAGGTTTTCAATAAATCAAGGGAAACGTTCCAATATTCCCTAAGCCTTGGATTTCTAGCTGAGTATTCTCCTTTGATTTGTCTTATGATAAGTTCAGAATCTCCTAAGATTGATATCCTCTGGGCTTCTAATTATTTAAGCAATTGTAAGCCTAGGAGAAGTGCTTCATACTCAGCAATATTGTTAGTGCATGGGAAATCTAATTTATATGAAAAATTCTGATTCGTATTTTGAATCCAAACACCTGCCCCTGCACTTGTTTTTTTACAGGATCCATCAAGTTTATTTTCCAAAGTATATTTGACTCATTTTCATTTTCTTGTTGCTGTTGATTGTCAATGTTTTGAATTTGATTCGAGGGAAGATTTGATTGTTCTTGTGAACTGATTGGGTCTATGTTTTCCTTATCTTGTTGAGTGATTTCATCTTCATTACATAAAATAAATGAATCTAAACTCGATTGAATAGAATAGATTGGAGAGTTGTTTGGTTTTTCTATGTTGCTCACCATGTACTTCATGTGAGATTCCCTGTATAGTCTTCTGTTTTGGTTAAAAATAAGGATAGTGGCATAATACATGTTCATTTGAAGGATTCCTTGAAGTTTGGCTCTCCAAGATCTTGATAAGAGCATGCCATACTATGTCCATGACTAAACTCTTAACAGGGATTTGGGATTACGCTTCTTCAGAAGGACTGGCTCTGATACCAATTGTTGGGAATAATACTAAGAGGGGGGGTGAATCAGTATTTAGAGCTTACTAAAAATATTTTAATTTTTTTTACAAAATTCCATACGCAGCTTTGATGAACCCAACTCGCGTATACACGTGCATATAATAAAAGAAACTAGTGTATACTGATATAATTTTATAGATTTGAAAAAAATTTCAGGAACAATCTTTAACTCAGTTTATCAGTCATGCATTTGTCAGATAATCAGTTAATATGAGCAGTAACAGCAGTATAAATCATCACACAAGTGCAACACACATGAACACCAATATTTAAGGTGCAAACCCAATTCGGGAGAAAACCACCGCTGCTGTCGACTTTGTCTTCAATATTTATTATATGGAAAATTGTTTACAATATTGTATTGATGCAGACTCATATCAGTACGCAGGCATCTACCTGCAAAAGGCTGAAACCTTCTCTCATTTGCTAGCTACTACTAGAAGGGAGCTCCAACCCCTTGATCTCGTTTACCAGTCACTACTGGAAGGGAGCTTCAACCCCCTGATCAAAACACCAGCTTCTACTGGCAAGAAGCTTCTACTTCCATATTGAAGGCTTCAACCCTCAGAACCACTACAGACAACGTTTCATCAATTTTCACACTATATCAAACAACTTCAACACAAATCTTCATAGGAACAATAATAATAACCTTCACCCAATACTTCAATCAGAAAAGTGAGATCATTGTAAACTAGAACTCAGACATAACCCAGACTTCAGAATGAGTATGCAAAATCAAAATTGACCCTGAACATTCATCATCTTAAAAAGCATATGCTACTTTGCTTTAGTGAACCCGCATGTATACGCGCTTTCCTTCACACCAACTTGCATATAGATATGTGAATACTATTTTTCAGAATATGATCTATCTCAGATTAGATCTGAGTCATTCAGTTAGATATATTTTCAGAATTGCAGGACCCTTGATCATTTAGTCATCATAACACATATTTTCTCATTCATTGATCAGATTTTTTCATAATCATCTTAGCAACATATACAGCAATTAAGCAACCTAGATCTACATGAAGACTTCATTGACAGATAGTAGAAAAATAGCAGGAATAACAAAAAAACATCTGCAATAAGCTTCAGAAAACCCTAACTTCCATACACATCTTTTCAGAAGCAAAACTGCGTATATACGCACTTTTACTAAGATGAACTAGCGTATAGATCTATAAATATAAACTTTGCATAATGTACCAAATCTATAGAACTTACCTAGATTTCTTCACTTCACTTCAGCAAACTTGTGCCAAGTCACAGATCTAATCATCTCTTTAATGGATCATACAAGAGCATAGTAATTTCAGGTCTAGAGATCCGAATCCATCATTATATTCATGGGTGCATCATAGATTCAGATCTATCAATAAAATAGAGTTCATCCCATGCAGATATACCTTAGATAAAAGTATTCAGTAACAACCCTTACATATGCACGCATTGCACTATGATCTTCCTCTCCTTATATAGATTTAGCCTTTACTAATACCATGAGCCAAAACCACACAACTTCCGATGGTATTCTTGGACAGAATTAAATAGATAATACAATGCTCACTATTGTGGGCTAATACCATGGTAATGCCCCTTGGTATCATAATTTTAGAGCGCAAAAAGGCATACACGACTTGGATCATTCTTATCTGCATGTATACGTGAATTCTCTTCATAAAAACTGCATATATACTAATTATGGATGTATACGCAGTTTGCCTTCATAAAAGTAGCATATACATTGCCTCTGTACGCAAGTTTCCTTCATTAAACCTAGGAATACATTGAGAAATATTTCATGTTTCATTTCTCTTGCACTTACTGGAATTCCTTTCTCTGTCATATCTGAACTGACCTGTACAAACATCATTTTTACATCTTTAACACATAGTTTTCTTATCAAAATTCAACTCATCAAGTCGGTTTCCATCAAGGACAACTTCATCAAGTAGGTTGCCATCAAGGACAACATATTGCAACATATTGCCAACAATCTACCCCTTTAGACTTGATGGCAACCATGATGGTGTTTGATCATCATAACCATTATTCAAACACCAAAATACTCTCCCCCTTTGAAATCAAGGGCAAAGGGCGGATCAATAAAGAAACAAGGTTTCTCTTTCCTTGTATACAGAAGAGCTCTACAGATCTGAAGTGCAATGTATTGACCATGCTCCCCCTGAGTTCATGTTGAAACTTCAGAAAGATCTTTCAATGAAGTACATGACTCTATAACTCAACCAAGTATGACCTTTCCTATCACCAAGGACTCATACTTACATCAATGATCCAACCAAGTGGAATTACATATTTGACTCAACTGCCCAACCAAGTGGGTTTACAAATTTGAACAAGTCCTTACATGACTGAATATAGAAAATTTACATCATAGGTATCAACATGACCTTTTCATCAGATTATAGATATGAATTTTTATAATCAATACCAAAAGACCTCAAGGGAGAGATCATATTTCAGAACCATTATAATGCCAACAATGCGTTATTCACAGCAAGGCTAATGCTCCCCCTAAGCTTGTGCATCCTGAACACCTTCAACAACCAATTCATCAAAACATCTTCATCAAGGATATAAATATCAGAGGATGATACAGAAATATGAATACTCTATCAAAACAGAGATTACCCAACAACACCACATCTGTTCGGAATGCTAACCCAGATAATTTCTGTCAATAAAACCCACACACGGTTTTAAACACAGAAACTCGTGTATATATGTGATTCGCCTTTATGTAACCAGCGTATGGAATTTAATCTTCTGAAATTAAGATTTGATCAGAGAGGCAGAATCAACTCCCAGCTTATGTCTGAGATATTCGAATAATTCCCTGTGAATAGGTTTAGAAAAAATATATCAGCAACTTGTTCTTTGGAGGGAACATATTCCAACTTAACCTTTTGTTCAAGCATTTGTTCACGTAAGAAGTGAAACTTGATAGGAATGTGCTTAGTCTTGGAATACATAATAGGATTCTTTGAGATACTAATAGCACTTGTATTATCACATAAAATGGAGATGGGAGGTGAACATTTGATTTGAATGTCTTGTACAGTTTGCATCACCCAAAGGAATTGTGTGCAACATGATGCGGCAGCCACATATTATTCTTTTATTGTAGATCAGGCAATAGAACTTTGTTTCTTTCTGAACCAAGATACTAATCGAGGCCCCATATAGAATGCACCACCACTATTGCTTTTTCGATCATCAACATTTCCAGCCCAATCCGCATCTATGTAAGCATGAAGAGTGAGATCAACATTCTTTAGATACCACAGACCAAATTCTTGAGTCCCTTGTAGATATTTGAATATTATTTTTACATCCTAAAGGTGAGACTCTTTTGGATTAGCTTGGAATTGTCCAACAATTGCAACTGCATGCATAATGTTAGGTCTTGTCCCGGTTAGATAAAGCAGACTTATAATCATGGATCTATATTCTGGTTGATTCACAGTGAGAGAATCATCATGATAACTGAGGTTACACCCAGTTACCATTGGTGTACTTACAGGTTTGCAGTCTTCCATCCCATACTTCTTCAGAATTTTCTTAAGATATTTTTCTTGTTATAAAAATATGCCATATGTTGCTTTTTTCACTTGTAAGCCAAGGAAAAATGTTAGTTCCCCAAGTAAAGACATTTCAAATTCTTGTTGCATAACAAAAGAAAATTTCTGACTCATGGACTCTTCATTACTCCCAAAAATGATGTCATCAACATAAACAACTACAATCAATAGTTTATCATTCTCAATTTTTGTGTATAAGTTGCTATCAGCAGATCCCTTTGAAAAACCTTGTTGATGAAGATATTTGTCAAGACAATAGTACCATGCCCTTGGAGCTTGTTTGAGACCATATAAAGACTTTTTAAGTTTGAAAACAAGTTTTTCATCATTTCCCAAAATGAATCCTTCTAGTTGTTCTATATAAACTTCTTCTTCTAGATCACCATTGAGGAAAGAAAATTTTACATCCATTTGATAAACTTTGAATTGTTGAAAGCTTGAAAAGGCAAGAAACATTCTTATGGCTTCAAGTCTAGCTACAAGAGAAAACTTTTCTTCAAATTATATACCTTCTTGTTGAGCATGCCCTTTAGAAACAAGTCCAGCTTTGTTTCTAATAACATCTCAATTTCATTTAACTTGTTTTTGAATATCCATTTTGTTCCAATCACATTTTTATCATGAGGTCTTGGAACTAATTCCCAAGTATGATTTTTTTCAATCTGATCAAGTTCTTCATTCATGGCTTGAATCCAACATTCATCTTTGCTATCTTGGTTGACATTCTGTGGTTCAATAGTGGATAGAAATGAGAAATAGCTAGGAGATCCTAC
Organism: Pinus albicaulis; assembly: GCA_034641835.2. Taxonomy (NCBI): domain Eukaryota; kingdom Viridiplantae; phylum Streptophyta; class Pinopsida; order Pinales; family Pinaceae; genus Pinus; species Pinus albicaulis. The sequence continues at coordinate 110,374,462 of CM076571.1, read as the reverse complement.
AAGATTTCTTCTTGTTTGGACAGCTGACCCCTTTTCTCCCAAAATTTTAGATTATGGATGATTCTTTTGAACATGCTGGTGTCCCGTGTTTTGATAGTTTGTCAAATCAAAATACAAGGCAACATCAGAACCAATATTTAGAGTTACAGGATCTAGTCCTCCTGTTCTCAGAGAGGGATCTCTCAAATGTTTGTTTGCAAAGGTTTATCTTGTGTGCTTAGAGTATTAGTTTTAGACTAGTTATTAAGTGTAGGTGTTTAATTGTTTGTTTGGTTGAATTGATACAGCAGAATATGAAAGGTCTAGGAAAGGTAGGTAGAAAGAGGAAGTAGTAGCTTTATTGGGCAATGGAGTCAAAAAGAGGTCATGAAAAACTTATCAATGGATATGGGATATCAAAGGGAAAATATAACTTGGCCATGGGATCCTTTGGTTTTTGGAATGAGATGGACATCAATGATTTGGAAAGAGAAGTTTAATTCTCAACAACGGGAATTTGAAAACACAATTTGAACAATAAAGAGCTATTTGATAGACAGGGCTAACCATGAATTCTACAAATCACACCTTTAAGCAAATAATGATTTCAAAACAACTTTTAAAATGAAATCTAAGATTCGGGGAACACCCTATTTCCTCAAATATTTTATTTCAAATGACTTAGAAAACATAAAAGATTCACTGATAATTGCAGTCATAGAAGATGGAACACCTAACACATCTATGATCACAACTACAAAGACCTTTAAGACAACTGTTTAAGAAAGGACAAAGGGAAAGATCAGAACAGACCTCCTTGGCTTACTATAAATAGAAATACTTCAAAGGGAGACTTCAATAACAGCTTTTAAGTGGCAGCAGACAAGCAGGGAGAACAATAAATCATGCTGAAACCATCTTATTCGAACTATCATAGAAATAAACAAGCATGAGGACTAAAGAGAGAGATTAAAGACTCTAAAATACCTCAGCAGAAGAAAACATGAAATAGTGAAGGATGAACAGGTCTAAGGTGCTTCCAAGAGTCATTTCTTAGCCTAAAACTTTCAACCTACTGTAGTAAGAAATTATGGAACAGAATGAAAACACGAGAAAACATTAAACAGTTCAGAATAGTTCACCAACAGCCAAGCTCATGGATCCAATGATAGAGCCTTCTCAGGAACAAGCATGCAACAACATCATCAAGGCTTCCAAGACTTCAGTTTCTTCTTCAACTTCAATAGACTATGTATTATTTCAAAGAGTTTCAGTATTAAAACTAGTGATCAACCAACCAACAACTTCTCATCTTCTACAGTAGTATTTATAGAAGAATGAGGACGTGAGATCTAATAAAATACCTCCCAAGATAATTAATACAGATTAATGACTTCTCAGCCTTTGAGGGGCTCGATGGAGAAGTTTTACAGGTGTTGTCACTATATTAGTTGATTTACATTTAAGATTTAAGCTCGGTGGGAGCTTTTTTTGACTTTGAGGCTCTGTTTCAGGATGTAATAACTCTGCTGATAGTTTATATTAACTTTTTTGATTGAAAATAACTATTCAGCCGTAAGGATTAGATAAGCTCTGCTCTGGTCAGTACTTGGCCTCCTTTTGATTTCTTTGAGGCTGTAGGTGGCTCTTTGGTAGCTGGGGAATTTAATTAGCCCCTGATGTGGCAGCGCAGACTTTTCGAACTGATAGATATTATTATTTAAACCTAAAACACCTTTAATCAACTTGAATTTTGTGTTTTTAGGCTTAATGAAGCCTAACCCTGTCTTCTGGTCTTCAAGCTATCTTTAATCACCGATCGGGTCTTTGATTAATCGAATAAATGCCTTAATCCTTCCAAAATTGCGTTAACAGTCTTAATTTCCTCGTTTCTGCTGTGCCTGGGTCTTCCACACTGATTCTCTTCATTTTTAATTCACTTTGTCTTGTTGATGTGCAGTGCTGCGCAAGGCTCACAAGGCATCAATGCCCATGAAGCATCGACGAGACGTGGAGTTTCAACCCTGCAAATGGTTTCCTTTTATGAATCAAGGGCATGGGAATTGTCATTCCCGGCATTCAGCCTTTCTTTAACACAATGGAGAAAACATTAAAACCTGCAAAATACAACAAAAATGTTATAAAATCCTGCGTTTACTTGGTTGGACTACTTCGGAGGCTTTGGTGAGGAGCGTGGCCGTTGGATGACTGCATCCAACAGTGGAGATTACACGCAGAGGACGAATGGAGATGGTGGGAATGAAATGGTGGGAGATTTTAAATTAGATCCTTCGATCTTGCAGTGATCAACAGTTGAGATTAATCAGGAGAAAAATAAAGCGAGGAGGTCACTTTACAGGGAAAAAGGCAGAAATACAAGGTAAACACCTTTGGCGGAAGAAGAATGAAAATAAAAAACCGAAATGGGTTTCAGGAAGAATACGAGCCGTTGGATGAGATCTGATGGACGGTCCAGATGCAATCAGAGTCGTGGGATCGGGGAAAAATTTAAATGGTGTCGATGGACAAAGAAATTCCGATGTGATTGAGCGTTGGCTATCAATCTACAGATCAGATCGATGGTGGGGAGTGAATCGGAGGATTTTGAAGGCGAAGGAAGGTTAATCATCGAAGAAATTGTGGGCCGTTGGATCTGGGAAGGCGGGGAAATGATCGACGGCTCAGGATTGATTGGGAGGTCGCCCATCGGAGGTGGTAATAAAATATATTAACGTGCCCTTTTGAAAAATCACCGATGCGATACTGTGTGATCCGTCCGATTATTTTAGATCGACGATGGACATCGTTTCAATTTATACAGCGGCGGAAACCCTTAATACTTATGAAAACCAAAAGTTTTATAAAATACAAAGGTTTTGGCTTTGGGGCGTATTTATATATATATAGAATGGATAGGCACCTGAATTTGGGGCTTTTGACTATATGGAATGATAATAGGCCCGAGGCTATATATAACAAGGGGCCAGTCGCAATCGGAAAGGTCGGGCCTTCAGGCTTTTCAATCTACCCATTTCTAAAATTCTCCAATGCGATTAAGGGCTTCGGGACTCTTAACCTTTGGTCCTGGGCGTAAGACATATGAAGTGGTAATGTGATCGAGGGTTTACATAAAAAAGGGCCAATCGCATCGGAGGCCTTATCATAACAAATACCTTTGCGCACTCCGATTATTTCTTATGTGATAAGCGCCCGACAAGTTAGCGCCTGGTCGTAGGCCGTGGGCATATGGAGGGGAAGTGATTTAGGACATAGGCCAAAGGGGCTTAAACCTGTGGTTAAATAAAAACATGGATTTTATGGATTTTCAAAGGGATTTGAGGGTTTCGATAAGGTCGAAAAAAAAAGGATTTTTAAACCTTATAAAGGGGTTTCTTGTGAAAGGAAAAAAGGGAATAATGGAAAAAATAGAGGAAATTTGTGGGAAACAAGGGGGTAAAATGAAGGTTATTTTTGATGTGGAAGGAAGGGAAAAAATGGTAATTTTCAGCAGTCTTTTCTCTATGAAATCAGCAGAATTTCAAAAGGTGAAATGGAAACAACAGTGAAGATTTTGGACCAATGACCAGATGCCTTCATGAGTCTTCAAGAGATAACACTTTTTGCAATAAAATTTGTTCTTTGAAGGCTCCAAAAATGATTTAGCCACCTTTTGGTATAAAAAAATTTATAGGTGGCTAACAGTGGCTCCACTTGGGGATGGTGCCTTCTTGAAGGCATCAAGAACTTTCAGATTTGCATTCTCTGGGGGCTGATCAGTGCCTCATCCATTGGGCTGCTTTTCTTTACTTGGATGATCTTCTTTTGGTCTGAAATCAGGTCAGCAGCCACAAAAACAATGGATCTTTCATCAACAAGCTTTCTACCTACCCAATCCTACAGATCTAACATTTTTTCTTCATCAGAGTGCACTTGGATTGGCAAACTCTTTTACAACATTTTATTCTTTTGAAAACAGGAAATCTAATCTAATTCTACTCCTTATTTCTCCATGGATTCAGATTAAACAGTTGAGCCCATATGATTCTCTACCTAATCTACTATCTGTTGGGATTAAACTGTCCAAGCATTTCCTTCATCCCTTTTTCAGCTCTGTTTTGAACTTTGTTTGAGTTGTCTTCCCTTCGTCAACTGGTTCAGATTTTGAGTTAATGGGAACCAGATTAACATATTTCTTGACTCAGAATTTGAAATGGATTTGAGTCATTCTCTTTGGAAACTTAGGTTCAGATTTTGAGAATGTTTGAACCTCTAATTTCTATCTTAAACTATCTACTGATAAGCCAAGATTAAACAATTTGGCAAATCGAATTCACTATCCTATCAGCAGAAAATTTAAAACTAATTAGTCAAGATTAGGCTGTATGACTAATTTATAAGTGTGTTTTTCAGGAGTGGCATTTAAGCTTGCACACTTTCAGAATTGTTTCTCTTCTTGGTATGGGGCTATACCTTTCTTGTTTTTACAATCTGCCCTCTTTTCTTTCTTTCTTTGTTTTTTGTATTTTTTATTTTTATAACCTTGAATGCAATGTTCAGATTATGATATTTACAATGAAAAAATAAAATGCTTTGAAACTCATGATTCCTAGCAGAAGTAATGCTTTAGCATTCTGTCATTGACAGGACCTCCATACAGATCTTCTCCATTCAATTCTTTCAATAAAAATGCATTGTGACCCCTTTCAGCATGAACAATATAGGGACCTTTCCACAAGTTCTCAAACTTGCCATGTTTTCCCTTCTCTTCTCTCCTTGAATCCCACTTAAGAACAACATTTCCAACTTGGAAATTGTCTGCCTTAGTTCTCTTATCAAATAGCTTCTTCATATTTTCTTGGACCAACTGTGTTCTCTCATAAACTTCTTCTCTGGTCTGCTGTAAATGGATGGTTTGATTGATTCTCCTCTGCATATCATTCTCTTCAACCTGTACTTCTTGAAGGAGCTTCATGACTGGCACTCCTAATGAGATGGGAAATATTGCATCCATGCCATAAACTAGTTGATAGGGGGACATATTTATTGATCTCTTTGTAGTTAACCTATCAGCCCATAAAGCATGAACCAGTTTACTGTGCCATGATTTCTGATTTTGTTCCAACATTTTTTTAATGATATTGACGAGGCTCTTGTTGGAAGATTCAGCTAATCCATTTCCTTAGGGAGAGCAAGTAGTGGAATGGCCCAAGGTTATGTGGTATTTGTAATAGAAATCAACCATATTTTTAGATTTAAAAGCAGCAGCGTTGTCTATTATGATTTTTCTGGGACAACCAAATCTAGATAGGATGTTTGTTTCAAGAAACTTGATAATGATAGATTCATTAGCATTCTTGGAGGGTATAGCTTCTATCCACTTGGTAAAGAATTCAATGGCCGTGAGGATCCAGTTATATTAAGCTGAGGAGGATGGGTGAATTTCCCCAATGAAGTCTAAACCCCATTGTTGAAAAGGTGCCTCAACTCTAATAGGATGTAAGGGTAAGGGAAGAAGTTTTCTTTTGACATCAAAGACTTGACACTTATGGCAAGACATGACCAACTTCTGAGTGTCTGGGAAAAGGGTAGGCCAATAGTAACTAGATCTAAGAATTTTGTTCATTGTGGCCTTCCAATAGAGGTGTCCTCCACATTCTCCATCATGGAACTCATGCATGATTTTTCCTGCATCATCTTCAAGTAAACATATAAGAAAAATTCCAACAGCATTTTTCCAGTAGAATACCCCATCTAAGATGCAAAAACTCAAAGCTTTTTGTTTCAAAAATCTAGCTTTAGTTTTAGACAAATAAGGAGAGGCATTTAAATATAAAAGCACATAGATAATGTCAGCATACCAAGGAGAATTTAGAAATGTTTCTTCAATAAAAGGAGCAGTATATTCTTCTATTTCTTCCAACACATCTACCATATTCATGTCTAGTGCTTGGAAGTTAGACTCAGCCATAATTTTTGCTAATCCTTGCCCTTTAACTAGTTTTGTGGGCCTGATTTCTAAGTCATACTCAAGAATAGTTGCAATCCATTTTCCCTTGTTACCATCAGGGTCTTGACTTAGAATGTCCTTGACAACAGTATGTGGAACAAAATAAATTATGTGGGAGTGTAAAATATAGACCCTAAAGTCTTTTAAAGCTTTCACTAATGCTAAGGCTTGCTTCTCCATGATGTTATATTTGAGAGGAGCATCTTTTAAGGCCCTACTAAAGAAATATATTGGTTGTTCTTGCCCCAAGTCATTCTTTTGAAGTAAAACTGCAGCTATTGTATGCTCAGATGCAAAAGAAAAGATGTAAAATTCTTTGGTAAAATCTGGACTAATCAGGACTAGTGTTTGAGTAAGAGCTTGTTTGACCAGTTCGAATGATTGTTTAGCTGGTAAATTCCATTTTACACTGACATCTTTCTTAAGCATGTTTTTAATTTCTTTTAATAGCTCAGCAAGATTAGGGATAAACCTCCTCAGAAAATTAATCTTTCCGATGAAAGATTGCAACTCTTTGAGGCTTCTTGGATGACTGATTTGGAATATGCCATCTATCCTTGTAGGGTCTATTTTGATTCCCTCTTCCGAAATTATATGGCCAAGAAGTTTACCTTCTTGGAGACCAAAGAGTTTTTTCTTGGGATTCAATGATAAGCCAAATTTCCTACACTTCTCAAAATCTTTTCTCAGGTTAATCAAATGATCTTCATCAGTTTTTGAGAAAACAGTTATGTCATCAAGGTAAATGATTATGAAATAGCCAATATCTTTAGAAAATGCTATGTCCATGGCCCTTTGGAAGTTTTCCCCTGAATTCATTAATCCGAAAGGCATTTTGACATACATAAAGGTGCCCCAAGGTGTGGTAAAAGCAGTTTCGATTTGATCACTTGGGAGCACTAACACCTGGTTGTAACCCGAGAACCCATCTAAGAGGGATATCCTTCTTGAACCAACCGCCCTTTGACTTATAGGGTCCATCTTGGGTAAGGGGTAGTTGTCTTTTAAAGAGGCTCTGTTTAAATTTCTGAAGTCAGTACAGAGCCCGATTTCCCCTGTTTTCTTTCTAACAGAAACTAAGTTTGATACCCACTCTGAATAGCTAATTGGTACAATGATCCCAACAGCACGCATCTTTTCAATCTCTGCCTTAACTAAAGGTAATAAAACAGGGTTTATTCTCCTTAGTTTTTGTTTAAAAGGCTTTTGATTTTCCTTCAAAGGGATTTTATGCTGGATGATGCTGGTATCATATGATTTTAGGTCTTTGTATCCCCAAGAAAAAAAATCTTTAAACTCTTTGAACAGCTCTATGTATTGCAATTTTATGTGAGCTGGGAGAGTGCTAGACAGTTTGATCATCTTGGGTTCTGTTAGACTACCTATGTTATGCTCTTCTACATTCTTTTCCACAGGCTTCATTCTCGATTCTTTGGCTACATCATTAAAATCAAAAAGGTGTTCTAAAGGTGCTAGATCTCTTCGAATTTTATCATTTTTGCATTGTAAAACTTCCAAGTCTTCTTGGTCTTCGTTGTCAATTGTCTCTGCTTCAAAAGGATTCTCATAATGATTTATATCAGCAAAATATGTCATTTCAACTTCTGGGCTTTGTTCAATATACAAACAATTTTCTTTATGGCTAGATTCTGATATTGGTATGTCGAAATCGTTTTCTAATTTTAAGAAATCATCTATGTGTTTGTCAGAGTCAAACACATGCCAGTGATCTTCATTATCAGGCACAACAGGCCTGTGTTTTACCTTTACGCTAAGCTGTTCATTTATCTCAGGTATTTGGCAGTTGATGGCATTGAAGGTGAGTTCATTTGCTACATGATTCAGTGCTCTAGGGATGAAAATAAGTTCATATTTTTCAAAGGTTTTCAATAAATCAAGGGAAACGTTCCAATATTCCCTAAGCCTTGGATTTCTAGCTGAGTATTCTCCTTTGATTTGTCTTATGATAAGTTCAGAATCTCCTAAGATTGATATCCTCTGGGCTTCTAATTATTTAAGCAATTGTAAGCCTAGGAGAAGTGCTTCATACTCAGCAATATTGTTAGTGCATGGGAAATCTAATTTATATGAAAAATTCTGATTCGTATTTTGAATCCAAACACCTGCCCCTGCACTTGTTTTTTTACAGGATCCATCAAGTTTATTTTCCAAAGTATATTTGACTCATTTTCATTTTCTTGTTGCTGTTGATTGTCAATGTTTTGAATTTGATTCGAGGGAAGATTTGATTGTTCTTGTGAACTGATTGGGTCTATGTTTTCCTTATCTTGTTGAGTGATTTCATCTTCATTACATAAAATAAATGAATCTAAACTCGATTGAATAGAATAGATTGGAGAGTTGTTTGGTTTTTCTATGTTGCTCACCATGTACTTCATGTGAGATTCCCTGTATAGTCTTCTGTTTTGGTTAAAAACAGGGATGGTGGCATAAGACATGTCCATTTGAAGGCTTCCCTGAAGTTTGGCTCCCCAAGATCTTGATAAGAGCATGCCACTATGTCCATGACTAAACTCTTACGGGGATTTGGGATGCAACTGTGGAAAATTTGTAGCTCTGATACGATTGTTGGGAATAATACTAAGAGGGGGTTTATCAGTATTTAGAGCTTACTAAAAATATTTTGAATTTTTCTTTACATAATTCCATACGCAGCTTTGATGAACCCAACTCACGTATACACGTGCATATAATAAAAGAAACTAGTGTATACTTATATAAATTTGCAGATTAGAAAAAATTTTCAGGAACAATATTTAAGTCAGTTTACCAGTTATGCATCTGTAAGATAATCAGTAATTATGTGCAGTAACAGCAGTATTAATCATCACACAAAAGCATCACATATGAACACTAGTATTTAAGGTGGAAACCCGATTCAGGAGAAAACCACCACTGTTGTCGTCTCTCTCTTCAATATTTATTATATGGAAAATTGTTTACAATATTGTACTGATGCAGACTCATATTAGTATGTAGGCATCTACCTATAGAAGGCTACAACCTTCTCTCATTTTCTAGTTGCTACTGGAAGGGAGCTACAACCCCCTAATCTTGTTTACCAACCACTACTGGAAGTGAGGTTCAACCCCCTGATCAGAACACCAGCTTCTACTGGTAGGAAGCTTCTACTTCCATACTGAAGGCTTCAGCCCTGAGCCACCTACGGAACAACGTTTCATCAATTTTCACACTATATCAAACAACTAAAACACAAATCTTTCATAGGAACAATAATATGCTTGTATAATACTTGATGGAAAAGTGTGAGATCATTGTAAACTAGAACTCGGACATAACCCCGGACTTGAATGAGTATGCAAAATCAAAATTGATACAGACATTTCATTATCTCAAAAAGCATATGCTACTTTGCTTCACTGAACCCACGTGTATACGCGATTTCCTTAACACCAACCTGCGTATAGATCTGTGAATACTTTTTTTCAGAATATGATTTGTCTCAGATCCAAATCTAAGTCATTCAGTCAGATATATTTTCAGAATTTCGGGAACCCTAGATTAGTTAGTCATCATAACACATATTTTCTCATTCATTGATCAAGTTTGTACATAATCATCTTAGCAACATATACAGCAATCAAGAAACCCAGATCTACATGAAAACTTCATTGAAAGATAGCAAAAATATAGCAGAAATAATAGAAAAACATCTGCAATAAGCTTCAGAAAACCCTAACTTCCATACACATATTTTCAGAAGCAAAACTGCGTATATACGCACTTTTACTAAGATGAACTAGCGTATAGATCTATAAATATAAACTTTGCATAATGTACCAAATCTATAGAACTTACCTAGATTTCTTCACTTCACTTCAGCAAACTTGTGCCAAGTCACAGATCTAATCATCTCTTTAATGGATCATACAAGAGCATAGTAATTTCAGGTCTAGAGATCCGAATCCATCATTATATTCATGGGTGCATCATAGATTCAGATCTATCAATAAAATAGAGTTCATCCCATGCAGATATACCTTAGATAAAAGTATTCAGTAACAACCCTTACATATGCACGCATTGCACTATGATCTTCCTCTCCTTATATAGATTTAGCCTTTACTAATACCATGAGCCAAAACCACACAAATTCCAATGGTAGTCTTGGATGGAATCAAATAGACAATACAACGCTCAATACTATGGGCTAATACCATGGTAATTCCCATTGGTATCATAATTTTAGAGCGCAAAAAGGCATACGTGACTTGAATCATTCTTATCTGTGTGTATACGCGACTTCTCTTCATAAAAACTGCGTATATACTAATTCTAGATGTATATGTGGGTTTCCTTCATAAAATTAGCATATTCATTGCCTCCATACGTGGGTTGCCTTCATTAAAATTGTGTATACTTTGAGAAATATTTCATGTTTCATTTCTCTTGCACTTACTGGAATTCCTTTCTCTGTCACATCTGAACTGACCTGTAGAAACATCATTTTTACATATTTAACACATAGGTTACTTATCAAAAGGAAACTCATAAATTAGGTTTCCATCAGAGACAAATGCATCAAGTAGGTTGCCATTAAGGACAACATATTGCAACATATTGCCAACAGGCCAAACTCAAATGAGCTCATGAAAAAATTCAAGCTTTGACCAAGAAAAAGGAAAAGGAGAGGTTAGACATACTTTTTGAGGTGTCTCTTCATGCCTCGGGCCCTTTATCAACAAGTAACCTCACAATTTTGGACAAATTTTGGCACATTTGGCACTTTAGTGCAAATTTTGGTTTTTGGGCAATTTTGACAAACAGAAATTATGCTATGGCGCTGCGCTCTTTTTTGGGACATCCAATTGAAAAATGGCCACCACCATCATGTTTAGAATGATGAGGACATTAACTCTAGCAATTTTCATAATATTTGGAGGGGAATGGTCCCTCAAAAAGGCAAACAACTACCAAAACAACATGTTTCTGCCCTTGTTTTTGCCTTGGCGCTGCGCATTTACCAGTCTTGGGAGAATAGGTTTTTGACAGGGAAGATGGACACTATTTTGGAAATTGGAGGCATATTTGGAAACTGGACTCGGAGATATTTCCAATGAGCTATCATGGAGCTGATTTGAAAATCGGGAAGGCCTCCAAAAGTTGCCTGCAAGGCAAGCTATTTTTTCTGTCATGGCATTGCTCGATTACTAGGAAAATGCAGTTTTCATCATCTTCAGCAAAATTTTGACTTTTTTACTTTTTTACTTTGGAAAAGTAGAAAATTACTGATGTAAATGGTCATGGTTAATGTAAATGTCATTTTTTTACTTTCATCTAGGGTAGATGCATCAGATAAGTCTTCTAGAGTTCAAATGAATTAGTTTCCTCTCTTCTAGAGGCAAATTGTTGAGTTTTCCTAGTCTTCAGATTCTTGTTTGGGAGTAGGTGAAGTTGATCCCTATCTCATGGAATCGACTCCCTAAGGCTAGGGAGAGTGGTTTTGAGGTCTATATGATGTATTTTCTCAGTCATTTGTAGAGGTTGGACTCACTTGAAGCTTTTGTATCTCAAGAGACATTTTGTATCAGTTTGGCTTGGACTTTAATGATAAATTTGTAGCTATTTCTTTGGGATCCATGTGGTATGGATTCTTTGACATAGTTTCTTCTCTGTTATCATTCGTATGAATGTATTGTAGCTCATAAACCATTTTCATGTCTATGATATTCTTAATTTCAAGTTGAAAGGAAAAATTCATGTTTCATGCTATGTTTTGGGAAATTTAGCATAATTCGTTTATTTTCTTCATTTTAGGAAGAACTCGTATTGTATGCTCTTCCTAACTCCTCACCAGTCTCTTCACCTCACCATAATTATCTTTGAATTTAAAACCTTCTACCTACCTTGCCCCTTAAAACCCCTGCAAATTTTGACCTAATTTTCTTGCCCTAGTTGTTTAACTCCTCCTAATCCAACAAAACCCTAAAAAATCAAAATCAAAACCCTGAGCTACTATACCTAGCCTAAAATCTTCTTTCCTCAGTCATTTTGGCTGTGAAATATACATAGAGAGTCCTCTCCTGGCCTAGTAGGGATAGCTACTTGGCTAAGCATGGTTTGAGGTTACCTCGGGATTGCCTCTCTCAGGCTGAGGTTCAATCTGAGTGATAACAAGGTGATAGTGAAGTGTGTGTGATGCAGGGGAAGTATGCCTCTGAAATACTTCAGATATTTCACATGGAGGACTATAAGCCCATGGACACACCTGTAGCTACCAACAGGAGGAAGGGGAGTGATTCTTTTGGAGAAGCAGTAGATCCTACCATCTACAACTAGCTTATGGGATATTTAATGTATCTGGTGAACACAAGTTCTACCATATGCTATGCATTTAATCAACTTAGTCAAGCTATGGTGTTATACGGAATTCTAATCTACGGATAAACTAGATTCCCTAAGTGTCGTGTTATTTCACTCAAAACAACAGAAGAAAGACAACTATTATTTTCTCTGAGACAAATAGATAGACAGAAAGGAAAGAAGCCTACTTGTGATCCTTTTCGCTCTCCTTCTCCTTATGTCGTTGTTATCGTCGCTCTCAATCCAACTAAAGCTGCTAGATCTATTTCTGCAGTCAAAGATAGAGAACAAAAAACAAAATACAATATAAAAGTATATACTTATCTTAACCAAATCAAACTATTTAGATCTAAGAATAAATACATAAACAAGAATACATTTCACAATATATAAACATATGTATGAGCAAATGAACAGATATATTTATTAAGAAAGTAGGAGGAAAATATTACAACTAATAGATTGATTTGTCGTCAACCTGCTCCAACTTCATTCCATCCTCATCATATCAAACATCATCTCAGCAACATATCAATACTTCCAGATCTTATCAATTGAGAATCAAACAACATAACTTTGCACAAAATTATTCCTCCCTAGCACTTAGATGATTGCTCAATTTATAGGGAAACTGAAGTTAGTTTCTCGTTGAATGGAATTGAATGGATTTCTAATAATAGGTGAGACATGTTTCCAAGTTTAGAGGTGGTGGATGGACACTTGTATTCGAATTATGACACCTATGGACTCTTCTAGAAGGCACTGGCCATGTGGAGATTCCTGGAACAATGATGATTTCGCTCCCACGAGACCAACGCACCCTTGAGTGTTGGGAAGTGCACTGCAGTGCGACCTTGCATGGAGGAAGTTTCACTACAACACAGTTAGGCCCTTGTGGAGGACTGTTGGTGAGTCAATGGGTCATATAATATATACTTCAAACCTTGGAAATCTCACAATTGAAGCCATAAAAGAAATGTCTTCACTTAGGGCATATAGCAACTGAATTTAATGGGATGATAGACCTTATTCATTGTTCCTGTAGGATGATGCCCAATTTGACCAGATCTAGGGGGATGATGCTCAAATTGACCTATAACAACTGCCCCCTAAAGCATGAAGTCAAAGTAATAATATTATATGGATGAGATTCTTTACAATGTGATGAGTAGGATATGAAGCGGACGGTGACCTGCATCGATTTGCAATACATTACATCTTGATATCTTACATCTTAGACATGAATATCTGAGGGAGGCATACCCATCTTCAGCATTGTTAGGTCCCCATATTACTAGTGTAGTCCCTTATTGTTATTACTGTAGCCCCCTTATTGTTATTTTTTTACCCCGTTAACCCCCATATTGTTATTATTGTTCCCTTACATTATTATTGTTAGGTCGGCTACAATTATATTGTGACCCCATGGACTCCTATTTATAGAAGGAGGTTATGTCATTTGTATCATCCAAGAATTTTTCATTTATGTAATGTATTGGAGGTTTCCCCCTTGAAGTGGTTGATTTCTAAGGCATTGATCTCTCTTTTCTTCTATTTTTGGAGTTGGTTTCATAACATTTGGTATTAGAGCTTTGGATTCTAGGGTTTCACTGCTCCAAACAGGTCATCGTTGATTTTTTTCTATAAATTTGTTTCTATGAAGTTTCAAAAGCTGAAATTGTTACAGAGTCAAGCCACAATCCTAAGAAACGTCATGTACAAATTTTAGATCTTGGTTGGCAACATTTTCAGAGATATGATATGTGGAAGTTAGGGTTTTTTCAAGCTCCCGAATTTCACCTAAACAGGTGAATGTGGAATTTCCGCTATAACTTTGTTTCTATGAAGGTTCAGAAGCTAAAATTTTTACAGAGTAAATATGATATCCAGAGTAACTTCCTATAAAAAAATCAGATCCTGGTTCACAATATTTTCAGAGATATGATCTATGGACGTTAGGGTTTTGTTAGGCTCCAGAACTTCATCTCAAATAGGTGACCTTCGGTAAATCATCATAACTCTCTCTCTGAGAATTGGATTGGAATACTGTAAAATATGGCTGCAAGTACACAAACTGTAGTTTCTTGTGTAGAAATTTTAGAGCTGAACGAAGAAAAAGTGAGACGTGGCACACCGTACAAGTGCGCTCTACTGAACCGGTCCATAATTAGGTCATTGTGGGATATTCAGCATAACTTTGCCTTGAAGAATCCAAATCATGTCAGACCTGTGGCATTCAAAAGAAGATTCAGAGGGCTACTATAGGACTACATTTTAGATATTTACTATCCACAATTATAGAGATAATTTAGTTTCAATATCGAGCTCCTCAAAAGCAAGGAAAATGTGTGTATTTTTTTCAAATTGCATAAGTCTTGTTTCAAAAATCATTTTTAAGTGATTCCAAGGGCATATTGAGAATAGATATCAGTATTGGGTTCTAAAATTCCCCCTAAAAATAATTCGACACCCATTAACCCCTAAGAATACTCTACTAGTAATCATGAAGATGAGGAATTGCAACATGATCTATCAAAATTACACGAGCAAGTGCACCAAATTTCTCTCTCACAAATAGAAACAAAAAATGAAATGGAAGTTTTGAAGAAAAGCGTGGAAGCGAAGATGGATGGTTTGAAGAAAGGCATGGAATCTAAGATGGATGGCATGGAAGCAGGCATGGAAGTTAATATGGACAACATGGAAGAAAAAATGAAAGACAACATGGAAAACATGAAGAATGATCTAAAAGCAAACATGGAAAGTTTGCCAAAGTTGATACAAGAAATGTTTCCTAATGGTGAAAAGATATTAGAGGAAACTCATGATGAGAACAAGATAATTGTTAATCTTGATTTCATAAACTCTAATGTTGGATGGGAGAACCACCATATTCTAAATATGGATATGAGGAAGTTTGATGGCAAACATCTCGTAACATGGATACTACAGATGAAGCAATATTTTGATCTCAATAATATGCAAAACACACAAAAGGTAGGCATTGAAAATTTACATTTGGAACAAAATACATTTGTATGGTGTCAATGGATTTGCTCCCATAAAAAATGTAATATTCCCAATTATCCAAAGCTAATGGGAATCTTCATTTTTGTTTTACCTTTCTGTTTCGTGAATAAATGTGTAAAGGAGGATTATAAAAACTCCTAAAACAGTAAATAAATCAATACCACATGGGAACAAGGCTAAATCTAGGCTATTTGGATGAGCACCCTTAGGTGTGAAAGGGGATGAATCATTTGACTGGGTCAACCATCACCAAGTCAACAGGGTTGTCTTGCAGGAATGACCATCAATGGTGCACAGCACAGTTTAGATGGAGATGGTTCATGTGAAAGGAGCCATTTCAATGTAGGTGGTTTAGGGTTTGCAAGCTCTCAAATTATAAAAGGAAGAGAATAGAAGCATCCGAAGGGTTGTTGAATACTATGTTATTTCTAAATATTTTGTCTGTTTAAACATTTCTTATTCTCCTTGATGTTTAGCAGAGAATAGTTTTGTTTAGCACTAGGTGTTCCTGAGCGGGAATCCCACCTCTTTCCTTGAGAGGCCTCTTGGAAGAGTCTTGCATTTATTGTCCACTATCAGGAATTTGGCCAATCTCTTCTTCAAACTACAACACTGATCTTGTTGAGGGTTTGGTTTTCTTTGTAAGTTGTAGCAAGTGGAGGCTAGATCTACTCAGATCTAGGCCATTCTAGTGCCTCTTTTCAGTGGGGAAGGGTTCTATCCCATTGGCAAGAGAGCATTGGATGATTGGATTTTCTTTCTTAGATCTTGGCATCAGGCCAAACATGTTCTAGAGCCTACAGCGTAGTTTCCCTTCTAGGACTATATTATTTTCAAGAGTGCAGTTGCAGGGTCTTTGGGCACATCTTTTGGAGGATTGGTTTTCATGTGTTGGGGATCTTCCCTTCACATTTTAGATCCATTTGATGGGATCATCATATTATATATATCAGATCAAATATGAAGATGCATATATTTCTGAATATTTCTACAAATCTGAAGCATTAGATCTCAGATCTACTTCTTGTACTTCACTTTTTGCTGAAAACCCCAAGGGGCATTTGAAGAGGAGCCTATCTAGTGTACGAATCTGATATAGATCTAACTTTTTGTACACATATCTGCTCTAGATCTAAAGTGTAATATACAGCTATTTTTAGCCAATAAAATAACTTTTTCAAGCTCATTCAGTCATAATATATGGTTGCAGCACCTCATTTTGAGGATTTCTTCATGTAAAACTCTTCTATTTATGTTCTACATCTTATGGGCCACAATATAAATCTAATTTGTTGTTGTAAATGTAAATATTTTGCCTCCATATTGGCCTCCTACTCTTACTTTGATGATCTGTGTTATTTCTTTGCATATTCTATTACAGTATTGTTGCATTCCCTTTTGGGGATATTACAAAAAAATGTCACTTGGTCAATTTTTACAGAGGAAATGATAGCACATTATGAGGATACAAAGAGAAACACCTTCTTTAGCCAATTTATAAATCTAAAACAAAAGGTTTCAGTGGTGGAGCACATTGAGGACTTATAAAAATTGAATATAAGGGTAACTGATATTCCAAAGGAACACAGGATTGATGTCTTCATAGGGATTTTAAAGGATAACAGCCAACATGAAGTTCGTGTTTGGGAACCTGATTCATTGGAGAAGGAATTCAGGTTGGAAAGAAAAATTGAATGTAAAATTATGGCGACAAGGAAGCCTACCACTCACATCTATAAAGATGGAAGTGTTTCTACTCCTATACTTCCACAACCTACAAGTTTGACACCACAACAATTGGAAGAAAAAAGAGCAAAAGGGATTTTCTACAATTGTGGTAGCAAATACACTAAAGGTCATAAGTGTGTTGAGAAGAAATTATTTTACATAGATTGTGAAGAGGACGAAAATGAACATGAAACTTTAAAAGAGGAGGATATACACCAGGAACCAACCCTAGAAGAAGAAGAAATGAGTATGACCATATCGTGTAATGTGTTGGCAGGAATTATCACTCCTCAAACTCTCAAGATAGAAGGACACATCAAGAAGAAAAAGGTAATAGTGTTGATTGATTCAGGTAGTACACATAATTTTATTCATTGTAAGGTAGCCAAGGAATTGAATTGTTTCCTATACCCATCACTTGAATGTCAAGTGATGGTTGAAAATGGAGGAACTATAAATTTCTCTAGAAAATGCCATAATATCAAGCTAACCATGGGGGAATATGTATTGAATAGTCCAATGCTTTCCATTCCAATGGGAGGTGTTGATGTTGTACTAGGAGTACAATGTGTTAGGGTCCTATAGTAATAGGGATCATAATTTTGAATTTACTATGTTAAGTCTTGTAATATTGTACATACATTTACTTTCTGCAAATATTTTCCATATTAAAAAATGAAAAGAGGGTATGTCCTAAAAAAATAATCAAAGGACCAAAAAAAGAAAGATAAAAAAGGATATAAAATATGAACCCCACAAAAAGAAATTAAAAAAAATTCTGAAAGTGTTGCACATTCAAATGCCACTACTCTTAGTTTACTTTACTTTTGCAAATAAAATTGTGTGCAGCTTGTCCAAAATGCCACAATTCATTATCATCATACATTTTAATCTTGATTCATTCATGCCTTTAAATTTCATGTCATGATACTTAGTGAAAAAATATCTAACCAAACCATTTAATATTGGCATATCAGTAGTTAAGTAGAGAATAAAATGAGCTCATAAGTTTAATATGAGCCATTGGAGTATATAAGGTTAGAAATAAGTTAGTTTGCTTATCAAAAGAAAATAAAAGGGTCAGCAAGCTCAAATGCACCCAATAAAGGAAATAAAAATGTTAGGATGTGTTGGGGTTCCCATGTTTTGGCAAGGTTGGTAATACCAAAAGATGAGACAACATCAAACCACTTTCAGACCTCAGGATCTAGCCCTCCTGGGTCCAGAGAGGGATCTCTCTATGTTATCAAAGGTTTTATGTCTTTGAAGCTCAGTGTTAAGATGTTAGGCTAGTTATAAGGCTCAGGGTTTGTTTGTTTGGTTGTTGGTTATCAGGAAAGAAGGTTTCAGTGTAAGACAGAGCTGAGCAAAGAGGGATAGGGGAGAGGTGAAGTAATCCAGGAAATATTCAAGACCATTGGGCAATGGATTCAAAAAAGGATTTTCTTGCTAATCAATAGGCAGGCTTTCAATTGGGCTAGTCATCTAAAACATTGGATCTTAAAGATGATTGTGGTATGGAATGGTAGGAGAGGAAGAGATAACACAGATTCAGAGCACAAAGTTAAAGACCATTTGGTCGTACAAGGATCCTAGTGGACAGGGCTAACTCTAATCCCTAGTGTTCCCAAATCTTCCAACTAAATCCTTAACAAGAAACATCTAAGAACAGATACATTTAATTCATAAATCAGAGAGCAGGCAATATCATCCGCTACACTGGTTAAATTAACTGAAATAAATTCTTGGATAATACATTCAGAAGAGAAACATCAATGGTAAGGAGAGCAGAAACATAGGGTACCTAACAAGGGTAAATCCTATGCCAATATTCTGATGCAAGCCAGTAGAAACGAAATGAAATGAATTAAACACAGAGATAGGAAAACATCACCGCTGCTTCAGATCAGGATCCAAAGAAATGTGCTTGTCATATTA
Organism: Pinus albicaulis; assembly: GCA_034641835.2. Taxonomy (NCBI): domain Eukaryota; kingdom Viridiplantae; phylum Streptophyta; class Pinopsida; order Pinales; family Pinaceae; genus Pinus; species Pinus albicaulis. The sequence continues at coordinate 110,355,435 of CM076571.1, read as the reverse complement.
AATAGCAATACCAGTCAAGTACTACACTGCCAATAGCTGAATACTCAGTCTGAAATCATATTCCTCAGCCTATCTTACAACTCTACACAGAGACTGTGTCTCAGAAGAAACTACTTGCAGTTCTCTGATAACTGATCAACAACCTTTACAATATTATCTCATGAGTTTTATAGCAGAAAGATGAGCTGAGGAGGTAGGTGAAAACTAATTTCAGCATTTAAACTCAGAAAAGGAAAAGAGGGCCGAAACCCACTCTGTTTTAAATCTCTACATTTATCTCTGGTATGGCTTAGATGTATTCTGACTGCAGTACTTTGTGGTACTATTGGTGAGTAAAAAAAAGATAAATAAAAGACAGTGAGGTCTGCCATACTTGTGCAACAAATGCTTCTGATCATGTAGGACTGCTGTCAGGGCAGAAACCTTCTCTAGAGCACAGAATGGAATGAAAACTGTATGGGCACTTTGTCCTTTATGGAAGGAAACATTTTACTACTGTAGAAACCCTAATACGCATTGATTTCTACGTGCTGTACCTTCTGAGTGATTCATGATATTTCTATCTAGTACTCTGCCTTTTCAACTGCTGCAGGGGGCTTAGAGGTATCCGTTTGCATGCCGCAAACTCTCTGCTTCTCAATTCATATCTCTGACTGTGAAATCTGTGTGTTAATGGCATCGAGAGGGTTTTACAGAGTCGAACTCTGTTCTTTTAATGAAAGTTACGTCGTAACCTTACCGGGTCATTTCTTCATAAATTCAGCCTTTGCACATGGTCTTCTTCGATTTCTCTGTTACTGTAACAGAGATTGTGCATCATGGCGGTCATTTATTGTTAATGATCCTGGAAAATACGAAACTGGTTAGGAAAACACACATGGGGGTGACGGACACAATGGAGACGATGAGGTCGGCCATGCAGAACGACAAGATGGCAGAATTGTGCAGGTTGGTGGCCGAAAACACAGCAAAACAATGACAAAAGGTCTGGAGAGTCGTGAGCATAGCGAAGAAAGTTTTTTAAATAAAACCTATGGAAATGACCTTTGAATGGATATAAAGAGGAAAAGGTGGAAAACGACAAATCGACACGAAAGGGTTGACGTGGCGATACGGAGTCAACGGCGGGACAATCTAATCTGGACCGTCCGATCTCGATGGAGATCGACAGTGGAAAACATTATTGGAGGGCGACGAACGGTGAGCCAGGAGTACGGTGGCCATGGGTTAAACTGTGTGCAGCTTCGTGGAGCAACAGCCATTGGAGGGGTTGCTCCAGATCTAACGGCTCACAACAATATCGCTACGCATCCATGGACAAACGTTAGTGCGCGATGAGATAGCAGTTTTGAAACCGTACCGGTGCCATGCGTCGAAAGCTGTATGGAATCACTGGCCGATCGGAAAAAACTGCCTACCCTCCAAAGGCGGTGCGATAGAAATCGGATGGTTTATGAACAGTGAAAGCGGGCGAGGACCACCGGGATGGGTAAGCTCTGAACCGTCAGATCAATACAGATCAACGGATGAGAACGCGCCCGATATGGAAGAACTGTGGACCGTTGATCTGATGGATTAACGAACGGAGGAGATGCGATGTCGGGAGGTGAAAGGGTAGAACGGTGAAAACTGCGGGGTCGGCGATCGCCGTCCATTCTGTGAAGATCAACGGCTGAGATCAATCCGTGGAATGCTTTATACACATTGGCAGAATGGATATGAAACACAGGACTTTATTGTAAAACATGAAACTTTAGATTATTAAGAAAATACAAAGGAAATGTATGAAATGCAACGGAAATGCTATGGGAATGACCGTATGAGGTGGGACCCAGGGGTCAATCGCAATTGCGATATCGGAGGGGAGCAAGGGACTTGTGATGCGATTGAGGGACTTGCGCTACGATTGAGGGACTTGCGATGCGACCAATCGCATCGCAAATATTTGCGATGAGTAATCAGAGCATTCATAATAGAACACGCGATTTTGCGATTTGCGATTTTGCGATCGGCCCCCAAGGCATTAAGCACTTGGTTTTGGGTAAGGGTTACGTGGGGAAGTGGTTGGGTCTTGCGGAAAAATGGGCTTAGGCCTTAATATAAAGTTGGAAAGTGGGTTTTAACCCCATTTTAATGCATTTCAAGGCCTATAAAGAGTAACGATTAGGGGAATGAGGGGGATTTTGGGAAGTTTTAGGAGAATAAGGGGGACTTTAGGGGAACAAAGGGAACTTTGACAAGAGGAAAACGAGGAAAAGTGGGACATTCTACAGAGGTACAAGGGGCACATGAAGCCCTTTTACGAGCACAATTTTTGCAATCATAGAGGCTTTAAAATGGGAATTAGCAGAGGGGATTTCATTCTTAGGGCAAAGGCACGGGAGACTTCAAGGATGATGTGTCTTAGGGGAGATGCATTCATTAAAGGCGCAGAAACAATTTAGCCCCTTACTTTGCTTGTCAAAAAATTTATAGGGGGCTAACAGTGGCTCCACATGGGGATGGCTTCTTCTTGAAGGAGTCAAGAATTCAGAGAATAGATCTTTGGAGTAGGACAGTTGCCTGCAGCTTGGAACATCCCTTTCTTTCTTTGATTAGCTGCCACAATGTGAAGACATTACATCAGCAAAAAAAATTTCCCCAACAATCTACCTACCCATACTACAATCCTAGCATTTTTTCTTCTTCTAGGGTGCATTTGAACTAGCAGACCCTTTACATCATTTATTTTTATAACAGAAAATAAACCTATTCTAAATCTACCCTTATTTCTCCATGAGACCAGATTAGACTGTTGGTCTCATATGTTTCTCTACCTAATCTAATATCTGCTAGGATTAAACTGTCCAGTAGATTTCTTCTCTATATTCTACGACAGAAATTGAAAAACAGCCAAGCCAGGATTAGATTGTCTAACATGCTGTGAGTCCAAGGCATAAAGGCAGTTGCACATGGACAGAAAATTGTAGAATACTGAAAACAAACTGTGAAGGCTTGAAAGCTGAAACTTGAAGTGTCCTTCTTTTCTTTGTGACTCAAGTTCTGAGCATGTTAGAGTCACTTCTTTTCTTCATTTCAGCTCTGGTTTTGGGCATTTTAGAGCTGATTTTTCTTCCTTCTTTGCTGATCCAGATTTTAAGCATGTTAGGACCAGTTGTCTTTACTTTCTTTGGCTTAGATTTTGATCATATTAGAGCCAATATTTTTCACTTCTGAGGTTCATGTTTTGAGCATGTCTGAACCTCTCCTTTCCTCTGTTTTTTGAAACATTTTCTCCTTTTTCTTGAAAATAAAAAATGTAATGGTATGTATAATGGAAATGGAAACTGGAACTAGAAAATCAACAGAAGTAGTGTTTGAGCATCCTGCCATTGACAGGACCCCCAAACAGCTCTGTACCATTTAATTCCTGTAGGAAGAAAGCATTTGGACCCACATTGGCCTGGATAATATATGGACCTTGCCACAAACTGTCAAACTTGCCATGTTTTCCTTTATCCTCTCTCCTTGAGTCCCACTTCAGAACTTTGTCTCCAATTTTGAAATCAGCAGCTTTGGTTCTCTTGTCAAACAACCTCTTTATGTTTTCCTGAACTTTAACAGCTCTGTTATAGACCTCCTCCCTTGTCTGTTGAAGATGGATTGTTTGATTTATCCTTCTAATCATGCTATCTTCTTCTGTCTGGATCTCTTGGACAATTTTGATCACCGGTATCCCAAGGCTAGTAGGAAACACTGCTTCCGTTCCATATACAAGCTGATATGGTGACATGCCAATGGATTTCTCTGTTGTAAGCCTATCAGCCCACAAAGCATGCACCAACTTGTTATGCCACGACTTTTTGTTCTCTTCAAGCAGCTTCTTGATGATGGTCACCAGGCTCTTGTTTGATGATTCAGCTAATCCATTACCTTGAGGGTAATAGGCAGTTGAATGACCAAGTGCTATTTGATACATGTGACAAAAATCAATCATTTTCTTGGATCCAAAAGCAGCAGCATTATCATTGATTATTTTCCTTTGGCAGCCAAACCAAGAGAGGATATGACCTTCTAGAAAACTAATGATGACTGAATCAGTGGCATTCCTAGTAGGTATGGCCTCTATCCACTTAGTGAAGTATTCTGTGGCTGTTAAGATCCATTTGTGTTGTGCAGAAGAAGCAGGGTGAATTTCCCCTATGAAATCTAGGCCCCATTGCAGAAAGGGACCTTCAACAATGATGGGTTGTAGAGGTAAGGGAATGATTTTTCTTTTGCCTTCAAAAATCTGGCATTTGTGGCAGGCAATAATCATTTTATGGACATCATTGAAGAGTGTGGGCCAATAATAGCCCGCCCTAAGTATTTTGTTTGCAGTGGCTTTCCAACTCAGGTGGCCTCCACACTCTCCAGCATGGAATTCTTGTTTGATCCTTTCTGCCTCTATTTCAGGCAAACATTTAAGCAATAGGCCATTCGGATTTTTCCAATATAAGTTTTCATTCAGAATGCAGTAGTTTCTGGCTTTTAGCTTTAGGAATCTGGCCTTGGTCCTTGACAGTTCAGGTGGAGCATTTACCATGTTAAATTCTAGGGCTTGTAAGTTTGATTTAGCCATTAATTTAGCTAAGCCCTGACCTTTAATCAGTTTGGTGGGTTTTATCTCGAGGTCGTATTCTAAAATCACAGCAATCCATTTTCCTCTCTTCCCATCTGGGTCTTGGGACAGTATATCTTTGACTATGATGTTGGGCACATAAGTTATGGTGTGAGAATGCAATATGTACACCCAGAAGTCCTTTATGGCCTTGATTAAGGCATAGGCCTATTTTTCCATTATGTTGTATTTCAAGGGTGCATCCCTTAGTGCTTTGCTAAAAAAGGAAATTGGCTATTCCATTCCCTCTGTGTTTTTCTGCAGCAAGACTGCAGCTATTGTGTGCTCAGAGGCGATTGAAAAGATCAGGAAATCCTTTGAGAAATCAGGGCTAATCAGAATAGGAGCTTGGGTGAGTGCAAGTTTTACTGATTCAAAAGATTGTTTAGCTCCAACAGTCCATTTAACTCCCTCACCTTTCTTCAGCATGTTATTCATATTCCTAAGGTGTTCAGCTAGGTTAGGGATAAATCTCCTAAGGAAGTTTATTTTCCCAATGAAGGACTGTAATTCTTTGATGTTCCTCGGGTGTGTGATTTGTATTATTCCCTAAACTCTCTGTGGGTCTATCCTGATCCCCTTTTTAGATATAATGTGGCCGAGAAGCTTTCCTTCTTGCAACCCAAATACAGTCTTTTTAGGATTCAGTGACAGACCAAACCTTCTACATTTTTCAAACACCTTTCTCAGATGTTCTAAGTGTTCTTCCTCAGTCTTAGAATAGATTGTTATGTCATATAAGTAAATAACAATGAAGTGCCCTATCTCATCTGAAAAAGCTATATCCATTGCTCTTTGGAAGGTTGCACCAGTGTTCATCAATCCAAAAGGCATTTTTACATACATAAAGGTGCCCTAGGGAGTGGTAAAAGTTGTTTTGAGTTGATCTTCTCGGAGTACTAAAACTTGGTTGTATCCTGAAAAACCATCCAAAAGAGAAATCCTCTTTGAGCCTACTACATGCTGTAGAATGTGTTCCATTTTTGGCAGAGGATAGTTGTCTTTGAGTGAGGCTCTATTAAGATTTCTGAAGTCTATACACAACCTGATCTCCCCTATTTTCTTTCTCACAGCCACTAGATTAGATACCCAATCAGAGAACCTCACAGGAACTATTATGCCTGCCTCATACACCTTTTTAATCTCTTTTTCAACTGCAGGCAATTGTTTTGGGTTTATCCTACGAAGTCTCTGCCTGAAAGGTTTCTAATTTTCTTTCAAGGGTATTTTGTGTTGTATGATGTTTGTGTCATAGGCCTTTAAGTCTTCATAACTCCAAGCAAACACATCAATGAATTCTTTGAATAGGTCAATGTATTTTTTCTTCATGTTTGCAGGTAAAGACTTAGCCAGTTTAATCATTTTGGGTTTATCTTCAGTGCCTAAGTTGCATTCTTCCACGTCAGAGTCTGCGTGCTCTATGGTAGGCTTTTTTGCTACGTTGTCAAAGTCAAAAAGGTCTTCTAAAGGTGCCAGACCTCGGGGTAAGTTCTTATCTTTGGCCTGCAGCACCTCTACTTCTTCACTATCTGCGTTTTCACATTTTGTGGTTAAGCTTCCAGCTTCTTCATTTAGAGTGTTTATTTCTATGTTACTGGGTGAAGTTTCTTCTTCGTCTGAGGATTCTTCACTTAGGCAGCTAGTGTCAGATTTGGAGTCTGAATCAGAAAGCTCAAACTCGTTCCTGCCTATCAGGAAATCCTCGATCTGTTTATCACTTTCAAAAACTTGCCAATATTTTTCATTGTCTGGCACTGCGGGTCTGAATTTAGTCTGAATGATAATTTGTTGGTCACTGGGAGTCTTGGGGTAGGAACTAGCTAGGCAAGCTAATCCGTTTGCAATGACGTTTTGACTCCTAGGAACGAACACTAATTTGTATTCAATAAACGTTTTTAATAAATCCACAGTGTCATTCCTTTCAGCTCTCAATCTAGGATGTTTCGCTGTGTATTCACCATTCACCTGTTTAATAATCAGTCAGAATATCCAAGCACAGTTATCCTACGGGCCCCTAATTTTTTCAACAGAGTTAAGCCTAGGATCAGGGCCTCGTATCCTGCAATATTGTTTGTGCATTTGAAATGTAGATTACAGGCATGGTTTTCCGCGTAATCATTCTCTGTGTTATGTATCCACACTCCTACCCCAGCGGTTCTCTTGGTGCATGACCCGTCAAAGCTCATCTCCCACAAGGGTTAAGTTTTCGTTTTGTCGTCACTTCCTTCCCTAGAGTTGGGTTCGCCATTATGTTGTGTAATAGGGTCTGCACTAGGCTGTGGGTCGTTTTGTTTTCCGTCTTGTGTGTGGAAATCAAAGTGGTGACTAGTTGGCTGATTGCGTTTTGTCTCGGGTTCACTTTGCGTTGTTGTTTCAGTGCAATGTTCAAAGTTTTCTATGTCTTCATCCTCTGAGTCTAGGGTAGCCATTATGTTAAAATCCATTGGCTTTGTTTCATCCTGTGTACCTTTTCTTGTATCTATGTTTTCAGACTCTGGTCCCCCCAAAGATTCATCATTGCAAAAAATAAAGGAGTCTAGGTCTGTATGTACAGAGTATAGAGAATAATTTTCAGGCTTTTGAGGACTACTAACCAGGAATTGGGATTGGGATTGTGGCATAAGCCCCATCCATCTGCATAGTTCCCTACAGCTTGGCTCTCCATGATCTCGATAATAACATGCCATACTTGGGTGGTACATCTACCACCACAACATCCATGACCATACATTTTGCTAGAATCTGGGTAAGGCTCACACATAAATCTTTGATCAAGCCAAGACACTTTACTCTACTAGAGTCAAATGAATATAGGTCTTTATAGGGGCGGGTTATCTCTAGGCCTAATCTTTCCATTACTACTTTAGGCATTAGGTTGTGTGATGCTCCAGAATCATGCATTGCATTGTGAAGGATCTTGTCATGAATGTTGAGACTGATATAGAAAGGTGGAACTACCCCTTCCTAAAACTTCCCTTCTATCTTTGGACCAAACAGAAGGGCAGGTTGATCATCACTCAAATTTACAGTGTCACTATTTACACTTAGGTTCAAAGCTTTCAAAATCTGGCCTTTATACACATCCTGAGTGGCCAGCTCAGAGAGTGGGATAGAGATTTTAATTTTTTCAATCTCACTCTCCAAATTAAAAGCGGACTGACTCTTAGAAATGTTCAACTCTGTTTTGTTAGCCAATGCCTTAGTGGCTGAATCAGTGGGCTGATTTTCACTATGTACAGTGTTGGTGACAGTCTTATAATTAGGAGCACTAACTGCAATGCTAGTGCTGCTAGTTGGTTTACCTTGTGTATCAGTGTTTTGGTTGTCTTTTTCTTTGTTTTTCCCAGAACTTTCGGCTGATGGTTTGCTACTTTCAGCAGTTGCTTTAGAATATTTCTCAGGCCTTTTCTTAATAGTGACCTCAGAGGTTTTTGCTTTGGAATTGTCTTGGTTCTTTTTGCTCCTAAGTTCATATTGTCTGACCTGCATGATAGCATCTTCAAATCCAAGTCTGTAATCTTCAGATTCTGATCTCTCCTCATCCCAATATGAAGGTGAGGGTTGATCTTCCTCTGAATAACAGTTATGGATTGAATATTTTGTTTCAAACATGTTTATTGTGTTTCCCTCAGACTCTTCTATGATTCCCTCATCTTCATCCAGGAAGTTCTCTTGGAAAGGGGGAATAACTTGCTAATCTGACTCTCTTTGTCTGTTGGGAGCGTTAATGTTCCTTCTAAAGTTTTGGTTCTAGTTTTGGTTTCTATTTTGGTTACTGACTGTGACAACCATTTTTTCCATCATTTGCTGTATATTTTCCACATTTTTGGACAATTTGTCATAATTTGGGTCAGATGTGGAAGCTAAATTGTCATCCTTATATGTTACCCTCCTCTCAGATCTCAGTCTTGCTCTTTTCTCAATCAGATTTGCCTCTATGTTCACTGCTCCCTTCTGCATGTCCTCTAAAGTGTTGTATTCTTTATCCCTAAGCTCATAGGCCATGTCAGCATCAAAACCTTCGGGGTATTTGGCTAAGGCCATGCCTTGTTGAGGTTTCATATGTGGAGGGAGGGCATTGTAAAAGCTGTTAAATCTTGTTGTGTAATCATGGACACTCTCTCCTACGTTTCTTTTAAGGGTCATGTATTCTGCTAGGAGTTGGTAAGGATTTGCCCTAGCCTCCCATTTGTTTATGAAGGTCTGATATAGAGCTGGGAGGTCATTTATGCTACCTGGAGGTAGGCCCTTAAACCATTTCTTCACATCGCCCCCTAAGCTCTGGGCAAAAATTCTCATTTTGACTATATCATCGTCTATTTCCATGTAGTCAAAAGAATCCTCCATCTTATCTACATGTTGTTGAGCTGTGATGGACTCTTTGGTAGTGAAATATGGGATCTTTGATTGATAATCATTTGGTAGGGGTACTAGAGGCTGAGGTAAAACCAGAGGTGCATAACAGGCTGCCATGATGATGTTCTGATGAGTTAAAGGGTTAACTTGAGCAGCTGGTATATGGATGACAGGGATACCGCGACCAGCCGAAGACTAATGAGTAGATCTAGGGTGACTGAGCCCCAAGTTTTGAATGAAGTGAATATCAGGGGCTGTAGATGGAGGGGTCTGTCTATCCCTAATGGGTTGACCGCTATGAGATGGTGAACTAGGGAATCAAAGGTCTGGCTAGTCTAAGACACTAAATGACCTAGCTCTTGGTAAGTTGTTAGGTAGGTCTAGGTCAAGGTGTGGGTGTGATAGAGCTGTAAGATCTTCTGGTGCAGATTTAGCTCTATGGATGAGGTTGGAAACAGTTGGTTGTTTATGTGCATGAGATCCTTTGAGGATGCTCTCAGGGTTGTCAACTATTTCAGGTGGGTCTGGGTTAGGGTAAGCTCTTGTATGAATGGTTCTAGAAGCCAAAATGTTGTTCTCTAACCAAGCCACTTAACCCTACTTGTCACTTCTACTGTGGTTGATTTTGTTATGGAGGCTGGTCTCCCAGTGAAGTCTAATGTGAACCAAGATCATCAGCAGGCCTACTGATCACGAGTGGAGTCTTTGAAACGTTTAGGGAATATGGAGTCGCCAGGTGGAAAGGTTTAGGATGTTTTTTTTGGGGGGGAGACACTGTCCACCACAATGCTTATGAGATGTCCCCTTTCAAGGATATCTTCCAAACACAACAAACTATAATCAGAGATTGACTGGGAGGGCATTTACCAGATATGTCACCTCTGAAAGAGTGTGAGATCCAGAGGCTACCTGGCCCTTCCCAGACTCTGTCCAAGAGTATGGGAGAACACAACAAATGGTATAGAGGTTGATTTGAGAATAGGAATGTTTAACTGCCAACCTAACCAGAGATTGTAGGTTTTTCTGAGGCTTATGATATAGCAAGGTGAGGGAAACTCAGAAAGTCCCCAGCGGAGTTGCCATTATGTTGGGGTTCCCATGTTTTGGCAAGGTTGGTAATACCAAAAGATGAGACAACATCAAACCACTTTCAGACCTCAGGATCTAGCCCTCCTGGGTCCAGAGAGGGATCTCTCTATGTTATCAAAGGTTTTATGTCTTTGAAGCTCAATGTTAAGATGTTAGGCTAGTTATAAAGCTCAGGGTTTGTTTGTTCGATTGTTTGTTTGGTTGTTGGTTATCAGGAAAGAAGGTTTCAGTGTAAGACAAATCCGAGCAAAGAGGGATAGGGTAGAGGTGAAGTAATCCAGGAAATATTCAAGACCATTGGGCAATGGAGTCAGGAAAGGATTTGCTTGCTAATCAATAGGCAGGCTTTCAATTGGGCTATTCATCTAAAACATTGGATCTTAAAGATGATTGTGGTATGGAATGGTAGGAGAGGAAGAGATAACACAGATTCAGAGCACAAAGTTAAAGACCAGTTGGTCGCACAAGGATCCTAGTGGACAGGGCTAACTCTAATCCCCAGTGTTCCCAAATCTTCCAACTAAATCCTTAACAAGAAACATCTGAGAACAGATACATTTAATTCATACATCAATGAGCAGGCAATATCATCCACTACACTGGTTAAATTAACTGAAATCAACTCTTGGATAATACTTTTAGAAGAGAAACATCAATGGTAAGGAGAGCAGAAACATAGGGTACCTAAAAAGGGTAAATCATATGCCAATATTATGATGCAAGCCAGTAGAAATGAAATGAAATGAATTAAACACAGAGATAGGAAAACATCACCGTTGCTTCAGATCAGGATCCAAATAAATGTGCTTGTCATATTAAATAGCAATACCAGTCAAGTACTACACTGCCAATAGCTGAATACTTAGTCTGAAATCATATTCCTCAGCCTATCTTAGAACTCTACACAGAGACTGTGTCTCAGAAGAAACTACTTGCAGTTCTCTGATAACTGATCAACATCCTTTTCAATATTATCTCATGAGTTTTATAGCAGAAATATGAGTTGAGGAGGTAGGTGAAAACTAATTTCATCATTTAAACTCAGAAAAGGAAAAAAGGGCCGAAACCCACTCTGTTTTAATTCTCTGCATTTATCTCTGGTATGGCTTAGATGTATTCTGACTGCAGTACTTTGTGGTACTATTGGTGAGTAAACAAAATATAAATAAAAGACAGTGAGGTCTACCATACTTGTGAAACAAACGCTTCTGATCATGTAGGACTGTTGTTAGGGCAGAAACCTTCTCTAGAACACAGAATGGAATGAAAACTGTATGGGCACTTTGTTTTTTATGGAAGGAAACATTTTGCTGCTGTAGAAACCCTGATACACATTGATTTCTGTGTGCTATACCTTCTGAGTGATTCATAATATTTTCTATCTGGTACTCTGCCTTTTCAACTACTGCAGGGGGCTTAGAGGTCTCCGTTTGCGTGCCGCAAACTCTCTGCTGCTCCATTCGTATCGCTGACTGTGAAATCTGTGTTTTAATGGCGCCGAGAGGTTTTTACAGAGTCAAACTCTGTTCTTTTAATGAAAGTTATGTCGTAACCTTCTCGGGTCATTTCTTCATAAATTCAGCCTCTGCACATGGTCTTCTTCGAATTCTCTGTTACTGTAACAGAGATTGTGCATCATGGCAGTCATTTACTGTTAATTATCCTGCAAAATATGAAACTGGTTAGGAAAACACACATGGGGGTGACGTACACAATGGAGACGATGAGGTCGGCCATGCAGAACGATGAGATGGCGGAAAACACAGTGAAACAATGAAAAAATTTCTGGAGAGTCGTGAGTGTAGCGGAGCAGGTTTTTTAAATAAAACCTATGGAAATGACCTTTGAATGGATATAAAGAGGAAAAGGTGGAAAACGACAAATCGACGTGAAAGGGTTGACGTGGCGATACGGGGTCAACGGCGGGACAATCTAATCTGGACCATCTGATCTCGATGGAGATCGACGGTGGAAAACATTATTGGAGGGCGACGGACGGTGAGCCAGGAGTACGGTGGCCATGGGTTAAACTGCGTGCAGCTTTGTGGAGCGACAGCCATTGGATGGGCTACTCCAGATCTAACGGCTCACAACAATATCACTACGCATCCATGGACGAACGTTAATGCGCGATGAGATAGTTTTTTTGAAACCGTACCAGTGCCATGCGTCGAAAGCTATATGGAATCGTTGGCCGATCGAAAAAAACCACCTACCCTCCAAAGGTGGTGTGATAGAAACCGGATGGTTTATGAACAGTGAAAGCGGGCGGGGACCACCGGGACGGGTAAGCTCCGAACCGTCAGATCAATACAGATCAACGGATGAGAACGCGCCCGATATGGAAGAACTGTGGACTGTTGATCTAGTGGATTAACGAACGGAGGAGATGCGATGTCGGGAGGTGAAAGGGTAGCACGGTGAAAACTGCGGGGTCGGCGATCGCCGTCCATTCTTTGAAGATCAACGGCTGAGATCAATCCGTGGAATGCTTTATACACATTAGCTGAATGGATATGAAACCCGGGACTTTAATGTAAAACGTGAAACTTTAGATTATGGAGAAAATACAAAGGAAATGTATGAAATGCAACGGAAATGCTATGGGAATGACCATATGAGGTGGGACCCAGGGGTCAATCGCAATTTCGATATCGGAGGGGAGCAAGGGACTTGCGATGCGATTAAGGGACTTGCGCTGCGATTGAGGGACTTACGATGCGACCAATCGCATCGCAAATATTTGCGATGAGTAATCAGAGCATTCACAATAGAACACGCGATTTTGCGATTTTCGATTTTGCGATCGGCCCCCAAGGCATTAAGCACTTGGTTTTGGGTAAGGGTTACGTGGGGAAGTGGTTGGGGCTTGCGGAAAAAGGGGCTTATGCCTTAATATAAAGTTGGAAAGTTGGTTTTAACCCCATTTTAATGCATTTCAAGGCCTATAAAGAGTAACGATTAGGGGAATGAGGGGGATTTTGGGAAGTTTTAGGAGAATAAGGGGGACTTTAGGGGAACAAAGGGAACTTTGACAAGAGGAAAAAGGGGAAAAGTGGGACATTCTGCAGAGGTACAAGGGGCACATGAAGCCCTTTTACGAGCACAATTTTTGCAATCATAGAGGCTTTAAAATGGGAATTAGAAGAGGGGATTTCATTCTTAGGGCAAAGGCATGGGAGACTTCAAGGATGATGTGTCTCAGGGGAGATGCATTCATTGAAGGCTCATAAACAATTTAGCCCCTTACTTTTCTTGTCAAAAAATTTATAGGGGGCTAACAGGATGAATAAAAGGGTAGGTAGAGTACTTTTAAAGATTACAGAAGCCTCATTATGCTTATCCATTATCACAAAACATTTGTTAACACCTTCCCCTAATCCTTTTCCTCTCTTGGAAACTAATTTCCCCTTCCTAGTCCTAAAAACCCTTTTCCCTTCCTAAATCCCCTTTCCCTTGTTAAAGCCCCTTTTCCGCTTGAAATAAAATTTATATTTCCAATAAAACACAAAAACCCACTTATTCAAAGTTTTAAAGCGCGAAATAAATATATTATTTGGCCCCACTTTCCTTTTTACTTAAGCCCTCGCTTAATATATTCCATAAACCCATTTCATTTTACTAACTCTCTACATATATATATATATATATATATATATATATATATATATATATATATATATATATATATATATATATATATATATATATATATATATATATATATATATATATATTATATATATCCTTGATCCCTTTTAAATTAACCCCCCATTTAATACATAATCTCTAACCTTACTTTAAAACCCTTTTCATGTCAACTACCCAACCCCACCTCTTTGAACACCTGCATATCCATCTATCGCCCGATCTCCTTAGATCATATCCAACGGCCCCCAAACCATTTCGCACTCCCCGTTGTTCGAACTTTAAAAGAGAGTGGGGGGGGGGTGGTTTGAAATGGGTGGTTTCATGCCCCCACTCCCCTGCCACATGACACTTCCACATTATATAGCACCCCCCCAATCCCAAACCACCAAACCATATTTTATTGTGCGATAAACCACTTCTGTGCCTTGTGATGAAACCACCACTGTTTGAATAAAAAACCACCCACGCTAAGAGATAAACTGCCAAAGTTCAAAAATAAATAAAACCCTGCCCTAACAGTTATTTCACTATTTCAGTTGAATTGTGAAAAATACTTGAAAACCATTTCCGACTCAGATTAAACCCTGCTACCGCCTGGACTAATTCCACGACCAAATTCACGATACTCCAGGTAATTCTGAGTAACTGAAACCATATAATTTTCTTATTAAATAAAAAATTAAAACAAATTAATGTCTTCCCAAAGCATCCTAACTATAAAACCTCTTCAACCCCTAGTGTTAGATGTCAAACACACCCCTTTGGTCGATAAATAATTTAAAATCAATGACAAAGTGACTGATAGCATCCTTTTAGAGCTCCATTGTTGGATCCATGATAAATTTGTTGATCAGGCAGATGACATTCATCTATGGGACTCTAACTTTCCCAAATACATATTCCCATACACCTATCAGTTCCCAGAACTCATCAGACTATGCCAAATAAGTTATTTTCCCAGTGAAAGAGCTATAGTTACCCCAAACCAAGAAATCCTATTTACAATAACTACTCAATCCATCAATCAAATGTTATAGATTCAACCACAACCATAGGAAATGACTTTCTCAATTGAAACCCTTACTGAACTCTACTTAAAGCTGGAATTTCCTAAAATATTCCAAATCCTTCAGACTTTCCTCCCTCCATTAGAAGAAACCCCTAAAAAAAATCCTCCATACTCAGCTTCCATGTTTTCAGAAAGAACCAGACAAATTGTTACCATGTTGTCATGTATTTTAGGATATTTCATTGATGAGCATCTAGATGCATCTATTATTGGTTTCCTATCCATCTTTTTCCCAGGTCAGCCTCCATCTACAACCTTCAATTTTTCCCAATACCTAGCAGATGCAGTCCATGATCAGTTGGTCAAACTACCAGAAGAAGGAGTATTCAAATACTCCTCAATTTTGTTTCATATGTTTATATATTTTCAATCAAAAAGGTTCGCAGTTAACCTGCAAAAACTAGACACGGAGTGTAATCCCCAAGCTGTTGTCTTTTGGAAATCCTTGATCAGAAAGGATTCCACTGAATTTAGTTTCAAATACTTCATTGATTCTTTTGTATATCCAGTAGTCAATTTGCTTAGCAGTACAATTCAACCTAGAATCAGTGAAGAGATCAGGAATGTTCTACAATTGTCAGATCATAGTAAAATAGGAGACCAGTATTTATACCAAAATCATACAGAAATAAGAGTGTATGGAAGCTAGCTAACTCCATACAAGCTTCCCAAATACCTCGCAATGAGGATATTTGCTTTAGAATACATCAGATAAATCTTGAATTTGGATGAGATCAATTTCCTTTCAGCTAAAAAGAAGACCCAATTCAAGATTAAAAACCAGCTAGGGCCTTTTATATGTAATAGTAGGAACATTGGACAACAACCAGACAAATATTTACAAGATTTTAAGTTCAGTAGCAGTTTCAAATGGCAATATGAGCCCATGGGTATCATAAGTTGTTGGCTCGAGGGGTCACGACCCAAGTTTGGAGGTTAAGGTTTGCCAACAAACCCCTATACTATTGGCCCTTTCGACAGTGACCTGCTTGTGCAGGCCAGAGTCTCACCTGAAGCAGTATGGGAGGGTGCTGGAACCAAGTTTCTGCACCCTAAGGGAGAGCAGGTAAGTCAAGCCGATCCGTAATTATCAGATCTATGCAGGAGTTTCAATAACTAACCATAATATAGTTACCAGATCTAATTAACAGGCTCGCATCCACGTGTGTATGACCAGCTATAATCACAGAATAGTATATTCATAACAGATTAACAGATCACAAATGCATTTAACATAACATAGATAGTTCGCAGCTTATAAACAGATCATATAACTCAAGTCTGTATCAACCATAACAGATCAAGTCCAGATAACATCAAATATCTACAATTCTTCCTCACTTCTATATTATTACCAAAAATACTCTTACATTCCCAAATTACCACCTATGCACACAGCTAGCAGGGTCCGCACATAGCAGGACAGAGGATCTCCGCACACACAGCCAGCAGGAGTCCTAACCCAAACAACCCTACCACCGACTTAATAGTTCATACTTCGCATCAATCTCTATTCATTCCTGCCTATGACTCAAAAAAGGTTCATCTATTTATAACGATTTAACCTACACATCCCGTGGTCCGCAAACCGTGGTTTGTGGACTCTTGGTCTACCCTTGACCCATTTACAATGCATTATGGGTTTTGACCTACCCCAAAACCCCTGCGTTAGACTAAACAATACAAAATTATACAAAATGGACAAAATTCATAGCCTTTGGGAGAACCTGCTCCAACAGTCCCCCAACACAATCTTGTGACTCGTCTTGAGTCACTGGGCCGGTGGGGCTTCAACCTGCACTTGCAATACTCAACTTTCCTCGTCTAATAGAGGCAACACACCTTCACTCTGAACAGTTGCATTCTGTGAAATGTCGACCAATTTTTCTAATAGTGGTCCCTCAGTTGTGGCGGTAACACTCTCCAGAGCTTGATTTAGTTGCTTTATAGCAACATCAACATCTTGTGACAATTTAAGGGCTTCATCAGCCCATGGTTTCAGTCGGTCACCAAGGATATTATTCTTTTACTGCAGGTCCTCAATATCTGCCTGGAGAAATTGGCTAGTGCGCAGTCATTGCAAGCGCTGAGCAGGCACCAAAGTGGGCAAGGTGGCTTCAATTGTCTCAAACTCCTCTTCTTTTTACCGTGGGTCCTGGTTTATCCCTCGTAGGATTGGATCATGCTGGACCTTAGTCCTGAGCTGCATGGCGGTCTCCAGGAGCTGGGCTCCCTGTGCAATCTAGCCTGTGATAACATTTGTGGCTACGATGACCAGCGCAGTTCGTTGGGCCCGGACCTTCGCAGGTGTTTCGAGCTGTAGCTTAGCCTGCAGATCTATGATCTACTACTCCATGCGTGTCTTAACAACTTGAACTTTGTCCCTGGAGGCTTTGAGTGCTGCGAACAGTCGTTCTACTTTCACCTAAGGGGTGGCGGAGGTCGGGATCTCTCCGGGGGCGTCGGCACAAAGTTGATGGATTGTATTTTTGAGCTCTATGTGCTTCACAATGGCGATACATACTTCAACATCCTTTTTCATGATAGTTTTCTCAACTACGTCGAGCTGTTGGTGCACTTGTTGGTCACGGTGGTGAATTTATTGAAAGATAGCAGGGTGAAGACCCTGTAAGGCCTCATGGGGTAACCGAAATAAGTTAACCTGGACTTATATATTTTCCTGGACCTGGAGTCCCAAGGTGGGTGGACTGAGCACCAAAGCTGTGCCAAGGAGGGAACAGAGGTGGCTGTCGGTTATAACCAGTGATGCGCTACTAGCGGTGGAGGGTGGTCATACCAGGGTTGCACTAATCTGCAATGCGTTTGTTTTTAATTGGAGCGCCCGCAGCTCAGCCTGAATCATGTCGACCATGGCCCGCTGATGTTCTTCTAAGGCAGTCCATCTGTCTTTGGCGGCCAGGGTGACTACATCATCTATTTGCTTCAGATCTCCATCAGTTAGTGTGACTGTTTCATCCCGTTCTACTTGTTGAGACCGCTGCTTCTTGCAGGGCATTCTGACTGGTTCACTTGTGCTCTTTGTGTCACGGGGGGAGGCAAGACCTCTAGCCTCCAGTACTTCCATACCCAACCTAGTCTGTGAGTCTGTCTGGGGCGCTTTCTCGACATCCTTCTGCTACTGCGCATCCTTGTGGGTGGACGCACCGGTGTCCTACTTGGTATTCTGGGGCGTACCTCTAATATCTTCGACGACGATAGGGGGGTGACTCGAGACGTGCCGATGCTTCCAACGCCCTTCGCACCCATTTTGAAGCCAATTTTCGAGTTAGGGGGCTAGAGTGCAATCACGTTGTTGATTTCTTCATCCATCACCATGTGAGGAAGTGAGGTCTAGGATTTCTCTTTGTGCGCTTGGATCTGAACATTATTCAGAGTGACCTGAAAGGCGACAATGCGCTTGTATCTTTCATATACGACTGGGGACAACCATGGTCGGGAGTTTATAGCCACAACCACGCTACTCTGAAAGAGGACCCAGAACACCTGGTTGTCCTCGAGCCGTTATGGATCCGTGGAATCCCATAGGTGCGCGTAGCGAGCCCCTTCGCATATGTCCGGGGTAATTTCAGGGAGGATTGACTCTGTAGGAGCTTCCCAGGCAACCAATGCTATAAGAAACATCAACCAAGAATAACAGAAGGTGCGACCCTGCTCCTAGGACTCACAAACGTTAGTTAGAAACTCATCGCACAAGTATTGCACACAACTAAAATAGACCCCTTTTGCACGATGGTCATCTAATCGAATGACATAGGCTGGAACAGAGGTGACATAACACTTTCGCATCATTTTGCAGGCTAACAACATGGTTCCCAAATGCGTCCCTTAGTCACTGATGGTCTTGATTATAAATCCCTAAGTATTACGGTCCACATGATACTTCTGGCGCACAAACTCAACAGTCTCCCCCTCATATTTCTTGCCCATGCGTACCACGGGGTTCGGGTCACTCATGGGGAGTCCAGTAATCTGGTGCATGAGCACTGTGTCAATGGGGATCTTGTCCTGGATCCACAGGCATCCATCATGAATTAGAGCAAGCAATTGACATGCGAACCGGTTCGTTACATTGCAATGTCCAAAGTGGGGCATCCTAAGCAAATTTAGGAACCCGGACCCTGCCAAACCACGTACCCATCGTTGAGGAAAAAATTGACCCCCTCGGCGTTATGAACCATATAAGGGTATAACTCAGGCGTTAGCTCAAGGAAGGCCTCAAAGTTGGCCAAATCATGGTCTTCGAACTTAACTTCATACAGGCGGCCAAACGGTTCGCCTATGATGCAGACCTCCCCCGAGGTCAACGACATCTATAGGTAAGTGATTATGCCATCGAGGTTCTTCGATGTATGCGTCGATATCCTGCATGGTCGTATGAAGGGGGGCAACCAATTGATCGGCTCAATGGGCTGGGCCTCCTCTTATGTTATGACTGCATTTTAATATATAAGAAGACTCTGTTTCCAAGCGTAATTTGTATTTGAAAGCTGTTGCCAAGGCTGGTGTAGAGGGCCCCTGCACACGCTGAGGTTTTGTGCATTATTGTATAGTTCTTGTTTTATTTCTTTAAGCTCGTTGTGCCATAAGTCATTCATGTGTTTATACATTACATCGTTCATGATATTTATGCTTCATCTCTGTTTATAATCTTTCATGCTTTACATATTACTTCTGTCCACAATCTTTCATGTTTTTATGTTGTTGTTAACTGATCAGTGTTCCTGTTTTAGATTACAAATAGGCAGCCCGGGCATTTGCATAAATTTTTGACTAATGACATGGAATTAACATTGTTCTGCTGCTAATTTACTTTTCTTAGTTTCTGTTTAATTTCAGTACTACTTTGTTTATTTCAGTCTTGCTCATTTGCTTCAGTATTTAGATTTAGATATATTAAATTGCTCATGACATCTTCAGTTACCTCCGAAAGCCATAGCTAGACTAATGGCGAGGGATTGAATTATGAATGTGTAGTTTGATATTATTTTACTTTCTGCAAGTTAGAAATATTAAATTTCTCATGTCATCTTCAGTTACCTCCAAAAGCCATAGCTGGACTAATGGCGAGGGATTGAATTATGAATGTGTAGTTTGATATTAGTTTACTTTCTGCAAGTTAGATATCAGGTTACTCAAGTTTTTTATGGTTACCTCCGAAAACCATAACTGGACTAATGGTGAGGGATCAGAAGATAAGCTGATGTAATTTGATTTAGATTTACTTTGTTGCAACTTTTGGATTTCTTTAAGCATAGTTTCTTTTGTGTTTGAACAGCAGCAAGAATAATGAGTTTCATGATCAGTAGTTCATTATTTGTTTGACTAGAGTAGTGATGCAATTTCATTTTCTTTGAAGAATTAATTTTGTCATTGTGTGTTTTTAAAATTCTTTTGAAGTTTGGAAAATCATTAGAAATACATTGTTGTCTTGAATATTTGTCTCCATACTTGTTTTTCAAAATTTCATAAAAAATTCAAAAACGACCAAAAAGTAAGATATAGGTTATCTTGCACATATAGTGTGCCACAATTCATCAGCTTAAGAATCCCGGATTGATAAATTAATGTAGCAATTTAGGACACACTAAATTGACCAAACATTTTGGCGTCGTTGCCGGGGAAGTGTAACTAGGTAGCCAGTTTCTTAAAAAAAAAAAAAAAAAGAAGGGAAAACTTGATAATTTCTTGAAGTATGCTCTCCTCTTGCACCTAGTGTGATCTGGAGGATCAGAAAAGAGAATTATTGGTTTAGTAATTTCTTAAGTATGCTCTCTTCTTGCACCTAGTGTGATCTGGAAGATCAGAAAGAGAATTATTATCCCTACTTTAAAAGAAAAAAAAAATGACATGCATAGAGCAAGAGATTATAGGGGAAGGTTTATAGCTAAAGCCAAGAGTTCGATTTTCACAACTCCATCTTCTTCAAGGCATAGACAAGAATCACCACCATCTACCCCTAGCCTTAAGATTTTTGAAATTCAAGGAGCAGCTGAATTAGAGGATTCTCCTATACCACCTACTAAATCTCATTTAGAAAAGGAAGAGACTCCCTCTCATCCTCCCTTGATAGAAGAAACTAGAGGACTTTAAGGACTCTAAAGAAACTATCATGGCAGAGGAAATAATAGATGGATTTGGAGGTAGAGGTAGAGGTAGAGGAGAAGGAAACAATGGAGACAACAATGGTGAAGGAAATAATGGAAGAAATAGGGAAGGAGACAACTTGTTTGGATTCCCTATAGTTGATGAGGAAACTCATACAACGATGAGAAATATCTCACCATCTGTCCTCCCTAACTTTTATGGATTTCGAAGTGAGGATCTTGAAACATTTCTGTTTGAGTTTGAAGTTGTGTGCCGAACTTATGACTATATGGAAGACTCTCAAAAACTCAAATTGTTTCCTTCAACATTGAAGGGAGCTGCTTTGAAATGGTTCATGGGATTAGCCACTCAATCTATTAGGACTTGGAATGATATGAAACAAACATTTTTGGATAGATATTTGGACTATTGTATGCCCATCAATCACAAGGATGAGGTATTCAAAATGATGCAAAAAGAAGATGAAAATTTGGAAGAATTACTTGAAAGATTTCAATACAACTTGAAAAGAGCAAAGATGAGCAACCTAGATGATGAAACCTTGAAAGCCCTCATATTAAAAGCCATTAGAGATGAATGGATAGATATTTTAAACATGATGGGGAAAGGAGACATTTCTCAACTTCCACTTCGTGACATAACAGAACTATGTGTCCATCTCTCAAGAGGAAAATCTAAAACGGGAAAAGGGCCTAGGGATCCTTCTCTTATTAGGGCTAACAAATCTGCAACTGGATCAGTAAGTAGGGCAGAGATTGGTAATATGCTTGATGAATTCAAAACTGATATCTTAGGGAGCCTTAGTGAACAACTTGACACCCTTAAAATCCAAAACAAGCAGAAAGCAGAAACAGATGCTTTAGCCATCTTTTGTCCGAAATGTAGGAAGAAACATGCTTTAAGGGAATGTCCCTTGGATGCAAAAGTTGTAGAAACATGTATTATTTTCTCAGAGAATCATGAGATCAAGGATTGTCCTTCAATTCCTAGACTCAAAGTTGTTTTTCAAGAAGACCCAAATTCAGTAGAATCTCTCTGTTTTGTTGCAAGAAGACCTTGGCAGGGACAAAAAACTCAAGGGTTTAACAACCCTATGAATCTTCAAACCCCACCAAATTGGAATCCTTGGCAACAACCTTGGCCCCAACATCAAAATCCATATCAGCCATGGGTACAAGGGATGCAAAATCCTTATGGGAGATTTGCTCAATTCTATCAATATCCTCCATCTTTTCAAAATCAACAAGCTCCACAACTTCCAAACACAAATCCACAACTTTCATTGCCATTTCCACAACAACAACCTTCTCAACAAAATCCAAATCCTCAACTCATGCTCCCATACCAACAAAAGACAAATCAACTTCCAGCTCAGCCATTGCCAAATCCTAACAATAAAAATCCTCAGAATATTGTCATGATAGAAGGACAACAATTTCCTACCTATATGATTGTTCCTCTCAATGATGTACAACTCAGATCTGGTAGAGTTTTAGAAAAACCTTCTATAGATGACCTAGAACAGGATACCTCTGAGGAGGACTCTCTTGAAGCCAATAAGGGTTCTGAAGAAGTATCTCTTCAAAACTCAAATATTCAAAAAGAAAAAGAAAATTTAACACCCACAACTCCTATAGGTGAGCAACCTGCATCTTCATCTACACCTCCTTTTCCTGAAAGACTACAAATTGACAAGGGGGTGGAAAAACAAATCTTGTTGCCTAACTATGATTTTCTAGATGAATTGAAGAATGTTTGTATCAAGATTCCCTTGCTACAAGCCATTCGAGAGATTCCTTTTCTAGCAAAAACAATAAAGGAGTTGAGTTTCAAAAGCCAGGAAGGAAACTAAAAGACACAAGAAGAATCCACCTGGTAGGAAAAATTACAAATATTATGATGGGAAAAATTACCATGCAGAAGTATGTAGATCCAGGAAGTCCAATTGTCAAGACACATATAAATGGGATAGAAATTCCAAACACATTTATTGACTTAGGGGCTGCTATCAACATTATGAGTAGACAGACTATGGACCAGCTAAAACTTCCTAACCTTCTTTTTACACCTACTTTACTGCAACTTGCGGATCGATCAATTATTAAACCAGATGGTGTATTAGAAGATATTTCAGTCTCCTTAGATTCTTGGGAATATCCAGTAGATTTTATGATTTTGACTCCCAAGAGTAATCTAGGAGGGCACCCACTTATCTTAGGAAGACCTTGGCTAGCCACGGCTGATGCTTTTATTAGTTGTAGATCTGGGGATATGTACATTTCTAATGGTAATTCGACAAAGAAATTCAATTTGTATCCTCCAGCAAAAGCAATTACAGAAGTAGGAGACAATGAATGGGTCAATGATGAGGACATTATACAACCTGTCTTTACCATTTCGGAAATTAGTGAGGATAGTCAAATTCTGAACACATTAGAAAATTTTGAGACATCTTCAGAATATGTCCCCACACAATTTCAGTTGGAATCTGACATAGAATATTTATCATCAAGACAAATGTCTCTTTACTCTATGGAAGAGTTTGGTAGTTCTACCATTGAGATTTTTTCAGGAAAAACATTGAATATCAACAAACATTTGGAAAAGTCACAACAAAAAGAACTAATCAAAATCTTGCAAAAACATTCTACTGCATTTGCATGGGAGTATACTGACATGAAAGGTATTGATCCTAAGACTTGCATCCATCGTATCTATATTGAGGAAAACAGTAGACCAATCAGACAACCTCAAAGAAGGATGAATCCAAATCTTAGGGAGATAGTGAAAGAAGAGCTCCAAAAACTTCTCAATGTAAACTTCATTTATCCAATTTCATATAGCCGATGGGTTTCTCCTTTGGTTATAGTACCTAAAAAGAATGGTAAATGGAGGGTATGCATTGATTACAGGGAATTGAACAAAGCAACTTTGAAGGATCACTTTCCTTTGCCCTTTATTGATCAGGTATTAGATACATTAGCAGGCAAAAAGTAATTTTCATTTTTGGATGGTTTTAGTGGCTATAATCAAATTCAGGTAGCACCTGAAGATCAAGATAAGACCACATTTACCTGTCCATGGGGAACTTTTTCCTATCGAGTGCTTCCTTTTGGATTATGTAATGCACCCGCAACATTCCAAAGAGCAGTACTAGGAATTTTTTCTGATCTAATCCATGATTGTGTAGAGGTTTATATGGATGATTTTACAGTTTATGGTAATTCATTTGAAGAGGCATTAGAGAATTTGGAAAAAGTTCTTATAAGATGTAAAGAAACAAACCTTTCATTAAGCCATGAAAAATGCTTTATGATGTTTACTGAAGGGATTGTTTTAGGACATCATATTTCAGGAGATGGGATTAAGGTTGATAGATCAAAAGTTGAAGTCATCTCCGAGTTACCTATTCCAAATTGTCAAAGAGATGTTAGAAGTTTTCTAGGATTTACTGGTTACTATAGAAGATTTATAGAAAACTTCACTAAAATAGCATCTCCACTCTTCAAATTGCTTACAAAAGACTGTGAATTTAAATGGGATCCTAATTGTCAATCATCCTTTGAAACTTTGAAAACAAGAATATCTGAAGCACCTATCTTGAGAAGACCAAATTGGAAACTCCCTTTCCATATTTCTACGGATGCTTCAGATACAGCTCTAGGAGCTGTGTTGGGTCAAAAAGATTTAGTTCCTTATGCCATTTATTATACCATTAAAAATTTGACTCCCACAGAGTTGAATTATACTGTGACTGAAAAAGAGTTTTTAGCTGTTGTTCATGCAATTAATAAGTTTAGACATTACATAACAGGCTATGAAACTTTTATTCATACTGACCATTCTGCAATTAGATATTTAATGAACAAACTTGTTACTAATGGCAGAGTGACAAGATGGCTTTTACTTTTGCAAGAATTCAATATTACTGTGTTGGATAGACCAGGAAAACAGAATACAGTAGCTGATTTCTTATCTAGGATTGAGAATACTAAAGAAGATTCTCCTGTAGAAGATAAGTTTCCTGATGAATATTTGTTTGCAGTAACTATTAAGACCCCTTGGTATGCAGATATTGCTAACTATTTGGTTACAGGGAAACTACCTTCACATTTATTTCCAAGAGAAAAACGAAAAATTATTCGGGAGAGTTCAAGATATTCATGGATTTCTAACGAATTGTTTAAAACAGGGCCAGATCTTGTGATCAGAAGATGTGTCAGGGAAGATGAAATGCCTGATATTCTTAAGGCATGTCATGATGAACCATGTGGCGGACACTTTGCGGACAAAAGGATGGCCTATAAAATCCTTTCCTTGGGATATTATTGGCCTTCTCTCTTCAAAGATGCAAAACAATATGTCAAAAGGTGTGATAGCTGCCAAAGAGTAGGGAAACCTACCCTTTCAAATGAAATGTCATTGCAAACACAGGTACTCATTGAACCCTTTGAAAAATGGGCTTTAGATTTCATTGGACCTATTAATCCACCATCTAAGCAAAAGAAGTATATATTGGTTTGCACTGATTATGTTACTAAATGGGTAGAATCCAAAGCATTAGTATCTGCTACTGAAAATTCAGTTGTTCATTTTCTTTATGAGGATATTTTTACTCGCTTTGGTGTTCCAAGAGAAATTGTGACAGATCAGGGGAGCCAATTCACATCCAATTTGGTGGAGAAGTTGATGGAAGAATACAAAATCAAGCACAAAAGATCTACTCCTTACCATCCGCAAGCAAATGGTCGAGTGGAGTCCACAAACAAAGTTCTTGAAAGTATCATCACCAAAACTGTTCATCTACATAGAAGAGATTGGGCAGAAAGGCTTCCTGAAGCCTTGTGGGCCTACAGAACTACATGGAGGAATACAACAGGACATTCTCCCTATGAACTTGTTTATGGAAAAGAAGTCTTGCTCCCCATTGAGTTCCAAGTCAAGACCTTCAAGATAGCAGTTCAGTTGGGGATGGACTTATCAGAAGCCCAAAAGCATAGAATGGAGCAATTAAATGAGCTAGATGAGATCAGACAAGAGGCAATTTTAAGAACTGATCTAGTTCAATATCAAAGAGCTAAATGGCATGACAAGTACATCAAAGAGAAAAAGTTTCAAGAAGGGGATTGGGCATTATTATTTGATTCCAAGTTTAAAGATTTTCAAGGAAAATTTCAGGCTCATTGGCTTGGGCCATATGAGATTGACAAGATCTTTAGCAATGGAGCGGTAAGAATCAAGACCATTGATGAGTTTCAAACTCCTCTTATTGTGAATGGCCACAGATTGAAAATTTATCATAAGCCACTCTCAAAAGAGGAATTTTTCAAAATGTTTCAAGAAACTTCTGCAATCAGGCTGGTACAGAAGAATTCTTCTTCTCCACCAGCCTAGCTTTTGTTCTTTCAATTAAAAAAAAAAAATATATATTGTATAAGCCTGAAAACCAATCAATGATTGGCAGTCTTATACAGAAAATGTATGGTGAAAATCAGGAACACCTAACACCCTATATTTTCCAAAAAAAAAAAATCTCTCTTTCATTTCATAAGTTTTGTAACCACTCCATTCCATTCCACTTCATTTCACTCCATTCCACTTCATTTTATCTATTTCATTCCATTTCACCAATAAAATTATTTTTCATGACCATTTCCATCTATTCATTTGTCATCCATTCATTTTCATTCACCCAAATAATAGCTATGTCAGTTTCCGCAGCTGACATCTGTTTCCGCAGCTGACTCCAGTTTCCACAGCCAGAAGCAGATTCCGCAGCTACCACTCTGTTTTCAAAAGAATGTACAGCCAGATGTTATTTCCATAATCATGAAATTAAATGCAGGTGAGAGGACCAATTATGAAGACATGGGGCATTCAAGATACCAATGAGGAGCAACTAATTGAAGACCAAGGAAAAAGGCAAAGATTCCAAGATATGAGTAAAATTTATTTCAAATAGCATTGAAAACACATTTTTATATAGTTATGAACCATAAGCTCCATTATGTGCAATGATTATATTGACAAACTCCGTAACCCTTTCACGATCTCCATATGATCCTCCCACATTCATTTTCAAACGGTCCCATAATTAAACCTCCGATCTTCACTCAAACTCCGATACTCCACCTATGACAATGAGACGTAGTTGATTTGACTACGGCTTCTTTCAGCCCCATAAAATCCATAGCCGATGTTTAAACGCGCTTACATTTATTTTGCAGCCACCAAATTTCAAACACTGCCGGATGTGTTATACTCTTCCTATTGTTCTACTAATCTCACAGCCGCATTTCTGTCATGTTCATGTAACACTTCTCTGTTCCGCTTCACTCCATTTCATTCTCTGTTACGCTACAGTCTGTATACCCACTCTCTGATATCTACCTACAGTCATTGTGCTCATTTCCGTGCATTCAGCCGTTCTACTTCCATTGAACCCTCCTCACGCAGGCAAGTTTTTAAAAGAGCAGAAAGAAGGATGGGTAAATTGTTAAGAGCAGAACCAGAAGGACCTAAATTCATGGAAGGATATCCGCAAGTCAGGGATATATTGAAGAAAGCAAAGTGGCTGCGGTTTATCCAAAAGTTCAGAGGCTACCATAAAGAAGTGACAAAAGCATTTGCAAGGTCGTTCAATGGCCTGGAAATAGAGATTGGAGACCTTAAGTTCACGGTGAATGAGGCATCTATAGCAACTGCCACGGAACTTCCTCAAGAGGGTGAACGATGGTTTAAGAACAAAAGCATTAGTGATGAAGCTTGGAGAATAATCTTACGAAACCAAGGTATGAACAGAACCATTTTTAAAAGAGGAATTCCTATTCATGCTTTGAAAGAGGAATGGGCTACTTTGCTGCTAGTTGTTCAAAAATTCATCACCTGTGAAGGCCGTTTTGGGTCCATGTATATGTACCATACCAGATTGCTGATGAATTTTCTAGATAATTAAACTCTCAATCTCCCATATTTTCTATTAAATAGTTTGAAGAAGATGTCTGTGACTGTTCAGAAACATTTAGGAGATGTAGAACCACATCTATATCACCACGGTCTTGTAAAAATTTTGATTGAAAAAGAGTTAAAGGAGAAGAAGGACACATGGGAACAATTTTTGATTAGAAATTTCTTCGAGGAACCTCAATAAATTCCTGAAGGTAGCACATCAAGAAAGAGTAGGAGAAAAAGAAAAAATGATGAAACTCAAAGTACTCCTACTACTACAATTGAAAGCACTAGTAGGGAAGAGAGATTGTCAAAAAGGAAGAAGAAAGAAACCAAGGGTAAAAAGCCAATAACATCAAAAGAGAGAAAAAGTATTGAGACTATACATCAAACCCCTTCTTCCGAAGAAGAAGATCATCAAGTGTTATCTGAGAGATTGGTTCATCTTCAAGAACAGTTATCTATAACCAAGAAGAAAGAGAAAGGAAAACAAAAGCAAAAAGACAGTGGTCCACAGCGTGTGAGAAGAAGTTCCAGACTTAAGGGGAAATTGAGGAAAATGCAAATGAAAGGACCCCATTTCATTGATTTTGGAGAAGAAACATCTGAACAATCCCCAGCTGACCATAGTCCATCTCACTCTCAGTCAGTTAGTGAACCTGGTTCATTTCATTCTCAGTCAAACATTGAACATAGTCCATCCCATTCTCAGCCAGATGTTGATGTGAGCCCTTCTCAGCCAGATTTTGAAGACAACTCTCCTTCACGGCATTTTGGGGACAGCCCAATAAAAATGACACCTGATATATACCCTAAGCAGCAAGAAGTATATGATTATATAGAATCTTTAGAAAAAGCAGCTACAGGTCCCAGTACTTCGTCCATTCAGCCTCACATATCACAAAATGATCTAGTCCAATCACTGAAACAGGAAATCTTTGAGCTAGAGCTTTTAAATAGACACATTAAAAATGAAAATGAGACATTGAAAGAACAAAGAAAATTGGATAAAATAATTCATGATAATACCATGCTACATCTGGGAATATTGCAGAAGAAGAACAAGAAATTGAAAAGGAAATGCCAGAAGTTAAGTAGAGCACTGGTTAATATCAAATTTAGATGCTTAATGAAGAAGCCCAGGATGTTAGCAGCACCAAGGAAGAAGAGGAGAGGATTGGATGTACTGGCTGAAGTGTCAAGGCATATGAACTGAAGAAGGATTATCAAAATTTTGGTTGCATGAGGACATGCAACACCTTCACAATGGGGGTATGTTGAGTCTCAAATCTGCATTGTTCTTATACATCTTCCTAGACCTTTTTCATTCACCTGAACCTTCCCAGTTGTCAATATCATTGTATATTAATTGCAAAAGAGCATCTAAAATGGTTTTTAACTATATTTTTGTGTCTGCTGTTTGATTTAGATTTTTTCTCATTTAGCTACGGAATCTTGCCACTTTCCGCAGCTACTGCAACTTTCCGCAGCCATTTTGCGAAATTCTATGTTACAGGTGTCTTCAGGAAAAACGAGCCACATGAGCAAGTCAGAAATGATCTGGACATGGATCGTGTCCTATTGGCTCGAGAAAATTCACCTAAGGAGGCTGCGGTCAAAGGTGGCCAAGTGGAAGTCAACCGTAGAGTCCCACGGTGACAGGACTCTGTTTCTCGTCACGTGAAGATTTATATGGCCGTTTCTGAATTGCGGGAGACAAATCAACACCTGTACATGGCTCCATAAGCCGAATTCAACATCCACTCTTCATAGATTTACTCCTCAACGCGGCCATTATCCTAGATCTCTGGACGTAATGGTTTACGTGTTCTCTATCATCACAAACTTTAGGGAATTAGTTATGTTACCTTTGTTATAAATAACGCGTTTGCATACGCACATTAGATTAGCCTCCAGATAGTTCTGTAATGTAATTACGTTGCCACTGAGGTTTTGTGCATTATTGTATAGTTCTTGTTTTATTTCTTTAAGCTCATTGTGCCATAAGTCATTCATGTGTTTATACATTACATCTTTCATGGTATTTATGCTTCATCTCTGTTTATAATCTTTCATGCTTTACATCTTACTTCTGTCCATAATCTTTCATGTTTTATGTTGTTGGTAACTGATCAGTGTTCCTGTTTCATATTACAAATAGGCAGCCTGGGCATTTGCATAACCTTTTGACTAATGACATGGAATTAATATTGTTCTGTTGCGAATTTACTTTTCTTAGTTTTTGTTTAATTTCAGTACTGCTTTGTTTATTTCAATCTTGCTCATTTGCTTCAATAGTTAGATTTAGATATATTAAATTGCTCATGACATCTTCAGTTACCTCCGAAAGCCATAGCTAGACTAATGGCGAGGGATTGAATTATGAAAGTGTAGTTTAATATTAGTTTACTTTCTGCAAGTTAGAAATATTAAATTGCCCATGACATCTTCAGTTACCTCCGAAAGCCATAGCTGGACTAATGGCGAGGGATTGAATTATGAATGTGTAGTTTGATATTAGTTTACTTTCTACAAGTTAGATATCAAGTTACTCAAGTTGTTTATGGTTACCTCCGAAAACCATAGCTGGACTAATGGTGAGGGATCAGAAGATAAGTTGATGTAATTTGATTTAGATTTACTTTGTTGCAACTTTTGGATTTCTTTAAGCATAGTTTCTTTTGTGTTTGAACAGCAGCAAGAATAATGAGTTTCATGATCAGTAGTTCATTATTTTTTTGACTAGAGTAGTGATGCAATTTCATTTTCTTTGAAGAATTAATTTTTTCATTGTGTGTTTTTAAAATTCTTTTGAAGTTTGGAAAATCATTAGAAAGACATTGTTGTCTTGAATATTTTTCTCCATACTTGTTTTTCAAAATTTCATAAAAAATTCAAAAACGACCAAAAAGTAAGAGATAGGTTATCTTGCACATATAGTGCGCCACACTTCATCAGCTTACGAATCCCAGATTGATAAATTAATGTAGCAATTTAGGACACACTAAATTGACCAAACAGTTTCCATGACCACTTTAGGTTCCAATATGATTTTTCCTTCCTCATCAAGTTCTAGCAATATTGTTTGAACTGGAATATTTTCACCTATAAACATCTTTAAGCATGAAACATGGAAAATTGGATGCACTCGTGAAGAAGCAGGAAGCTCCAATTTATGTGCCATAGTACCATTCTTTTGCAACACCTTGTCAGGACCATAGTACTTTGGCCATAATTTATTATCTTTCTTAGCTTGCTTGAGGGACATTTGTTTGTATGGTTGTAGCCGTAAAAATACCCAGTCTCCTACATCAAAACTTCTCTCGCTACGATGTTGATCTGCCTGTTGTTTCATTCGATTCTGTGCCAAATTCAGGTTATCCTTTAAGAGTTGGAGAACTTCTTGTTGATGCTCGATGTGATCTTCCTCTGCTTGAACCTTCGAATTTTCTCTTAAAGATGATGTGATGGATGGTGGATGATATCCATAAAGTGCCATAAATGGGGTCATTTTTGCTGCAGTATGGAAGGAAGTGTTATACCACCATTCAGCGAGAGGTAACCACTTGACCCATTGTTGAGTCCCAAATTTGCATCTTTTCCATACACTTTTCCATACCTTTTTCACTCACCTAAACCTCCCAAATTGTCAATATCATGTGCAAAAGGGTATCTAACATGGTTTTTAATTATATTTTTGTGTTTTCTATTTGATCTAGATTTTGTTCATTCAGCTGCGGAATCTTGCCACTTTCCGCAGCCGCTGCAACTTTCCGCAGCCATTTTGTGGAATTCTATGCTAGAGGTGTCTACAAGGGAAACGAGCCACATGGGCAGGCTAGGAATGACGTGGACATGGTTCGTGTCCTATTGGTTCAAGCAAACTCGTCCAAAGAAGCCGCGGTCAAAGGCGTCCACATGGAAGTCAACTATGGAGTTTCATGTCGGCCGGACTCTGTTTCGTGGCACATAAACATCCATACGGCCGTTTCTAAGCCTGCGGAGGTTAAATCGACATCTGTGCAGAGCTTTGGAGCCGAATTCAAGCATCCACCTTCCGTAGATTCACTTTCCAACACGGCCATACTCCTATATCCGTGGACGTAGTGGTCTACGTGTTCTCTGCCATCATGAACTTTAGGAGACAGTTACAGTTTATTGTTATATATAGAGCGTTTGCATACGCACAAAAAGTTAGTTGATAGTTGATGTTAGTGAATGTAGTCACTGTTATCTTTTAGTCTGCTCTGTAGTGATTACGCTGCACTTGTGCCGTAACATTACCATTCTGTAATGAACTGCTTTTTAATATGAGAAGACTCTGTTTTTCAACTTAATTCGTGTTTGAGGACCGTTACCAAGGCTGTGTAGAGGGCCCCTGCTCAGCTAAGGTTTTGTGTATTAGTGTATATTTCTCATTTCATTTCTTTAAAAGTCATTGTATCATAATCCATCCATATGTTCATACTTTGCAGTTGTTTCATTTCTGTTTATACACTTCCATAATTTCCATTTCATTTCTGTCTTTCATGCTTTATGATTGTTAATCACTGATCAGTGTTTATGTTTTTCAGGTTTTAGATAGGCAGCCCAGGCATTTTTATAGCTTTTTGACTAATGACATGGATCTAACATTGTTCTGTTGCTAGTTTGTTTTTCATAGCTTTTGTTTAATTTCAGTCTTGCTTTGTTCATTTCAGTTTTGCTTATCTGCTTCAGTAGTTAAATTTAGATATATTAAGCTGCTCATAGCATCTTCAGTTGCCTCCGAAAGCCACAGCTGGACTGATGGTGAGGGACTGCATTATGAAATGTGTAGTTTAGTATTAGTTTCTTTTCTGCAAATTTAGATATATTAAGCTGCTCATAGCATCTTCAGTTGCCTCTGAAAGCCACAGCTGGACTGATGGTGAGGGATTGCATTATGAAATGTGTAGTTTAGTATTAGTTTCTTTTCTGCAAATTTAGATATATTAAGCTGCTCATAGCATCTTCAGTTGCCTCCGAAAGCCACAGCTGGACTGATGGTGAGGGATTACATTATGAAATGTGTAGTTTAATATTAGTTTCTTTTCTGCAAATTTAGATATATTAAATCATGCATGACATCTTCGGTTGCCTCTGAAAGCCACAGCTGGACTGATGGTGAGGGATTGAATCATGAGTGTATGGTTTAGTATTAGTTTACTTTCTGCAAATTAAATATCAGTTACTCAAGTTGTTTATGATTACTTCCGAAAATCATAGCTAGACTAATGATGAAGGGTCAGAAGATAAATTGATGTAATCTGATTTAGATTTATTTTGTTGCAATTTTGAATTTCCTTAAGCATAGCTTCTTTTGTGTTTAGTTGGCAGCAAGAATAGTTTGGTTTTCATGTTCACTAGTTTACTATTTTGATTCATTAGATTAGCAA
This sequence comes from Pinus albicaulis, assembly GCA_034641835.2. Taxonomy (NCBI): domain Eukaryota; kingdom Viridiplantae; phylum Streptophyta; class Pinopsida; order Pinales; family Pinaceae; genus Pinus; species Pinus albicaulis. The sequence goes on along the minus strand of CM076571.1, from coordinate 110,322,140 downwards.
CACCTTTTCATTTCAGCAGTACACTTTTACTTTCTTTCAAGTCTTGTCATTGTAAATTTCAAATTGCTTTTTAAAGTTACAAGTTGGTAAATCATTATAGGGGATATCACTTCCTTGAAAAAATATAACCAAACTTGTTTTCATTTTAGAATTTCCATTTCACCTTAGAAAAACCAAAAACGACAAAAAGTTAAGAAATAGGTTATCTTGCACATATAGTGCGCCGCACTTCATCAGCTTACGATTCCCGGATTGACAAATTAAATGCGGCAATTTAGGACACACTAAATTGACCAAACATTTTGGCGCCGTTGCCGGGGAAGTGTAACTAGGTAGCCAATTTCTTAAAAAAAAAAAACATAAAATCATAAAAGAAGGGAAAACTTGATAACTTCTTGAAGTATGCTCTCCTCTTGCACCTAGTGTGATCTGGAGGATCAGAAAAGAGAGTTATTGGTTTATTAATTTCTTAAGTATGCTCTCTTCTTGCACCTAGTGTGATCTGGAAGATCAGAAAGAGAATTATTAGCCCAACTTTTTAAAAAATAAAAAAAATGACATGCATAGAGCAAGAGATTCTGGGGAAGGTTTATAGCTAAAGCCAAGAGTTCGATTTTCATAACTCCATCTTCTTCAAGGCATAGACCAGATTCACCACCATCTACCCCTAGCCTTAAGATTTTTGGAAGTCAAGGAACGGTTGAATTAGAGGATTCTCCTATACCACCTACTAAAACCCACTTAGAAAACAAAGAGACTTTCTCTCATCCTTCCTTGGTAGAAGAACTAGAGGACTATAAGGACTCTAAAGAAACTATCATGGCAGAGGAAGTAATAAATAGAGGTGGAGGTAGAAGAGGAGGAGATAATGGAGATAACAATGGTGAAGGAAATAATGGTAGAAATAGGGATTTTTTGGGATTCCCTATAGTTGATGAGGAAACTCATGCAACAATGAAAAATATTTCACCATCTGTTCTCCCTAACTTTTATGGATTGCGAAGTGAGGATCCTGAAACATTTATGTTTGAGTTTGAAGTTGTGCGCCGAACTTATGACTATATGGAAGATTCTCAAAAACTCAAACTGTTTCCTTCAACATTGAAGGGATCTGCTTTGAAATGGTTCATGGGATTAGCCACTCAATCTATCGGGACTTGGAATGATATGAAACAAACATTTTTGGATAGATACTTGGACTATTGTATGCCCACCAATCACAAGGATGAGGTATTCAAAATGATGCAAAAAGAAGATGAAAATTTGGAAGACTTACTTGAAAGATTTCAATACAACTTGAAAAGAGCAAAGATGAGCAACTTAGATGATGAAACCTTGAAAACCCTCATATTAAAAGCCATTAGAGATGAATGGATAGATATTTTAAACATGATGGGGAAAGGATACATTTCTCAACTTCCACTTCGTGACATAACAGAACTATGTGTCCATCTCTCAAGAGGAAAATCTAAAACAGGAAAAGGGCCTAGGGATCCTTCTCTTATTAGGGCTAACAAATCTGCAACTGGATCAGTAAGTAGGGAAGAGATTGGTAACATGCTTGATGAGTTCAAAACTGATATCTTAGGGAGCCTTAGTGAACAACTAGACACCCTTAAAATCCAAAACAAGCGGAAAGCAGAAACAGATGCTTTAGCCATCTTTTGTCCGAAATGTAGGAAGAAACATGCTTTAAGGGAATGTCCCTTGGATGCAAAAGTTGTAGAAACATGTATGATTTGCTCGGAAAATCATGAGATCAAGGATTGTCCTTCAATCCCTGGACTCAAAGCTGTTTTTCAAGAAGATCCAAATTCAGTAGAATCTCTCTGTTTTGTCGCAAGGAGACCTTGGCAGGGACAACAATCTCAAGGGTTTAATAACCCTATGAATCTTTAAACCCCACCAAATTGGAATCCTTGGCAACAACCTTGGCCCCAACATCGGAATTCATATCAGCCATGGGTACAAGGGATGCAAAATCCTTATGGGAGATTTGCTCAATTTTATCAATATCCTCCATATTTTCAAAATCAACAAGCTCCACAACTTCCAAGCCCAAATCCACAACTTTCATTGCCATTTCCACAACAACAACCTTCTCAAAAAAATACAAATCCTCAACTCATGCTCCCATACCAACAGAAGACAAATCAACTTCTAGCTCAGCCATTGCCAAATCCTAACAATAAGAATCCTCAAACTACTTATATGGTAGAAGGACAACAATTTCCTACCTATATGATTGTTCCTCTCAACGATGTACAACTCGGATCTGGTAGAGTTTTAGAAAAACCTTCTATAGACATTCAAGAGCAAGATACCTCTGAAGAGGACTCTCTTCAAGTCAATAAGGGTTTTGAGGAAGAATCTCTTCAAAATTCAAAAATTCAAAAAGAAAAAGAAAAGCTAACACCCACAACTCCTATAGTTGAGCAACCTGCATCTTCATCTACACCTCCTTTTCCGGAAAGACTACAAATTGATAAGGGGGTGGAAAAACAAATCTTTTTGCCTAACTATGACTTTCTAGATGAATTGAAGAATGTTTGTATCAAGATTCCATTGCTACAAGCCATTCGAGAAATTCCTATTCTAGCAAAAACCATAAAGGAGTTGAGTTTCAAAAGACCGGGAAGGAAGCTAAAGGACACAAGAAGAATCCACCTGGTAGGAAAAATTGCAGACATTATGATGGGAAAAATTACCATGCAGAAGTATGTAGATCCAGGAAGTCCAATTGTCAAGACACATATAAATGGGATAGAAATTCCAAACACATTGATTGACTTAGGAGCTGCTATCAACATTATGAGTAGACAGACTATGGAACAGTTAAAACTTCCTAACCTTCTCTTTACACCTACTTTACTGCAACTTGCAGATCGATCAGTTATTAAACCAGATGGTGTATTAAAAGATATTTCAGTCTCCTTAGATTCTTGGGAATATCCAGTAGACTTTATGATTTTGACTCCCAAAAGTAATCTAGGAGGACATCCACTTATTTTAGGAAGACCTTGGCTGGCCACAGCTGATGCTTTTATTAGTTGTAGATCTGGAGACATGTACATTTCTAATGGTAATTCGACAAAGAAATTCAATTTGTATACTCCAGCAAGAGCAATCACAGAAATAGGAGACAATGAATGGGTCGATGATGAGAACACTATACAACCTGTCTTTACCATTTCTGAAATTAGTGAGGATAGTCAAATTATGAACACATTAGAAAATTTTGAGATAACTTCAGAATATGACCCCACACAATTTCAGTTGGAATCTGACATAGAATATTTATCATCAAGACAAATGTCTCTTTACTCTATGGAAGAATTTGGTAATTCTGCTATTGAGATTTTTCCAGAAAAGACATTGAATATCAACGAACATTTGGAGAAATCACAACAAGAAGAACTAACCAGAATCTTGCAAAGACATTCTACTGCATTTGCATGGGAGTATACTGACATGAAGGGTATTGATCCTAAGACTTGCATCCATCATATCTATATTGAGGAAAACAGTAGACCAATCAGACAACCTCAAAGAAGGATGAATCCAAATCTTAAGGAGATAGTGAAAGAAGAGCTCCAAAAACTTCTCAATGTAAACTTCATTTATCCAATTTCAGATAGCCGATGGGTTTCTCCTTTGGTTATAGTACCTAAAAAGAATGGTAAATGGAGGGTATGCATTGATTACAGGGAGTTGAACAAAGCAACTTTGAAGGATCACTTTCCTTTGCCTTTTATTGATCGGGTATTAGATACATTAGCAGGTAAAAAGTACTTTTCATTTTTGGATGGTTTTAGTGGCTATAATCAAATTCAGGTAGCACCTGAAGATCAAGATAAGACCACATTTACTTGTCCATGGGGAACTTTTGCCTACCGAGTGCTTCCTTTTGGGTTATGTAATGCACCGGCAACATTCCAAAGAGCAGTACTAGGAATTTTTTCTGATCTAATCCATGATTGTGTAGAAGTTTATATGGATGATTTTACAGTTTATGGTAATTCATTTGAAGAGGCATTAGAAAATTTGGAAAAATTTCTCATAAGATGTAAAGAAACAAACCTTTCATTAAGCCATGAAAAATTCTTTATGATGTTTACTGAAGGGATTGTTTTAGGACATCATATTTCAGGAGATGGGATTAAGGTTGATAGATCGAAAGTTGAAGTCATCTCCAAGTTTCCTATTCCAAATTGTCAAAGAGATGTTAGAAGTTTTCTAGGATTTACTGGTTACTATAGAAGATTTATAGAAAACTTCACTAAAATAGCATCTCCACTCTTCAAATTGCTTACAAAATACTGTGAATTTAAATGGGATCCTGATTGTCAATCAGCCTTTGAAACTTTGAAAACAAGAATATCTGAAGCACCTATCTTGAGAGGACCAAATTGGAAACTCCCTTTCCATATTTCTACGGACACTTCAGATACAGCTCTAGGAGCTGTGTTGGGTCAAAAATATTTAGTTCCTTATGCCATTTATTATACCAGTAAAAATTTGACTCCCACAGAGTTGAACTATACTGTGACTGAAAAAGAGTTTTTAGCTGTTGTTCATGCAATTAATAAGTTTAGACATTACATAACAGGCTATGAAAATTTTATTCATACTGACCATTCTGCAATTAGATATTTAATGAACAAACCTGCTACTAATGGCAGAGTGACAAGATGGCTTTTACTTTTGCAAGAATTCAATATTACTGTGTTGGATAGACCAGGAAAACAGAATACAGTAGCTGATTTCTTGTCTAGGATTCGGAATACTAAAGAAGATTCTCCTGTAGAAGATAAGTTTCCTGATGAATACTTGTTTGCAGTAACTATTAAGACCCCTTGGTATGCAGATATTGCTAACTATTTGGTTACAGGGAAACTACCTTCACATTTATTTCCAAGAGAAAAACGAAAGATTATTTAGGAGAGTTCAAAATATTCATGGATTTCTAACGAATTGTTTAAAACAGGGCCAGATCTTGTGATCAGAAGATGTGTCAGGGAAGATGAAATGCCTGATATTCTTAAGGCATGTCATGATGAACCATGCGGTGGACACTTTGCGGACAAAAGGACGGCCTATAAAATCCTTTCTTTGGGATATTATTGGCCTTCCCTCTTCAAAGATGCAAAACAATATGTCAAAAGGTGTGATAGTTGCCAAAGAGTAGGGAAACCTACCATTTCAAATGAAATGCCATTGCAAACACAGGTACTCATTGAACCCTTTGAAAAATGGGCTTTAGATTTCATTGGACCTATTAATCCACCATCTAAGCAAAAGAAGTATATATTGGTTTGCACTGATTATGTTACTAAATGGGTAGAAGCTAAAACATTAGTATCTGCTACTGAAAATTCAGTTGTTCATTTTCTTTATGAGGATATTTTTACTCGCTTTGGTGTTCCAAGAGAAATTGTAACAGATCAGGGGAGCCAATTCACATCAAATTTGATGGAGAAGTTGATGGAAGAATAAAAAATCAAGCACAGAACATCTACTCCTTACCATCCACAAGCAAATGGTCAAGTGGAGTCCACAAACAAAGTTCTTGAAAGTATCATCACCAAAACTGTTCATCTACATAGAAGAGATTGGGCAGAAAGGCTTCCAGAAGCCTTGTGGGCCTACAGAACTACATGGAGGAATACAACGGGACATTCTCCCTATGAACTTGTTTATGGGAAAGAAGTCTTGCTCCCCATTGAGTTCCAAGTCAAGACCTTCAAGATAACAGTTCAGTTGGGGATGGACTTATCAGAAGCCCAAAAGCATAGAATGGAGCAGTTGAATGAGCTAGATGAGATCAGACAAGAAGCAATTCTAAGAACTGATGTAGTTCAATATCAAAGAACTAAATGGCATGACAAATATATCAAAGAGAATAAGTTTCAAGAAGGAGATTGGGCATTGTTATTTGACTCCAAGTTTAAAGATTTTCAAGGGAAATTTCAGACTCATTGGCTTGGGCCATATGAGATTGACAAAATCTTTAGCAATGGAGCTGTAAGAATCAAGACCATTGATGAGTTTCAAACTCCTCTTATTGTGAATGGCCATCGATTGAAAGTTTATCATAAGCCACTCTCAAAAGAGGATTTTGTCAAGATGTTTCAAGAAAGTTCTGCAATCAGGCTGGTACAGAAGAATTCTTCTTCTCCACCAGCCTAGCTTTTGTTTTTCACTTTAAAAAAAAAAAAAAAAAAAAATGGTATAAGCCTAAAAACCAATCATTGATTGGCAGTCTTATGCAGAAAATATAGGGTGAAAATCGGGGACACCTGACACTCTCTATTTTCCAAAAAAAAAAATCTCTCTTTCATTTCATTTCATTTCACCACCCACTCCATTTCATTCCACTTCATTTCATTTCATTTCACTTCATTCCACTTCATTTCATCCATTCCATCAATAAAAATCTTTTTTATGACCATTTCCATTTGGTCATTTGTCATTTGTTCATTTCTATTCAACCAAGTAATAGCTGTGTCAGTTTCCGCAGCTGACATCTGTTTCCGCAGCTGACTCCAGTTTCCGCAGCCAGAAGCAGATTCCGCAGCTACTACTCTGTTTTCAAAGAGAATGTACAGTCAGATGCTATTTTCATAAATATGAAATAAAATGCAGGTGAGAGGATCAAAGGAGTATTCAGGACACCAATGGAGATCAATCAGTTGAAGACCAAGGGCAAAAGCAAGGATTCCAAAGGTATGAATAAAGTTTATTTCAAATAGTATGAAAAAAACACATTTTTATATAGTTTTAAACCATGAGCTCTACCCATTACGCGCAATGATTATATTGACAGTTCCGTAACCTGTCACGATCTCCATGCTATCCTCTTGCATTCATTCATAAACGGTTTCATCATTGAAATTCCGATTCTCACTCATGTTCCAATATCCCACCGGAGATAATGAGACGTATTTGAGTTGACAAAGGACTCTTACAAGCCGCATAACTCCATAACCGTTGATTGAAACGTGTTCATATTTATTACACAGCCACCAAAATTCAAAACGCGGCCGAATGTCTTATACTTTGTTAACCTCTTTGTCGTGTCTCTGCCGTGTTTACAAAACCCCACATTCTCACTCATTCTCACTCCCTGTTTCACTCCATTTCGTTCCTTTTGCTCATTCTCACTCCCGTATATCTACCCACAGTCTTACTCCATTCCGTTTATGGTGCTCATTTCCATTCTATGATACATTCCCACAGTCATTGTGCTCGATCCTGTGTATTTAGTCGTTCCATTTCCACTTAAACCCTCACAGAGGCAAATTAGTGAAGCACAGAAAAGTGAAATGGGTAAGTTGCTAAGGGCAGAGCCGGAAGGACCAAAGTTTATAGAGGGATATCCGCAAGCAAAAGAGATATTGAAGAAAGCTAAATGGTTGTGTTTTATTCAGAAATTCAGAGGTTACCACAAAGAAGTTACGAAAGCGTTTGCAAGGTCATTTGATGGCTCGGAAGCAGAAATTGGAGACCTCAAGTTTTCGGTCAATGAAGCATCAATAGCAGCAGCCACAGAACTTCTTCAGGAGGAAGAACGTTGGTTCAAAAATAAAAGTATCAGTGATGAGGCATGGAGAACAATCCTACGAAATCAAGGTATGGATATCACTGTTTTTAAAAGAGGAATTCCTGTGCATGCAATAAAAGAAGAATGGGCCACTTTACTACTAATTGTTCAGAAATTCATTACATGTGAAGGCCGTTTTGGGTCTATGTACATGTACCATACCAGGCTATTGATGAATTTTATTGAAAACCAAACTCTCAATCTCCCTTATTTTCTATTCAATAGCTTAAAGAAAATGGCTGTGACTGTTCAAAAACACTTGGGAGATGTAGAGCCTCATCTTTATCACCACGGCCTTATAAAAATTCTGATTGAAAAGGAGCTAAAGGAAAGAAAAGATACATGGGAACAATTCATAGTTAGAAATTTCTTTGAAGAACCTCAGGAAATTCCTGAAGGTAGTTCAATTAGAAGGAGTAGAAGAAAAAGAATGAATGTTGAAACCCAAATTACTCCTACTCAGGAAATTCCCGCAGCTAGCACAGCAAAAAGAAGTAGAAGGAAAAGAACAATTGAGGAAATCCAAAACACTCCTACTATTACTATGGAAAGAACTGATAGGGAAAAGAGATTGGTAAAAAGGAAGAAGAAGGAAATCAAGGCTAAGAAGCCAATAATACCAAAAGGGAAAGAAATTATTGAGGCTGTCCATAAAACTCCATCTTCTGAAGAAGAAGATCATCAAATACTATCTGAAAGATTAGTTTATCTTCAAAAACAGTCATCTATATCCAAGAAGGAAGAGACAGGAAAACAAGAACAAAAGGACAGTATACCACAGCATGTGAGGAGAAGCAGCGGGCTTAAGGGAAAATTGAGAAAAACACAAATTAAGGGTCCTCATTTCATTGATTTGGGTGAGGAGACATCTGAACAGTCTCCAACTGACCATAGTCCATTTCGGTCAGTTAGTGAACCTGATTCCTTTCATTCCCAATCAGACAATGAGCATACTCCATCTTATTCTCAGCAAAATATTGATGTAAGCCCTCCTCGGCCAGATTTTGAACATAATTCTCCTTTACAGCATTTTGGGGACAACCCAATGAAAATGACACCGGAAGTAGACCCCAAGCAGCAGGAGGTATATGACTATATAGAATCCTTGGAAAAGGCAGCCACAGGTCCAAGTACTTCTTCCGTTCAGCCTCATACATTGCAGGATGATTTAGTTCAATCATTAAAACAGGAAATTTTTGAGCTGGAGCTTTTAAATCGGCACATCAAAAATGAAAATGAAACATTGAAAGAACAAGGCAAGCTGGACAAGATCATCCATGATAATACTATGTTACATTTGGGAATATGGCAAAAGAAGAATAAGAAATTGAAAAGGAAATGCCAGAAATTGAGCAGAGCACTTGTAAATATCAAATTTAGGTGCTTAATGAAGAAACCCGGAATGATGGCAGTACCAAGGAAGAAGAGAAGAGGATTGGATGTGCTGGCTGAAGTATCAAGGCACATGAATTGAAGAAAGAATATCAAAATTTTGGTTGCATGAGGACATGCAACACCTTCACAGTGGGGGTATGTTGAGTCCCAAATTTGCATCTTTTCCATACACTTTTCCATACCTTTTTCACTCACCTAAACCTCCCAAATTGTCAATATCATGTGCAAAAGGGTATATAACATGGTTTTTAATTATATTTTTGTGTTTTCTATTTGATCTAGATTTTGTTCATTCAGCTGCGGAATCTTTCCACTTTCCGCAGCCGCTGCAACTTTCCGCAGCTATTTTGTGGAATTCTATGCTACAGGTGTCTACAAGGGAAACGAGCCACATGGGCAGGCTAGGAATGACGTGGACATGGTTCGTGTCCTATTGGTTCAAGCAAACTCGTCCAAAGAAGCCGCGGTCAAAAGCGTCCACATGGAAGTCAACCATGGAGTTTCATGTCGGCTGGACTCTGTTTCGTGGCACATAAACATCCATACGGCCGTTTCTAAGCCTGCGGAGGTTAAATCGACATCTGTGCAGAGCTCTGGAGTCGAATTCAAGCATCCACCTTCCGTAGATTCACTTTCCAACATGGCCATACTCCTATATCCGTGGACGTAGTGGTCTACGTGTTCTTTGCCATCATGAACTTTAGGAGACAGTTACAGTTTATTGTTATATATAGAGCGTTTGCATACGCACAAAAAGTTAGTTGATATGATGTTAGTGAATGTAGTCATTGTTATCTTTTAGTCTGCTCTGTAGAGATTACGCTGCACTTGTGCCGTAACATTACCATTCTGTAATGAACTGCTTTTTAATATGAGAAGACTCTGTTTTTCAACTTAATTCGTGTTTGAGGATCGTTACCAAGGCTGTGTAGAGGGCCCCTGCTCAGCTAAGGTTTTGTGTATTAGTGTATATTTCTCATTTCATTTCTTTAAAAGTCATTGTATCATAATCCATCCATATGTTCATACTTTGCAGTTGTTTCATTTCCGTTTATACATTTCCATAATTTCCATTTCATTTCTGTCTTTCATGTTTTATGATTGTTAATCACTGATCAGTTTTCTTGATTGCAGGTTTTAGATAGACAGCCCGGGCATTTTTATAGCTTTTTGACTAATGACATGGATCTAACATTGTTCTGCTGCTAGTTTGCTTTTCATAGCTTTTATTTAAATTCAGTCTTGCTTTGTTCATTTCAGTTTTGTTTTTCTGCTTCAGTAGTTAAAATTTAAATATACTAATCTGCTCATAGCATCTTCAGTTGCCTCCGAAAGCCACAGCTGGACTGATGGTGAGGGATTGCATTATGAAATGTGTAGTTTAATATTAGTTTCTTTTCTGCAAATTTAGATATATTAAGCTGCTCATAGCATCTTCAGTTGCCTCCGAAAGCCACAGCTGGACTGATGGTGAGGGATTGTATTATGAAATGTGTAGTTTAGTATTAGTTTCTTTTCCGCAAATTTAGATATATTAAGCTGCTCATAGCATCTTCAATTGCCTCCGAAAGCCACAACTGGACTGATGGTGAGGAATTGTATTATGAAATGTGTAGTTTAGTATTAGTTTCTTTTCTGCAAATTTAGATATATTAAATCATGCATGACATCTTCAGTTGCCTCCGAAAGCCACAGCTGGACTGATGGTGAGGGATTGAATCATGAGTGTACGGTTTAGTATTAGTTTACTTTCCGCAAATTAAATATCAGTTACTCAAATTGTTTATGATTACTTCCGAAAATCATAGCTGGACTAATGATGAAGGGTCAGAAGATAAATTGATGTAATCTGATTTAGATTTATTTTGTTGCAATTTTGAATTTCCTTAAGCATAGTTTCTTTTGTGTTTAGTTGGCAGCAAGAACAGTTTGGTTTTCATGTTCACCAGTTTACTGTTTTGATTCATTAGATTAGCGTTTGACTTTTCATTTCGAAAGAAGACACTTTCTTACGACGATTCAAGTCTTGTCATTGTAATGCAAATTGCTTTTTAAAGCTACAAGTTGGTAAATCATTATAGGGATATCACTTTGAAAAATATAACCAAACTTGTTTTCATTTTTAGAATTTCCATTTCACCTTAGAAAACCAAACCCGGTACAAAAAGTTAAGAAATAAAGCTATCTTGCACAATTATGCGCCGCACTTCACTTTACGATTCCCGGATTGACAAATTAAATGCAGCAATTTAGGACACACTAAATTGACCAAACACCCATTGTGTTAGATTATCAGATACAAAACAACGAAGAAATCCTTCCAAACATTTATTGACTATCTCAGTTTGATCATCAAATTGAGGATGATAAGATGAGCTATGAGCTAATTGAGTACCCAAACAAGAAAATAACTCCGTCCAAAAATTTCCAATAAAAATGGGATCTTTGTCGCTCACAATAACCCTTGGGTTTCCATGTAGCTTTTGAATTGTGTCCACAAATGTAGTAGCAACTATACTTGCTTTAAATGGATGAGATAATGCACAAAAGTGTGCATAATTGGTAAGTCTATCAACTACCACCATGATGACACTCTTTCCTTTGGACTTAGGTAAACTTGTGATAAAATCCATTGAAATCTCCTCCCAACGTTGACTTGGAATGGATAAAGGTTATAGAAGTCTCGGGGTCTTAATTGTCTCAACTTTATTTTGCTAGAAAACCAAAAATTCTGCCACAAACTTTTGAATATCAAATTTAAGGCCATCCCAAAAAAATTCTTTCTTCACCCTGTGGTAAGTTTTTAAAAATCCTGAGTGTCCAACTAAAGGAGAAGTGTGCAATTCCAAAAGAATCTTTTGTTTTAGTTTGGAATTCTTACAAAGATATAAGCGATCTTTGTACCATAAGGAATCATTTTTCCAACTAAATGTATCAGATGTACTAGGATCTTTCTGCAACTTTTGAATGAGTGTCCATACTTCTTTGTCCTTCTTCCATCCATCTCTTGCTTTGGTTATCCAATCTGGTTGGATAATAGAAATGGCACAAAGCAACGCTTCCACCTCTTCATTCTTTCTTGAGAGTGCATCTGCAACAACATTAAGCTTCCCTTTTTTGTAGATTATTTCAAAGTCATAACCCAACATCTTTGTGACCCATTTTTGCTGCTCTTCTGAAGATAGTCTTTGTTCCAAAAAAAATTTAAGACTATCATGATCAGTTTTTACCTTGAAGTGTCTTCCCATTAGGTAAGTTCTCCATTTCTTTAGTGCATGCAGTATTGCTAACATTTTCTTCTCATAAATAGGTTTTTGTAAATACTTTCCTTTGATTGGACGACTTTCAAAAGCAATGGGTATTCCTTCCTGCATTAAAACAACACCAATTCAATTTCCTGAGGCATCACATTCCACAATAAAGGTTTTTGTGAAGTTTGGCGTAGCTAAGACCGGTGCTAGGCACATTGCCTCTTTAAGATGTTCAAAGGCCTTAGTTGCTTCAGGAGTCCATGAAAATGCATCTTTCTTCAATAATGTTGTTAGAGGTGCCGCTATTCTCCCATAATTCTTAACAAACTTGCGATAATACCCTGTTAACCCGAGAAATCCTCGCAACTGCTTTATGGTTGTGGGAACTTTCCATTCCTTAATGGCTTTAATTTTGTTAGGGTCTACTTTAACACCCTCGTGAGATACAATATGACCCGAATATTCCACCTCTTGTACTCCAAAGAAACATTTGGATTTTTTTGCATATAATTGTTTCTCCTGCAATAGTTTGAGCACCCTGTCAACATGTTCAACATGATCCTTCCAAGACCCGTTGTAGATTAGTATATCATCAAAAAATACTAGCACAAATTTTCTAAGGAAGGGTTTGAAAATGGAATTCATCAACCCTTGAAATGTAGAAGGTGCATTGGTAAGGCCAAAAGGCATGACCAAAAATTCATAATGACCCTCATGAGTTCAAAATGTTGTTTTTGGAATATCTTCAGCCTTCATTCTAATTTGATGATATCCTGAACGAAGATCCAACTTGGTAAAATAAATTGCTCCATGTAATTCATCCAATAATTCATCAATCATAGGAATGGGAAATTTATCTTTAATGGTGAGCTTATTGAGTTCCCTATAATCCGGACACATTCGCCATGATCCATCCTTCTTGTGTACCAATACTACAAGAGCAGAGAAAGAACTTTGAATAGGTTGAATTATACCCGCCTCTAACATTTCTGCAATCATACGTTCAATTTCTCTCTTTTGGACATAAGGATATCTATAAGGCCTGATGTTTGGAGGAACACTTCCTAGAATCAAATGAATAGCATGAACATGAATAGGTGGGAGTCCTTTGGGAGTTTCAAACACATTGGAATGATTTTCCAAGACTTGTTGGAGATCTGCAGAAATAGATGATTTTGATGTTGGAACTTCTAGTGAGCATAATTGTGCAATTACGCCTAGTTTTTATTTATTTAGAAGTTTTGTCATGACATTATAGCTTATTATCTTTCCCAGCTTCCCTGCAATACCCCGTAATTCAACTTCCTTTCCTTCTGAAAAAAAATTCAAGAAAATTTCTTGAAAATTAAAAGCTATCGTCCCCAAAGATTGTAACCATTGTACTTAAGACAACATCGCTGACTCTCCCATAGGAATGGAAAGCATTGGACTATTCAATACATATTCCCCCATGGTTAGCTTGATATTATGGCATTTTCTAGAGCAATTATAGTTCTCAGACGGTAACCATCACTTGACATTCTGGTGCTAGGTATAGGAAACAATTCAATTCCTTGGCTACCTTACAATGAATACAATTATGGGTACTACCTGAATCAATCAACAATATTACCTTTTTCTTCTTTATATGTTCTTCTATCTTGAGAGTTTGAGGAGTGGTAATTCCTGCCAATGCATTACACGATATGGTCGTACTCATTTCTTCCTCTTCTAGGGTGTGTTCCTGGTGTATATCCTCTTCTTTTTCATTTTCTTCTTCCTCTTCACAATCTATGTAAAATAATTTCTTCTTAGCACACTTATGACCTTTAGTGTATTTGCTATCACAACTGTAGCAAAGCCCTTTTTCTCTTCTTTCTTCCAATTTTTGTGGTGTCAACCTTGTAGGTTGTGGAAATCTAGGAGTAGCAAAATTTCCCTCTTTATGTATGGGAGTGGTAGGCTTCCTCATACATAATTTTACATTCAATTTTTCTTTCCAACCTGAATGCCTTCTCCAATGAATCAGGTTCCAAAATGTGAACTTCATGTTGGATGTTATCCTTTAAAGTACATATGAAGAGATCAATCCTGTGTTCCTCTGGAATATTAGTTACCCTTATATTCAATTTTTGGAAGTCCTCATTGGGTTGCCCCACTAAACCCTTTTGTTTGAGATTTATCAATTGGCTAAAGAAGGTGTTGCTCTTTGTATCCTCATAATGTGATATCATTTCCTCCGTAAAAATTGACCAAGTGACAATTTTTTTACGGGAGAAAAGTGTTGGCGAGAGAATAGGTCTCGCAGAGAAGACCCGGGTTCAAGATTTAAGGACCATTAAGGTTTTCCGCCGTAGTCTAGTTTCACGCCGGCATTTGCACTCCGCTCCGAAGGGAAGAGAGTCTCACCCGAGGCATGCCACGACCTTAATGTGATAGGGAGTAGATCAGTATCAACCCGACAACATCCATACTGTTGAATCAAAGCTAAACTAAAGTCTTAGACAGCCATAACACAGCATTCCATAACATATACCTTTCAGGAAAGCAATCAGACTTATAGTAAATAAAATTTTAAAAGGTGTTGTAACATCATTCATTCAAACCCATAACATATACTCGGAACAACACTCCTGAATATATTAATCATCAGCCATTAGTGGTGAACTATTAGAAGACATAGCTACATGAGAATAAACAGAGCAGAATACAATATGTCCTATTGGACAGAGAGAGAAAACATAGTAACACAGAGGAGTGGAGAACAATGAAACATGGACAGAGCTCTCCTGCGGCTCCTTGTTGCCTATTCCTGCCTGCGCCAACCCTTCTATCCACTGTCTGGCTGTGTATTTGTTCTACTGCCAACACGACTGATATTTCCTCCTTTCTTCTCGCTCGGCTGTTTTTCATTTCTTTCTGTTCATCGAGAGTTCACTACTTGTTTCCTTCCATGCTCTTCCACCATCTATGTTTGCTCCCGCGACACCTATCCTCTGCTCCTTCGCAACCTTGACACCTTTCTGCCTATCGAGGTTTCATTTTACCACGTACTCGCCGCAACTCAAAATCTATTGAATTTCAAAACAAGGGCCCCAATAGGCCCCGACCACTTCCTATTGACTCGGCCCGAGTCAATTATCTTGCGTTGTATCCACTTCCATGGGTCCGCTTGACCCTGCACCCTTTTCTGGCTGCACGCCTCCTCCTAGTTGTCCAAACAAGGGCCCCAACTCTGGGACCTTGTTCAGAGCTGAAGCTTTGAGCTCTTGGAAGGTTGCCATGGCCTGCTGCCACCCTTACATTAACTCTTCAGTCTCAGCCGTGATTTTTGTGACAACTTCCTCCTCGGCATTCAGCGGAAAGGCACCAAACACTGTGTTGATCTGAGTGTCGGCCTCAGAAGCCAATTGCTACATGGTTTGTGCGCTGAGTTTTACGGGCTGCCGAAGCTCCCGGATGGCCTACTTGGCTGCCGTTGAAGTCTCCTCTATTTGTTGTATTTGGACCTCTAACACATCCTCCTGGGCGTAGAGTTGGTCCAATCTAGTTGGGTCCGTTGCCTCCTGTATTTCCTTAGATATATGTTGTAGTTGGGACAAGATCGGCTGTGCCTTCATAGTAAGGGCCATTGACAGACCCTTCAGTAGGTCGTATTCTTCTCTAGCTGCAGTACTTAGAAATTCCTGCATCTTCATTACTTGGCCCTGTCTCTCTGATATTTTCACTGAGTACACAACCGCTGGGTCGGGCAATGCAGGTCGGGCTGCCAATGTCGCCTTGAGTTCCACATTTTCATGGTGAAGATTTGAATATGCCACCCTGAGGTGGTTCGCCCACCCGATTACATCAGTCTCCTACATGTCTTCTAGTAACTGATTTCTGTTGGCCATTACTATAGGCCACACTTCCCTGAAAACCATGGTCATGGTTTCCAGTTGTTCCTATAGTTTCTCCTTTTCCGTTTTTAGCTGTTCACGCTGTTCAGTAAGTGTGCTTATCTATTGTTTTTATTTCTCACACTTCTGCTGGAGCTCCGAGTGGACCCTCTCGGCCTGTTGTGCTGCCCTCTGAATGAAATGGTACAGTTGAGCTGTCCCCCATGTCTCCATACTTTCGGCACTGGAGGTACCCTGATCTAGCATTCGCACCCGGAGTGGTTGTCCACTGGAAACTGATCTTGCTGACTGGTCTTGAGGTGACTGTGGCGGAGTCTTCTATGGTATAGAGTCCGCCATATTTAGATCTAGTTTCCCCTCTTGATCTTCTTGGTTGGGTGGTTGGAGCGGAGTATGCTTGGGGAGTGGCCTGGCTGTGTCTTCAATTGTCTGCTCTAACTGATTGATGAGGTTGGTAAAATTAGTTTGCGTGACCACGGTTGGGTTAACTAGGGGCACCAATTCCATACCCCAGTTAACCTCAGTCTCATGGTCCCCATTGATTATTCTTCTGATAACTGGATCAGACACGATGGTGGATGAGGTGGATGGTGCGGAGCTGTGGGGTTCTCGGGAGATGGATGAGTTGGTGGGTGGTAGTTGATCTGGACGGGGTGGCGATATGCAGATGTTCAAAAAATAAAATGGGTTTATGGGGTTGTGAGGTGGCAACCCTCTTGCTTCTTCAGTATCAACGATCGTCTCTTCCCGGATTGGTACCCCTACGCTTAACTGCCGAGGTGGATCCTCTCTCGTGAGGTCAACCACCGAGCTTGATTCTGCAACCTTGGCCCTTTTGGCCTTTGGTTCCACTGCTGGTTTCGAAGCCTTACTTTTTCCCACCAGCGTTGTGGTTGTTGGGGGTGGTGAACTGAACAAGAAATTGGGGATGGGCGCAAAGATGAAGGTTGTATCTGGAATTCTGAAAAAGTTGGGAATGGAGTAGCATCACTTGCTAGTACCTGAACTACTTCATTAAAGCTTCTTACCATAGTGTTCAGTTTCTGAATGATCGGGAAGAGCTGTAGGTTTGATATCTTGTTTGTTGCTTCCTCCGACGTTTCTCCTGCCAGCCGTTGTGGTAGAATTCTGTCAAAGAGGTACGTGTACATTCCATCCCTAATCTCCATTGCCACTCCTGGCCACGAACAGACCCCTATGTGGAAAGCCGCTTCATCAAGTTGGAACTTTAGAGGCCTCATCTAGAACATTGCTTCTGGTACACATGTAGGTATGAGGAACGTATACTTGTGCATGACTCCAAACCAAACTTGCTCACTATATCCATCCAATAGGTTTCTTGGGACTCTCTGTTGACTCATTACAACGTCAACCATTTGGCCATACCAACTCCTGAAGGCTTCTGCATTTACTTCCTTGGTGCTAGGGTGTCTAGACACCTTCTATGGTATGAACTTCATCACCACCGTTTGGACTTCTGCTATCTCCGCTGGTATCCTAATGATGGGGAAATTCCATTTCCACATGGCTAGCACCATTATCAAATATCCATAGATAAACTCGGTTTCTCTCTTATAGTTGTCCTCGCAGGCCTTGAACAATTCCTTCAGCAGGAAATAGCACCAGTTCAGCCTTGTCCCTTGAACATAGTGCTCCGCAACTGAAATTGTGTTTAATGTGCATTCCCCTTTTGCATAATGCCTCATCGTCTTGCTAGTAATGAGATAGCAAGAAAACATGATCTCTGACCTGTTAAATAACTCAATTTTTTCTCCCTTTCCTCCTCTTCGAGTGCCATACTTGGCGTAGTAGTTTGTGTCTCCTGACTTCTTCACCCTTTTAGATATAGTTTGGAACGCTGAAGATACGTCCCTTCCTTCCTGCGATAGTCCTGTCAACCTATGAATGTCTTCGGCATGAATCAGGATTTCCTTTCCCAGCCACAGGGAGCCGTTCTAAATCTTGCTCAACAGAAATTTTGTGCACTGCATCGCAGCGCCTGTAATCCCAAATACTGGTATGTTTCTTAAATTCATTATCGTGGACTGCTGGATGCCCCTTAACTCAGGCAGTACTCTTGCTGCTACCCGTCCTACTTCTGTTGTATAATTCTCAATGTATACCTGCCTTTTTAGCGCAGGAAACTCAAATGAATCCGTGAGGTCTGCGTCAATTAAGATCACATTGTCATATTTTCCCACGAGGGACTCCATTTTCTGAATTCTGCTGTCCAACTTCTGTTCCACGACCGTTAGGCTTACTCTTGTAATTTTAGCTCATCACTGGTATACCTGCAGAACAGTTCTTTGTCTTTTCCCTTGAATTTCTTCTTTCGAACGCCTTCTCTGCTCTGGTTCTCGTTCAACCTCCCTTGCTCTTTTGGAGGTTTCTAACTCTAACTCGGATTTTTCCGGCATTCTCGCACTTCTCTACATGTAGGTTATGTAAGTAACCGGCAAAGATGAGGTTGATGAGACCCCATAGCTAATTAATGTTTGTCTGGCTACTCCCGCAGCTACAATCATGTGATTAGTTAGTTGCTAAGGTAGGTTCTGACATTGCTAACTGTGGTTTTGGGATTTGGGCAGATGCGACGGCTGGTGGTTATGTCTAATTATGGAAAATTTATTACAGTATGGATGATGCTAATTATGGAAATTATTTCCAAATCTTGGTGATCCTACTGACTGACACTGGTACTATACTTAATGATGATGGGCTGATGTTCGGCACGCTTTCCTATCTGACGTGGATGACACACTGGACATGACCCCTCCCTAACCACTATTGGTTGCATTTAGGTCTCTGCAACTCAACTGAAATTTTTTATTTTTTTTATTATGGTGAATCCTATCTATGCTCATCTCGGGTACGAGAGAGTTATTGACTCTAATCTACCCTACCGACTCCTCTCAGTTGCGAGAGTTATTGGAATGGAAATTTCAAAATTATTCATGGTAGGGCTTCAAGCGTGCGTCGTTGACCCATCCTTGTAGAACTTGGTCGTTCAAATGTGCCAATCGAACTGCTCCTGACTGTTTGATTTCTATGATGTGAAATGGTCCCAGCCAATGCATCTGCAGTTTTCCCAGGAACTTCTGGAATTTACTATCATAGAGTAGAAATTTCTGTCCAATCTGAAAAGTCTTGCGTTTAATATGTCGGTCGTGCCAAGCTTTATGCCTTTCCTTTTCTACCGTTTGGTGAAACTCTGCAAGAAATCTCCCTTCTTCAAGTTCTTGTAGCTCCTGCAATCACTCTTTTAAGGATTCCTCTTCTGATAACTGTAGATTTGTTGCAATTAGAAGGTTTTGTACAATGAATTCCGCTGGGACTACTGCTTCTTTTCCATAAACCAGCTGAAATGGTGTCTGGTTGTTTAGTCGTTATACCATTGTTTGGTATGCCCACAGTGTTGCTCGAATCCGTTCATCCCAGTCATCACGTTGCTCATTGCATATCTTCGTCAGTCCCTTCTCTAATATCTTGTTGAATGCTTCCACTGTGCCATTTTCTTGTGGATGATATGGACTGCTTTTATGATGTTGTATCATGAAGCTCTCTAGGAGGGACTTAATGGTGTCATTGTTTAAATGTGTACCTTGGTCGCTGGTCAAGCTTTTCGGGCATCCAAATCGGCTGATTATATTTTCAAATATGAACCTAGCAGTAGTCTATGTCGTGCAGTTCTTCACTGGCGCAGCTTCTTCCTAGCACATTAGGTATTATGTCGTCGTGATTATGTACCTTTCTTTTGAGTACCTTGCAGCTAGTGTAATTGGTCCCACAAAATCAACTACCCACTTTTCGAATGGCTGCAGTACCTTTATTAGATGAAGCGGAAGCTCATCCCTGTGAGATGGTCATCCTGTCCACTGACAAACGTCACATTTCTACACAAATGCTTTGTTGTCCTTGTGTATTGTTGGCCACCATAAGCCTACTTGTAGTACCTTACATGCTATTGGTTTAGCTCCCACATGCCCTCCCGCAACACCACTGTGGCTTTCCCATAGTATAGCTTCCCTTTCGTGGTCCAAGATGCATCTTCGAAGTACGTGGTCTAGCCCCATATTGTATAGGTGTCCCTCTATCAGCTAATACTCCGCGGCTCGGACTACCAGGTGTCTCTTCTGTGTCGTATTGTACTCCTGCGGACACTGCCCGATGATGAGATATGCTGCTATCTCATTCAGATAGTCTGGGATGGCTTCTACTCTGAAAAGATCAGCATCTGGAAACTGATCATCTAGAGATCCTCCGTTGTCTCCATTATCTAGTCAGGATAGGTGATCAGGCCCTACATTGAGTCTTCCGAGCTTTATAATTACTTCAAAGGTGAACTCCTGGAAAAGTAGGAGCCATCTGCAGATTCTGCCTTCTAAGACTGGCTTGTTGACTAATTATTTCAAGGCTGAGTGGTCTGTGAAAAAATTTAACTTACCTCCCAATAGGTAGTGGTAGAATTTCTGAAGAGAGTACAACATTGCTAATGCCTCCCGCTCGGTTTTCGTATAGTTCCATTCAGCTATTGACAACTTGTGACTAGCAAAATATACCGGATGATCAACAGAAGTGTCTCTCGGTTGAGCTAAGACCGCTCCAAGCGCGATACCGAACGCATCAATGTGTACGTGGAACTGCTTGTCCCAATCCGGGTGGAATAGTATTGGCGCACTCGCCAGCTTCTCCTTTAGGGTGTCCAAGGCCATTCTGCAGTTGTCCATCCACTGGAACTGTTCTGATTTCTTCAATAGTTTTTCTAAGGGCGTTGTTATCTTGGCGTAGTTGCGAATGAAATGCCGGTAGTATCCAGTGTGGCCCAGTAGTGACCTTAGTTGTTTTACCATTTCCGCCGCCTCCATGCTGACAATTACTGCTACCTTGACCGGGTCTACAAAGACACCCTGACTACATACCACGTGCCCTAGTAGTGTTCCAAACAAAATGGCAAATATACACTTCTTCAGGTTCAATGAACTCTGCATTTGTTGACACCTATCAAACATTACTCTCAACAGGCTCGCATGATCCTTTAGTATGCTATACATAGTCCAGTCGTCCATATAGACTTCTAAGAACTTGTGGATGTATTCTCAAAATGCAACTATCACAATGTGACAGAAGACTGCAGGTGCATTTTTCAGTCCGAATGGCATCACATTGTATGCGAAAGAGCCCCATTCGGTGGTAAATTTTGTCTTTCTCTTGTCCTCCTCTGCTATTCTTACCTGATGGTAACCTGAGAAGCCATCGGTGAATGAGTATGACTCATTCCTTGCAACATTGTCGAGGACTTCGTCACTAAATGGAGTAGGGCATGGATCATGGATACACGCATTGTTTAAACTTTTGTAATCTACACAGACTCGTATCTCTTTTTTCTCCTTTTTTCTTTGTATAACTCTGGGACTTACCCATTCTGCTTCCTATACTGGGAATATTAAGTCGGCTTTCAACATTTTGTTGATCTCCACTTTCACCTTTTCCTTTACCCTTGGGTTCAGACGATATGGTCTATGTTTGATAGGCCTTGCATCGGGCTTCAGTGTTATCCGCATTTCCCCCATCTCTCCTTTTATGCCCTTTAGATCCACTACAGATGAAGGAAACAAGTCCTCTTATTCCTTGAGTAGACTAAATATTTCCTTAGTTGTTTGTTAGTCCCAGTAGTCTCCAATGGTCGCCAGTTTAGGTTTGTCTTCTGTTCCAATATTTACTTTCTTGGTTCATGAGAGGTAACAGGTGGATACCTTCTGTCGTTGGTTCTTCTTTGATATCTCTCTCCCCCTCTGTTTCTTCAAAATACAGGTGCCTAAGATCCTCCAAATTGTCATCGTCCATCTCACTATTAATTTTTTGACATGCCACCTTTTTTTTGATACCCTAGTGTTGAACCGACTGCCCGTCTGTTTGTTGGAAATCTGGGAAGAAAAATATCTTCATGATGGCCCGCAATGCCTGTGTAACCAACTCTATCTTTCCTTCAAACAAGAAATAGTGGGTGAATTTGTCTGCAACTTCCTGCCATTCATGGGTCCTGCTTCTTTTCTTTTCCGTCAAGTACCAAGCCTTTGGAATTACATCCAGGGAGTGGATAAACCGATGGACCCACAGTTCTTCGGGATATAAATCAGTTCTCCATTGGGCTTCACATTCCTTCAAATGTTTTCTAGGGTCTGAGTCTCCTTGGTACCGGTCCTTACTTCTGGGTTCCTCCTCCTCTTTAAATCTGGATTTTAGTGCTACTGCCACTTCGTCCCATCGTGTCCATGAGTTGCGATGGTTGCTCCACCATCTTGCAAATGTAGATTGTAATTCCATGTCCATCACTGGCACTCTGTGACTTTCCGGTACTGTAGTTTCTATTTTGGCTATGAAAAGACTTGCAACATTCATATCTGATAAGATTGGGTATTCCTGGATCTTGGTCCCAATCCAATTAACTCTTGCAATATTGGCACATCTCCTTGGATTTTTTTCATAGCCTCCTTGTTGCCAATCATCCCAAGCTATTTCTGATCCTAACTTTGAGCTTTGGATGCTTCTCCAACTTAGAGATCCTTCTGTCATCGGGTTGATGTAGTCTTCTCTTCTCCCTGCGGTCATTTGGTAGAGATAGTCCAGGAGCTAAGCATCTTCCCTGTTACCTATAGTCTCTGTAAATCTCGGTCCTTGGTAGGGGTCGAGTGGCTAAGTGACTCTGATTTCCCCATCCTCGAAGATCACCAGTTATTTTTTCAGATCAATTACTGCATAATTTTCAAAATCCCAATCAATTCCCAACAGTGCAGGGTACGAATCCTTATCCTCCATGATGTCGATGACTTCAAAGTCCGCAAATGTCTTTACCCCCGCAATGTCAACTTCAACCTCCTCAAGTTGGCCGATGGGAAAAATTAAATACTGGTTCGCCATCCGAATTTGAATCGGAGAGTATGTCAATCTTGGCTTCCCTAATGCCTCCCAAGTTTTCCTTAGTAGGATGTTGACATCAGATCCCAAATCAAGCATGGTATCTTTAATTTGGAACCCCACCACTTGTGCGTTCACTCGGAATTCCTTTCCCATCCTTATTTTGTTTCTCTTTATTCTTTGTACATATTTCTAGTGCACTTCTCTTGATTCTTTTGCTCCGGTGTTCTTCTTCAACACCCCTTCCAGATTCTGCTTTAGCTGTTCTAGCATCGGTGCATTGTTCACAATCTTCAGGAATAGATGGAACCACTCCTGGATCAAATATTCAGAAGTATTATGTGTTTCATTGTCTTCCTAAGTTTTCTGTAACTCGATTCCTCTGTTTTCCCCCAATTGGGCAAACGTTTCTGCTGCTTCCTGGAAAAATTGTTTCTGTCGTTCTGGTTTGATCAAGGGCTTTAGGGATGCTAGCCTGATCAATTTAATTGGGTCCATAGCACATGCATCCTCCTCCATTGTTTTTCCACCCCATGTCACTATGGCCACGTTTTACATTGTTTGAGTTCCCGTTAGCCTGGGTTCTGCATTTACTAGATTCGCCCCCCTCCGTCTAGCTCTTTCTTCCCATCTTTTGATGAGCTCCGGGCAATCTTCTATTGCATGTGTGTTAACCCGTCACTTCAAACACCAGGGTCTTCTAGGGAGTGGGAATTCTCTAGCTACATGTCTTTCATGGTCACAGTTATAGCATCTTACTAGACCTCTACCTCCTTCTCGGGCTCCTCTCATGCCTGCTCCTCTTCCTCAGGGAGCTTCGTTTACTCTGTATGACGGTCGGTCCAGTCGCTCCGCCAGTGCGTCCAGTACTAGGCATTGCTCTATGCTGTGGGTGGTTGAGGCACATAATTCACAGTGTATATTGTTTGGAACATTGGAATATTTCTGTAAGATCAGACACAGGCGAGGTTGATGGCCCATACTTTTGCATATTTCACAATACTCATTAGTGGCTGGAATTTGTTATGCAAGGAACCTTGTGTATTTCTATTGCAGTGGATATATCCCTTGGGTATTTACTTGTGCGACCCCTCCTAGTGGTCGAGCCCCTTGTGCTCCTGAAGCCAATGTTCCCACATTTTTTCCCCGCAATTGGGGACATTCGGTCGCCACATGTCCCTCCACGAGACAATGCGTGCACCATACATTCAGTCTCGCGCGGTCGCATTGGTTGAATTTCCTTGATTTTTTCTGTCAGACTGGCTATTTGATGCTGCAGACCCATTATGGAGGGGTCCTGTACTGCTGATCCTTCTTTAAACTCTTGTGGGTAACCCGCCATAGCTTCTATCTTCATTGCCTGCTCCAGTGCGTCCTGCAATGTGTCGATCCTTTGTTGAGTCAATGGAGTTCGGGTCAAAGGTAGTAGAGCTTTAATGAACTAGTCCCTCTGGTGGTTTGGATCAATTGGATAGCTGAGCTTTCCGATTGCATCCTTGAATCTCCGAATCAAATCCTAAGAAGTTTCTCCTTCCCACTGCTTAATTTCCCACTTCTCTGACAAGCCTTGTTGGTCTGTCTGAGGCAGTTTAAATTCCTTAATGAAATCCCTCTTTACATCAGCCATCACTGGATTCGGGTGAGCTTCCGACCATTTCATAAACCATCGTAGGGCTCTCTCCCTAAGGGTGGTCTGAAATTATATCAACTTCCCAACATCTGGTGTTTGTCATGCCCTCCAGATGGCCTCGCAGAGCTACCAATGTTGTTCGACATTATCGTTCCCCTTCCCCGAGAATTTTGGGTACCGGGTGAGTGATCCCGCCATGTTTACTTGAATAGGTGTTACTAAAATGAAGCCGTTGGATCCTGGTTGTGAGATGGGACCACTAGCAATCCTACTACTAGTTTGTGTTCCAATTGGAGACTGAAAACTGTGCAATCTACTTAATTCACGTAACTTAACAAAAATTTCACTTATAGGCTTGTAGAGCACCAGGGGAAGGTTGGGACTAGAGCTACTTGAACTGTGGGGACTAGGAATACCTTGAGATATGGATGCTGACCTTTCTTGAAATAGTTTCTCCATTGCAACGTGCATCTCCACTTCAGACACCTCCTCTGGGCACGCGTTTGTACCTTCTCTGTCAGACTTCCTTCCTTCCTCCATCTGGGTTGGACTCCTATACACCTGTCACACTTATTTTGTGGCCCCTCCTATATCCTGGGGACCCACCTGACCTTCCATTCCCTTTGTCATCTGAGGCACCTCCTCTTTGTTCTTTCGACTTCTTTCCTATATTTTCAACTCCTTCATCACCCTCTCTCGCCACCTTTCTACAATCTGCGCCCTCCGATGTGCTCGTCACTCCCTGAGCCTGTTGGCAGTCTCGACATCCATACTCATACTCCCCCTTCTCACAGTTGTTATAACATTTCTCCCTTAGTTCCTTCCCCCAGCATTGGAGGGTTTACGCTTCCATCTCTGCTTTTTGGAATCCCATCAGTCCTTCGTCTACCATCAATGCCTTGATCCACAAGGGAATCTCCTTCAGCAGCTTCCCCCTTAACCCAGATCTGAAGGTATCCTCTGCTCTTGAGAAAGACTGGTAGTACTCGGCTACAAACTCTACTATATATCCGTCCAAGGTAGATTCCACCCAAAATTCCATAGCTCGGGTTAAGTCGGTGTTTAACTAATGAAGGGCCACCAGATCCTTGTGCACCCACTTCCGATTAATCTTCCATGACTTTTCCTTGACGGTCTTGGTCTGAAGCCTCCACAACTAATTGTAGAGTTCTTCTGGGAACTTTCCCCAAAATATTTCATACGTATCACTAGCAGAGTCGGAGAATAGAACCAGGTTTTTAATCATTTTCTCCTTCTGTCATCTCAACTCAGCCTGCTGAGTTATGAACTAATCTAGGTGGTTTTCCCACCAGCTTCCCTTCGTATTTCTCTTTTCAAGATCCGACATACCGGAATGATAGCTCCCAATTTATTTTCGGGTCCCAAAGAACGGAACCATTTTTGGTGAGAGAACAGTCTCGCAGAGGACCAGGTTCAAAGCTGTATACAAATTGGCTCCCCCGCCATAGTGTTGGGAAAAATACTGAGAGGGGGGGGTGAATCAGTATTTACTGCATACTCAAAACTTTTCACTTTTTCATTCCTTAAAACCCATACGCTACTTTCCTTTATTAAACTCGCGTATACACGCGGATATCTTCCATGCAACTAGCGTATACACAGAGATCTAGTTATGCCATTAGTTCTTTGCTTATATCATTCCATCATTCATTCATCAGATGTTCAATAAACAGTAAACATGTGCAGTAAGAACAGAATAAACCATCACACAAAGCATCACACATGAACACCAGGATTTTTAGGTGGAAACCCAAATCGGGAGAAAACCACCGCTGCAGTTGCTCAACCTTCAATATTTTATTATAGAGAAAACATCTTACAACATATGTGCTGGCGCAGACTTGACCAGCACGCAGGCACCCACCTGCGCTCGTTTACCAGCCTCTCCTGGAAGGGAGCTCCAACCCCCTGACTCGTTTACCAGCCTCTCCTGAAAGGGAGCTACGACCCCCTGCTCTCGTTTACCAGCCTCACCTGGAAGGGAGCTACGACCCCCTGATCTCGTTTACCAGCCTCACCTGGAAGGGAGCTACAACCCCCTGACTGAAGGCTACAACCTTCAGCACCACCTTGGACCACGTTTCATCAATTTTCACACCGGATCCAACAACTTCAATAGAACACCACTTGCAGGCCACATTTCATCATATTTCCAGACTGGACCCTTTCCAAACTTTTAAGCACAAACATACATCACCAACAGATACTTAACAACACAGATCAGATAGCAGAAACATAGCAGAACAGATCATATATTTCATACCCTTTGCTTCAGCAAACCCTAGTTTGCATACGCGCTTTCACTTCACTGATGTCGCGTATATACGCGCTTCCGTCCACACAAACCAGCGTATACCTCAGTGTATATTTTATTGCGCATACGCGCTTTCTCTTCGCTGAAGGCGCGTATATACGCGCTTCCTCCGCGGCGAAGTAGCGTATAGATCTTCAATCATTACAGAGCAGCATACTTCATCAGATCAGATTTTCAGTTCAGATCTACCCTTTTCCTTCAGACAGATGTTCGCCTAGATTTTCGCCTCATCACAGATCTAATCACTCCATAAACAGATCTAGCAAATATAGATACATTTCAGATCTAGATATCCCGCTTCATCATTTCTTCATAGGTGCATCATAGATTCAGATCTATCATCAAACCTTTACCCTTTCCATACAGATATACTTCATAGAGAAGTATTCATTCAAGTTCAGACATCTTGCTCCCACACTCATGATTTGCACAATGAATTTCTTCTCCTTATATAGGTTTATCCTTTTTCAATACCACGGGCCAAAGCAATACCATGAGCCTTTAATACCACGGGCCAAAGCAATACCATGAGCCTTCAATACCACGGGTCAAAGCAATACCATGAGCCTTCAATACCACGGGCCCCTGTTTTTGCACTTTATGAGCACTTTTGCCCATACACGACTTGGAACGTTCTTTTCCGCATGCATACGCGACTTCCCTTAGACAGATCCGCGTATTCATAGAGACATACTCTTTTCATCATACTTTGAGCACATTCTGAATTCCTTTCTTCATTGCCTTCTGTACACACTGTAGATACATCATATTTTCTTCATTAAGAACATATTCTAGCAAGCACAACTTCATCAAATAAGTTGCCATCATCTTCATCAAGTGAGTTGCCTTTCAAGGACAACACTCAGCATCATATTGTCAAAAAACATCATATCACATCAGATTTACATCATTTACCAAGTCCATCAAGTCAACAATAACTTCACTGTGTGGATAATAATCAGCACAACACATGCCAACAATCTCATGTCTTCATCTTCATTCACAAAGGGGTTGCCATCAAGGACAACACTCGCATCATATTTCCAACACATAGTCTAGTTTCACGCCGACATTTACACTTTGCTCCGAAGGGCAGAGAGTCTCACCCGAGGCGTGCCGCGACCTTACTGTGATAGGGAGTAGATCGGTATCATCCCGACAACATCCATGCAGTGGAATCAAAGCTAAACTAAAGTCTTAGACAACTATAACACAACATTCCATAACATATACCTTTCAGGAAAACAATCAGACTTACAATGAATAAAATTTTAAAAGGTGCCGTAACTTCATTCATTCAAACCCATAACATATACTCGGAACAACACTCTGAATATATTAATCATCAGCCAACAGTGGCGAACTATTACAAGGCATAGCTACATGAGCATAAACAGAGCAGAATACAAGATGTCCTATTGGACAGAGAGAGAGAAAACACAGTAACACAGAGGAGTGGAGAACAATGCAACTCGGACAGAGCTCTCCTGCGGCTCCTTGTTGCCTATTCCCGTCTGCGCCAATCCCCCTTATCCACTAGCTAGCTGCCTATTTGTTCTGCTGCCAACGCGACTGATAGTTCCTCCTTTCTTCTCGCTCGACTGTCTTTCATTTCTTTCTATTTATCGGGAGTTCACTGCTTGTTTCCTTCCGCGCTTTTTCGCCATCTATGCTTGCTCCCACAACATTCGCGACACCTGTCCTCTGCTCCTTCGCAACCTTGACACCTTTCTGCCTACCGAGGTTGCGTTCCGCCACGTTCTCGCTGCAACTCAAAATCTGTTGAATTTCAAAACAAGAGTGTTGGGTATGTGTTATATTCTTTCCATGACTATCCCCACGCATTGTATGTTGCACCAAGTGCAGCAGGGGGGTCACAAGGAAGGAGGCAGCCCCCCCCTGTCGGGGTCCGGGGCAGCGCCCCGGCGAATTTTTTTTTGGTATGCGGTCCCACTCATATGCGGACCCACCCATGTTTTGTGCATGAGTTTTCACATGGTTTTGGGGTACGATGGTTTTCGACCCCTGGTATTTTGTAGATCCGGTCAAGGGAACTATGGTTATGTTTTAATCCAGGGTTAATGGATTGGGGTTTATGTATGCTTCGGCATGTATATATATGTGTTGTAACACTAAAAGGAATATAATGAAAAATCAAGTTGGTCGTCCCGATTTGGGATCTAGGGGAAAATCTCTGTGTTTATCTGTTTATGTTTTATGCTCTCGCTATTGTTTATCTTTTGTTATAAGATTCGTGAGTAGATAATTTCTGTTCAGGGTTAAAACCTACATTTGGTATCAAAGCAGTTTCGGTTTCGAGGGGACGCCTTTGCTGCTGAGGGTTTTTTGCTCGGGCCTGTGGTAGACCCTGTTCAGTGGGAGATCTGCGAGATCAGTTCTTGCGGTGAAAGAAGATGGCGAGCAGCGGGAAGATAGAGATCGAGAAATTTAATGGTCAGAGTTTTGAGTTATGGAAGCTCAAGATGGAGGATCTGTTGGTGGATAAAGATCAGTGGATTGCGGTAGATCCAGGTACTAAACCAACGGCAATGTCAGATGAAGACTGGAAGAAACTAGATCGGAAGGCTAAGAGCACAATACGGTTGTGTGTCTCAGATTCAGTATTGTTGAATGTATCTGGGGAAGCTACGGCGAAGAATTTGTGGGAAAAACTTGGGAATTTGTACCAATCTAAGTCTCTGGTGAATAAGTTGTTCCTGCGGAAAAAGCTGTATAACCTGAGGATGAAGGATGGAGACTCGGTGACAGAGCATCTGAACGCCTTCAATACTGTGGTAAGTCAGCTGTCATCTGTTGATATTAAAATCTCAGATGAAGATAAGTGCATCAGCTTGTTGTGTTCTCTACCAAATTCATGGGACAGTCTGGTTATTGCAATAGGTAGCAATACAACTACCTTGAATTTTGATGACATTGTCTCAGCCTTGTTGTTGGAGGAAATGAGATGGAGAAATATGGAGGGCCAGAATGGAGATGCCTTATCTGTACGAGGAAGGTCCCAAAACAGAAACAAGAATAAGGTTTCGAGTGGGAGATCTAAATCTAGAGGGAGATCTAAATCTCCTGGAAAGTTTGTAAAGGTGTGCTGGAAATGTAGAAAGGAAGGGCACTACAAAAAGGACTACAGATCTAAAGCTCCTGAGAAAGGAAAGGGATCTGATGATGCTCCTTCTGAAGAGGAAAAAACCACCTCAGATGAATGTGGGGATGTGTATTTGGCTTCTTCTTCAAATACACATGTAGATCATGAGTCATGGTTGATTGACTCAGGTGCATCCTTTCACTTCACTCCCCATAGGGAGTGGTTTTGCGAGTATGAGAAATATGATGGTGGCGATGTCTTCCTAGGGGATGATAGGAAGGCTAGAATCGTCGGACGTGGAAAGGTCAAGCTGAAGCTGCAAGGTGGAAGGATTAGAACACTTCCTGGTGTTCTGCATATTCCTGCATTGGCCAGAAATCTGATTTCTGTAAGCAAGATGAATGATGCAGGTGTAAAAACAGTGTTCGAGAAAGATGCCTGCAAGATGGTTCGGGGAGCACTGGTATTAATGCGGGGAGTTCGGACTGGAAATCTGTACAAGCTACAAGGTAGCACTGTTATTGATGGGTGTAACAGTTCTGTGGTTCCTGAAAGTGGGACGGAAAGTCTAGCTGTCTCTGGAGAAAAGACCATGCTATGGCATCAAAGGCTTGGACATATTGGAGAGAAGGGCCTTCGGATACTACATAGAGATGGTATGGTAGAAGGTATGTCTAATTGTTCTCTGGATTTTGATTTATGTGAACATTGTGTATATGGGAAGCAGAATCGGGTGAGTTTTCCTTCTGGTGCTAAGAGGGCAAACAAGATATTAGAACTTGTGCACAGTGATGTGTTTGGGCCTGTGTCAGTTCCATCACTGGGAAAGTCTGGGTACTATGTTTCATTCATAGATGACTTCTCAAGGAATACATGGATATATTTCTTGAGGAAGAAATCTGAAGTCTTTGACAAATTTAAAGAATTTAAGGCTCTGGTGGAAAACCAGACAGAGAAGAAGATAAAGGCGCCGAGGACAGATAATGGTGGGGAGTTCTGCAAGAAGGAATTTGAAGAGTTCTGTAAGAAGTGTGGTATAACACAGCAGAAGACTACTCCATACACACCTCAGAAAAATGGAGTTGCAGAAAGAATGAACAGAACGTTGATGGAAAAGGCAAGAAGCATGCTCAGTGGTACCGGGTTAGGACAAGAATTCTGGGCAGAGGCAGTGGAGACTGCATGCTATCTGGTTAACAGATCACCTTCATCAGTGTTGGAGGATAAGAATCCACATGAGGTATGGACTGGTAAGAAACCCTCTCTTTCACATCTAAGGGTATTTGGATGTGATGCATATGTACATGTTCCAAAGGAGAAAAGGACTAAGTTGGATAATAAATTTGAAAGGTGCATCTTTATTGGGTATAAGGATGGTTTAAAGGGTTACAAGCTTTGGAACCCAGAAACAAGGAAGGTTGTGTACAGCCGAGATGTGGTGTTTAGAGAGGTGAAAGATATTGTTAAACATGAAGTCCTACCAAAGGAACCTGAGAAGATAGAGTTTGAGCTAAAGGAGGATGAATCAGACTCTACAATAGAAGAAGACTCAGAAGATGAAGAGCCACAAACTCCAGCTTTGAGAAGATTAGTTCGGGAAAGAAGGCAACCAGAAAGGTATAGTCCATCTGCTTTCTGTTCAGGTTTTGCCTTAACTATAACTAATGATGAACCCATAACTGTGAGGGAGGCAGTAGATTCAGAGGATGGAAAAATCTGGAAGGAGGCCATGGTTGATGAAATGGCATCCTTGCACAAAAACGATGCATGGGATCTGGTGGAGTTGCCGGCTGGAAGGAAGCCCATTGGGAGCAAATGGGTGTTTAAGAAGAAGATGAACGTAGAAGGCAAGGTGGAGAAATACAAAGCTCGGTTGGTAGCGAAAGGTTATTCCCAGGTGCCGAGAATTGATTTTGGTGATATTTTTTCTCCTGTTGCCAAGGTTACTTCTATTAGATTACTTTTATCTGTTGCTGCTGCATTTGATTTTGAGATAGAAAAGATGGATGTGAAGACAAATTTTCTTCACGGGGATCTAGAAGAGGAGATCTACATGAAGCAACCTGAAGGCTTTATGGTGAAGGGTAAGAAATAACTGGTATGCAGGTTGAAGAAGTCTCTATATGGGTTAAAACAATCACCAAGGATGTGGTATCAGAAATTTGATACCTATATACGGGGACTTGGCTTCACCAGAAGCAAGGAGGATCACCGTGTTTATTTTAAATTAATTGGTGACTGTGTTATTTATTTGGTCTTGTATGTGGATGATATGTTGTTGATTGGAAATGAAAAAGAAATTATCCAAGATTTGAAGACCCAACTGTTCTCCAAATTCGACATGAAGGATCTTGGTGCTGCAAAATATATTTTGGGCATAAAAATTAAGAGAGATCGGGCAAAGAGGAAGCTCTGGTTAAACCAGAGGAAGTATGTCGAGACTATATTGCAGAGGTTCAATATGCAGGATAGTAAACCAGTGAATGTTCCTATTCTTGTAGGTGTAAAGCTGTCTGCTGAACAGTGTCCCAAGACACAAGAAGAAGAGGAGGATATGTCCCGTGTTCCATATGCAAGTGCAGTGGGTAGCCTGATGTATGCAATGGTCTGTACTAGACCAGACATTGCACATGCAGTGGGAGTATTGAGCAGTTTTATGTCAAACCCAGGGAAGGAGCATTGGACAGTAGTGAAGCGGGTTTTCAGATATTTACGTGGCACTAGTGATTATGGCTTGTGCTACCAGGGAAGACCAGGATTGGAAAGAATGTTGGACATTCGTGGTTTTGTTGATGTAGACTGGGCCGGAGATATGGATCAAAGAAGATCTACAAGTGGGTATGTGTTTAGCCTATTTGGAGGCGCAGTCAGTTGGATGAGTAAAAGACAGTCTGTAGTGGCTCTTTCAACTACAGAGGCAGAATACATAGCAGCCACTCATGCAAGCAAGGAAGCATTTTGGTTGCAGAGATTATGTTCAAGTATGGGGTTGGTACAGCAAGCTATAAGGATAGACTGTGATAGCCAAAGTGCAATTTTCTTGGCTAAGAACCCTGCTTACCATTCAAAGACAAAGCACATTGATGTTCAATATCACTTTGTTAAAGAGATGGTTGAGGCTAAAAGGGTGTTGCTGGTAAAGGTGGACACTTTGAAGAATGTTGCAGATGCATTGACGAAGTCTATGAGCACTCAGAAGTTCTCTTGGTGTAGAGAAACAATGGGTGTCGAAGAATTGGCCCAATGACTAAGCTCTCCTGTGGCCCCCTGTGGAAAGAAAACAACAAGTGGGAGAATGTTGGGTATGTGTTATATTCTTTCCACGACTTCAGCCCCACGTGCTATACGTTGCGCCGAGGGTGCAGCAGGGGGTCATGGGGAGGCAGCCCTGATCGTTGGGGTCCGGGTAGCGCCCCAAGGAAATTTTTTTGGTGTGTAGACCCACCATAAAGTGACCCACTCCACGTTTTGTGCATGAGTTTGCACATGGTTTTGGGGTATGATGGTTTTCTGCCCTCGGTATTTTGTAGATCCGGTCAAGGGAACTACGGTTATGTTCTAATCCAGGGTTAATGGATTGGGGTTTATGTATGCTTCAACATGTATATATATGTGTTGTAACACTAAAAGGAATATAATGAAAAATCAAGCGAGTCATCCCAATTTGGGATCCAGGGGAAAATCTCTGTGTTTATCTGTTTTATGTTTTATGCTCTCGCTATTGTTTATTTTCTGTTATAAGATTCATGTGTAGATAATTTATGTTCAGGGTAAAAACCTACAAAGGGCCCCAACACAAAGCCATCGATACCATACAAATGTATTTTGTTCTAAATGTAAAGTTGCAATGCGTACCTTTTGTGTGTTTTGCACATTATGGAGATCAAAATATTGCTCCATCTGTAGTATCAATGTTACAGGATCCTTTCCATCAAACTTCCTCATATCCATTTTTGGAATATGGTGGTTCTTCTCGCCAACATTAGATTTTATGAAGTCACGATTAACATTCATTTTGTTCTCATCATGAGTTTCCTCTACTATCTTTTCACCATTAGGAAACATTTCTTGTATCAACTTTGTCAAACCTTCCATGTCTGCTTTTAGATCATTCTTCATGTCTTCCAAGTTGTCTTTCATGTCATCCATCTTAGCTTCCATGCCATCTTCCATGCCATCCATCTTAGCTTCCACGCCTTTCTTCAAACCATCCATCTTCGCTTCCACACCTTTCTTCAAAACTTCTATTTCATTTTTTGATGCTCTTTGCGAGAGCGAAATTTGGTGCACTTGCTCTTGTAATTTTGATAGATCATGTTGCAATTATTCATCTTCATGAGTCATGGTAGAGCCTTCTGAAGGCTTAATGGGTGTTGAATTATTTTTGCGGGGCATTTTTTAGAACCCAATACCGATATCTATTCTACAATATGCCCTTGGAATCAATTCAATTTGATTCTTCAAACAAGACTTATGCAATTTGGAAAAAATTACACACCTTTTTCTTGCTTTTGAAGAGCTTGATATTTAAATTGGATTATCTCTATGGTTACAGCTCTTCAATATCTGAAATTTGGCACTGTGGTAGCCTTCTAAATCCTCTTTTGAATGCCATAGGTCTGAGCTGATTTGGATTGTTCAAGGTAAAGTTATGTCCAATCTCCCACAATGACCTAATTATGGAATGTTTCAGTAGATCGAACTTGTATGACTTTCCATATGTCACGGTTTCATCTTTTAGCTCTTAAATTGATAGAAAATAAACTACAGTCCGTGTACTTGTGGCCACTTTTTACGGCACTCCAATCCGATGCTTGGAGAGAGAGTTATGAAGCTTTTCCCACGATCACCTCTTTGAGATGAGATTCAGGAGCTTGAAAAAGCACTACCTTCCACAGATCATATCTCTGAAACTGTTACTAACCAATATTTGAAATTTTGTGATGGGTTTCCTCGGGATTTCAGCTTCATAGCCTAAAAATTTCAGATTTTGAACCTTCGTAGAAAAAAAGTTATAGCACAAATTCCACGATGACCTGTTTATATTAAATTGAGGAGCCTACAAAAAGACCTAACTTCCACAGATCATATCTCAGAAAATATTGCGAACCAAGCTCTGAAATTTTGTGACGATGTTCCTCAGGATTTCAGCTTCACACCATAAAAATGTTAGCTTCTGAAACTTCGTAGAAAAAAAGTTATAGCGAAAATGCCACGATGACCTATTTCAAGCAGCGAAACCCTAGAATCCAAAGCTCTGATACCAAATGTTGTGAAACCAGCTCCAAAAATAGTGGAAAAGAGATATCAACGCCTTAGAAATAAGTCACTTTGAGGGGGAAACCTCCAATACATTACATGAATGAACAATTCTTGGATGATACAAATTACAAAACCTCCTTTCTATATATAGGAGTCCATGGGGCCCAATGTAATCCTAGTGGGGCCACAATGTAACCCTAGCCGACCTAAAAATAATAATTTAAGGGCACAATAATAACAATATGGGGGTTACAAGGATAAAATAATAACAATAATGGGGTTACACTAACAACAATAAGGGACTATGCTAGTAATATAGGGACCTAACATATCTACGACCATTTTGTACAATCTCCCCAATGGTATGATCTTCTTTTGATTAGCCATGCACAGCTGGATAGTAGACCACTCTAATTTAGGCTCTCCCATTCATTTCCAAGTCTGCTTAGGTAGTACATTCGCATCAGATTCTAGGTCTTGAATTACCTGGCCCATCTCATAGTCACCGATCTGCACAATTAATCGCATTTCACGCCCAGTGTGTCTCTTATGTTTGTAAAGAGTGTGTACATCCTTAATCTTCGTGGTTGGGGCTGCTTCTTCTGTGTAACCATCGAGTAGGGCTTGGAGGTTTTCTAACTTGCTGGTTGCGTAGCAGCTTCATGCACGCCTAGCAAAATGGTTTGACCTCATCTTCGACTTCGCTGTTTGGAGTTGATGTCTCGCTTTGAGCACAGTCTGGCCAGGCTGCAACATAGGCCTCCTTTTCCTCCTGGGAGCCCACTCCTTCTGGTTTACTAGATACTTTAAGGATCAGAGATTTTGTTTCCGCTTTTCCCACAGACCCTTCTATGGCCATACCGCTGCATGTTATTATGTTAATTCTCAAATCCTCCTCACAAGGTTCTGCCTTTACTCATTTTACATTCTGTGTAGGATTTTGTTGCTTTTCCTGTACCTTGGCCATCAGAATCGGGCAATCCTCGATCACATGTTCTAGCTGTCTATAGTACCTACAAGAATGCCGAATTATGTCCATGCAGTCTCTCGCAAAGTGACCTATTTCCCCTCAATTATAGTAGATCAATTGGACTCTACCCCTGCCTACGATGCCTCCCCGTCCTCCTCCCCTAGTCCTGGCTGGAGATCCCCCTATTCCTGCAGGGGATCTGGGTGATGATGGGTCCGACTGTACCCTATATAGGTTTCCCCGGTCGATCATTAGGTCATACGTTCGGCAGTTCTGTTCATCATGTCCTACAGACCTACAAAACCTACACCACTGTTGTTTTACTTCAAGGATGTGGGGGTAGTGGTTAGTATCGTGCAGCCTAGAAATGCGGTAGTCATTGCACCATAGTGTTGGCCCACTTGGTCCCACAGCCTCCCTCGGCCACAGCAGGCTACCTAGCCTAGATGTAGTCTGCCAGCAGCGGACAATTATCTTTGGTGTGGTCATTCGCCCTGCACTGTATGCACCATATTTTGGGGCTTGCCTCTATTCCCCGCTCCTTGCGTAGATTCTGAATCTCCATGTGCATTGCTTCTAGCTGGCCTTTTATCTGCTATACTTCTAACTAAGTATCATCTCTTGGCGCAGCTTCTAGTTTCATGGCAACCTCCATGGCCTTCTCTTGTGTTTCAATGGCTTGGTGACCCATAGGTACGTGCATGTGGGGTAGCAACATATCAATGAACCACTCCATGTGTTTCCTGTCATCATACTGGAATCCTCCTTCTCTAATCACTGGTCAGCTTCCCATACGGACTCAGATGGTCCTTGCTTGAAATCCTTCAAGTCATTTACTATCTGAGAGTAGGACTTAGGTTTCTTGAACTGCTGTTCCAACACATTCTTAATTTCCTCAATACTTGCATTCGCATGTTGATCAATGTATCCCATGTGTCATTCCAAGGCCCTCCCTTCAAAAGTGAGGGATAACTGTGCCTATTTCACTGCATCGCTTACTACGTTCTGCGTAGTCCACACCGATCCTGCGACAAACCAGAATCGATCCATGTCCTCATCGCCCACGCCTTTGAAGGTAGGTAGCTTCATGTGTGCATCCATATCGTCTTCCGGTGGGGGTGGAGGTGAGTTCTTACCCCTATGAAGGTTTGATGGTGGTGTCGTCAGAGGGCTATGCATAGAAAAATTCCTTACTGGACTGTAGACAAATCGATCCCCCTCTTGGTTACTTCTGTATTACTTCCCACTACGCGTTGTGCCTTCGCTCTGGACGGAGCTCATTCACTCTGTATGGCTACAAAAATAATTTTTTCGTGCAACAAGATCTTAATCAGTAGTGGCAGAGTCTTCAAAAACTTACCTCAGAATCCCTTGAAGAACCTTCACTCTACTTCTGAGTAGGATCCTCCTATCACACTGTCCACCCAGTGATCTACCGTGCGAGTAATGGTTTTATCGATCTCTTCTAGCTGTTGGATCCATTCTAGGGTCCACTGCGTGACTCGCTCATCTTTCCAACACTTCTGAAATTTGACTACCCTTGTGAGCCACTCCTGGAGCTCGGTCGCAATTTTTACAAAGAAGATCTCATAGATTTCTGTGAAAATATACTTATTTTTCCACTCTTCAGTGGTCAACTTCTTACTGCGATTTTATTTTACTGTGAATTCCTAAACTTGTTTTTCAAACCATTCATCAATTTCTTTTCTTTCAGGTTTCCAATACGGCCTTGGCATTACCCGATCTCTCTCAAAATGCTCCAGGTCCGGCAATGGAACCATTTGTTGGCTCGAGGGGTCCTGACCCAGGTTCAAAGGTTAAGTTTTGCCAACAAACCCCTATACTACTAGCCCTTTCGATAGTGACCTGCTTGCGCAGGCTAGAGTCTCACCCGAAGGAGTATGGGAGGGTGTTGGAACCAGGTTTCCACACCCTGAGGGAGAGTAGGTAAGTCAAGCCGGTCCGCAATTATCATATCTATGCAGGATTTTCGATAACTAGCCAGAATACAGTTACCATATCTAATTAGCAGGCTCGCATCCACGTGCATACGACTATCTATAATCACAAAATAGTATATTCGCAGCAGATTAATAGATCACAGATGCATTTAACATAACATAGACAGTTCACAGCTTATAAACAGATCATATAACTCAATTCTGTATCAACCATAATAGATCAAGTCCAGATAAGATCAAATATCTGCAATACTTCTGCACTTCTATATTATTACCAAAAATCCTCTTACATTCCCAAATTACCACCTGTGCACACAGCCAGCAGGGTCCACACACAGCAGGACAGATGATCTTCGTGCACATAGCCAACAGGAGTCCTAACCCAAACAACCATACCACAGACTTAATAGTTCGTACTTCGCATCAATATCTATTCATTCCTGCCTATGACTCAAAAAAGGTTCATCTATTTATAACGATTTAGCCTACGCTTCTCGTGGTCTGCAAACTGTGGTTTGAAGACTCTTGGTCTACCCTTGACCCATTTACAATGTGTTAGGGGATTTGATCCACCCCAAAACCCCTGCGTTAGACTAAAAAATACAAAACTATTCAAAATGATCAAAATTCATAGCCTTTGGGAGACCCTGCTCCAGCATAAGTAAATTAAGATTCAAGTTCAAATTGACCCCTTTCATTCATGATTCAAAGCCTGAAATTGAAAAGTATTCCAACCAGTCAGAGTGGTTGGAAAACACTTTACATGAGGTGGAGAAGCAGGTTGATGCTAGTTCCATCCTACTTACTCCAGCCCCACAGGACAGAAATTCAAAGAGGGCAAGAGAGGAAGGCTCTTATCCTGCAGAAACTAATTCTGATACAAAATTCAAGCTTACGTATAGAAAAAAAGACAAAACTAAATCCAGTCATAGAGAAAGAAGAGACAGTTGAGACAATTAAAAAAATTGAAACAGACATTGTTGTCAAAGATGATGCACCTCCAACAATTTCAGAAGAAACACATCAGCTATCAACTTCCAGTGCACAAATAATTCAGAAACAAATTAGTGCAAAGGTTTCATCATCTAGAAAACTAGTGGAGAAAGAGAAAGATATCATGGAGAAATACAAAGAGATCAAAATCAGAAATGAAGCATTAAAGGTTGTAACATATGCCCAGTACTAGAAGCAAACTCCCTGTGATCAGAACAAATTGCTTTCAACTTTTGACTACAAAACAAGGAAGATGCAAATGGAATTTCTATAGCCAAATGTGCAAGTCCCAAAAACATCAGAATATTATAAGAAAATAGTGTTTGAAGTTCTTTCCAAAGATGTGCATCCAATATACCAGATTGAGTTTCACAAACAAGCAGGAGAAATGATCTATTCCACCATGACACATAAAGCTTTAAGTGTCCAGAAGTTACATAATTCTCTAGAAAATATAAAGACACAGTTAAAGCTAGATAAAGCTTCATCACAGGAAAAGGATAACAGGATAAAGTCACTTGAATTTGGTAATGGAAGTTGGTTATAATCCAAAAGATATCAAAGCAGCAAAAGAACTAATCAAAAAGAAGAATGCAGACATAGTTTCACTAAAGAAAAAACTGAAGTTACCAAATACAAAGCATCCACAAACCAAAGAGGTTTTGGAAACTGATAATCAAAAATATGAAATGATTAATCTCATCATTCAGTTGACAGCTCAACTGAAAGAAATGGAAATAGAAATGGACAAACTTGTGTAGGAAAAGCGAGCCAGCATGGAAGCAGTTCCCATTACTGTTATTCCTATAGCTTCTACAGCAGCTCCAACAACTATAGTAGTTCCAACAACTACATCAGCAATAGCATCAGCTATCCCAACCGCCCATCCCACTGATGATGCCAGCAAATTTATCAAGGCAATGCAAGATATGTCAATTCAATCTACATAAATTAACAAGCTCAAAGAACAAGTGAAGAGTTTAGAAGATGGGAATAAATTGGCAGAAGTAATGCATCAGGCAGAAATACAAAAATCCAATAGATCGACTGAAAGAATCCACAAGCTAGAGAAGGAAATATCACTAAAAGAGCCTTTAGCCCAAGGAAAACAACAATTGTGGGCCAATATCATTAACTCAGTTAATGATATTTGGCTTTATATACAGATCATATTTGAACAGAATGACTTGGAAAAGGAAGCAGGTAATGCAATTCAAAATGTCAAAGCAGATCTTGGAAAGAAACCAGATGAAGCCTCAGAAATAATAAAATTCCTAAATTCTAAAAAAAAGTATGAATTGGAAGAATTAGGGATAGCTGACAGAACAGAAAAATACTTAGAGGTGAAGAAATTGATTCCCAAGAGAAAATTGATGACACAACTTGAGGAAAAATGTCAAACAATGGAACTTGCAGTGAACAAGTTTATGAACAAGTCTGATGTATTAAAACAAAAAGGCCTGCCTAATCCTTTGGTAATAAATGATAAACTAATGAGGCATAAAGATTATGATAAGGAGATGAGGGAAGTAGCCAAAGAGACTTCCAACAGTTCAACAATGAAAGGAGTTCCCACAGGCAAAGTGCTCCTTTAGATTTTAGAAAACTTCTTTTACCTCCAGCATGAGGTAAATCACCTTTTTGTGAATAAGCCCATGTTTTCCAAGTATTCAGAAGAAGATAAAATTTACCGGAAGATGATGAAGATAAAGATTCCAGATGAAGAAAAGTGGGAAAAATGGTGTGATTTACTATGACAGGTTAAAGAGAAGACAGGTAAAAGAACGCACAGGTTAAAGAGAAATCAAATGAAAAAAATATGAAAGACAGATTAAAACAAAGACATCATTAAAGAGAAAACAGATGAAAGAAGCAAATGGCATGAAAGAAACAAACAGTAAACAGCAATCAAATAAAACATGGAAAGATTTTAGTGAGTTACTAGGTGTCACTATTAAAGATATTTATTTTCCTAGAATAAATCCTAGTCAGTTGACATGATATTTGTAATAATTTATATAAATACTTCATTATTTCGAAGTATTGAGTGTGGATTTCTGAATATTTCTATAGCTGGTTGATCTACTACTTGAGGGTTATTGTACATTTTCCAGTTG
Source organism: Pinus albicaulis (assembly GCA_034641835.2). NCBI lineage: Eukaryota > Viridiplantae > Streptophyta > Pinopsida > Pinales > Pinaceae > Pinus > Pinus albicaulis. Next base: position 110,280,727 of record CM076571.1, on the reverse strand, counting down.
ACAAACAAGACAAGTAATAAAGGCATTTATTTACAGGATTCATGTGTTGAGCTATCTCAGTGAAGTATACATTTCAGTTTTTCATGTTCATTTCTAATTATTCCATAAACTTGCATGTTTTCTAAATTTGAATGCTATAACAGGAATTTTACTGCAGAATTTGTTTAAATCTACACTCTGCTTTGAACACTCATACATTTTTATGTTTTCTTCTGATATCTGGTTTAGAGAATTCTTAATTTCCCTATGATACTGATTGACCTCATCCACCTTCCTTCATTATCTAGTTTAAGGAATTCTTAATTGCTCCTTGATCCCGATTGAAAATCACTTCACCATTCAGCCTTGAGATATGATTTTTCTCACCTATCCTGCCCTATAACACTTCCTTTATGATTTGATTCTCTTTTGTTTTAAAAGAATATTGACTCCATAGCCCAATGGAAAATAGAAAAGCGCCTAACCATTTAAATCATTAATTCCACTAACAAATCAAAACCAATCCAAAACAAGCATACATAGCTAGCCTAAAATTTATTAAATCGACAAAGTTAAATCTGTAGGTTTTAACCCTGTATAGAAATTATCTACAAACGAATCTTAAAACAGAAAATAAACAATAGTGAGAGCATAAAACATAACACAGATAAACACAGAGATTTTCCCCTAGATCCCAAATCGGGACGACCAGCTTGATTTTTCATTATATTCCTTTTAGTGTTACAACACATATATATATACATGCCCAAGCATACATAAACCCCAATCCATTAACCCTGGATTAGAACATAACCGTAGTTCCCTTGACCGGATCTACAAAATACTAGGGGCCGAAAACCATCGTCCCCCAAAACCATGTGCAAACTCATGCACAAAACCATGGGTGGATCCGCCTATGAGTGGGTCCACACACCAAAACAAAATTTTCCGGGGTGCTGCACCCGGTGTGTGGGACTAGTCATGGAAAGAATATAACACATACTCAACAAAATCATTAAGAGAGAGCCCTCTCTAAGCATTAGGAAGGCTAGATCCTAATCTCCAAAATTGTTTGATAGTTACCTTTGATATTTCTTTTAACACATATAACAACTCTTGGGAAATTTTGGAGTGATAACACAATGGTTACAATCTTTGGGGACGGTAGCTTTTAATTTTCAAGAAATTTTCTTTAAAAAAATTTTGCAAGGAAATGAAATCGAATTATAGGGTATCGTAGGGAAGCCAGGAAAGATAATAAGCTCTAATGTCATGATAAAGCTTCTGAAGAAAGAACAACGAGGCATGATTTCACAATTCTGCTCACTAGAAGTTCCAACATCAAAATCATCTATTTCTCCATATCTCAAAAAGTCTTGGACAATCATTCCAAGGTGTTTAAAACTCCCAAAGGACACCCACCTATTCATGATCATGATCATGCTATTCATTTGATTCCATGAATTGTTCTTCCAAACATCGGGCCTTACATATATCCTTATGTTAAAAAGAGAGAAATTGAACGTATGATTATAGAAATGTTAGAGGCTCGTATAATTTAACCTAGTCAAAGTTCTTTCTCTGCTCCAGTAGTATTGGTGCACAAGAAGGATGGATCATGGTGCATGTGTCTATATTATGGGGAGCTCAATAATCTCACTATTAAAGATAAATTTCCCATTCCTACGATTGATGAATTCTTGGATGAATTACATGGCACAATTTAGTTTACCAAGTTGTATCTTCATTTAGGATATCATTAAATTAGAATGAAGACTGAAGATATTCTAAAAACAGCATTTCGAACTCGTGAGGTTCATTATGAATTTTTTTTCATGCCTTTTGGCCTTACCAATGCACCTTCTACATTTCAAGGGTTGATGAATTCCATTTTCAAACCCTTCCTTAGAAAATTTGTGCTAGTATTTTTTTATGACATACTAATCTAAAGCAGGTCTTGGAAGGATCATGTTCAACATGTTGACAGGGTGCTCAAACTATTGGAGGAGAAACAATTATATGCAAAAACATCGAAATGTTTCTCTGGAGTACAAGAGGTGGAATATCTCGGTTATATTGTATCTCACGAGGGTGTTAAGGTAGACCCTAACAAAATTAAAGCCATTAAGGAATGGAAATTCCCCACAACCATAAAGCAGTTGTGAGGATTTCTCGGGTTAACAGCGTATTATCACAAGTTTGTTAATAATTATGGGATAATAGCAGCACCTCTAACAACATTATTGAAGAAAGATGCATTTTCATGGACTCCTGAAGCAACTAAGGTCTTTGAACATCTTAAAGAGGAAATGTGCCTAGCACTGGTCTTACCTATGCCAGACTTCACAAAAACCTTTATTGTAGAATGTGATTCCTCAGGAAATGGAATATTTGTTGTTTTAATGCAAGAAGGAAGGCCAATTTCCTTTTAAAGTCGTCCAATCAAAGGAAAGTATTTACAGAAAGCTATTTATGAGAAGGAAATGTTGGCAATACTACATGCACTAAAGAAATGGCGACCTTACCTAATGGGAAGGGACTTCAAGGTAAAAATTGATCATGATAGTCTTAAACACTTTGTGGAACAAAGACTATCTTCAGAAGAGCAACAAAAATGGGTCACAAAGATGTTGGGTTATGAATTTATAATCATCTACAAAAAAGGGAGGCTAAATGTTGTTGCAGATGCACTCTCAAGAAAGGATGAAGAGGTGGAAGCATTGCTTTGTGCCATTTCTATTATCAAACCAGATTGGATAACTGAAGCAAGGGATGAATGGAAGAAGGATGAAGAATTGTGGACACTCATTCAAAATTTGCAGCAAGATCCTAGTACATCTGATACATTTAGTTGGAAAAATGATTCCTTATAGTACACAGATCGCTTATATCTTTGTAATAATTCCCAACTAAAACAAAGGATTCTTTTGGAATTGCACACTTCTCCTTTAGGAGGACACTTAGGATTTTTAAAAATTTACCACGGGGTGAAGAAATTTTATTTTGGGATGGCCTTAAATCTGATATACAAAAGTTTGTGGTCGAATGTTTGGTTTTCCAACAAAATAAAGTTGAGACAATTAAGACCCCGGGTCTTCTACAACCTTTATCCATTCCAAGTCAACATTTGGAGGAGATTTCAATGGATTTTATCACAGGTTTACCTAAGTCCGAAGGAAAGAGTGTCATCATGGTGGTAGTTGATAGACTTACCAAGTATGCACACTTTTGTGCATTATCTCATCCATTTAAATCAAGTACAACTGATACTACATTTATGGAAACAATTCAAAAGCTACATGGAAACACAAAGATTATGGTAAGCAACAGAGATCCCATTTTTCTAGAAATTTTTGGACGAAATTATTTTCTTGTTTGGGTACTCAACTAGCTCATAGCTCATCTTATCATCCTCAATCCGATGGTCAACCTGAGATAGTGAACAAATTTTTGGAAGGTTATATTTTTTTTTTGTATCTTATAAAAACACAAAATGGATCAAGTGATTACCTCTAGCTGAATGGTGGTATAACAATTCCTTCCATACCGTAGAAAAATGACCCCATTTATGGCACTTTATGGATATCATCCACCATTCATCACATCATCTTTAAGAGAAAATTATAAGGTGAAAGCAATGGAAGACCACATCAAGCATCAACAAGAAGTTCTCCAACTCTTAAAGGATAACCTAAATTTGGCACAAAATCGAATGAAAGAACAGGCAGATCAACATCACAGCGAATGAAGTTTTGATGTAGGAGACTGGGTATTTTTACGGCTACAACCATACAAACAAATTTCCTTCAAGCAAGCTAAGAAGGATAATAAATTATCTCCAAAATACTATGGTCCTTACAAGGTGTTGCAAAAGGTTGGTACTATGGCATAAAAATTGGAGCTTCCTGCTTCTTCGCGAGTGCCTCCAGTTTTCCATGTTTCATGCTTAAAGAAGGTTATAGGTGACAAAATTCCAGTTCAAACAATATTTCTAGAACTTGATGAGGAAGGAAAAATCATATTGGAACCTATAATAGTCATGGAAACAAGAACTTGACAGTTATGAAATCGATCAATTTCGGAGTATCTCATCAAGTGGAAGAACTTACTCACTGAAGATTCTACATGGGAGGATGAGAATTTTATACAGAATCATCTAGAGCTACTCAAGCGTTGAGGACAACACTTTTTTGAAGGAGAGGGGCATGTTAGGTCCCCATATTACTAGTGTAGTCCCTTATTTTTATTAGTATAGGCCCCTTATTGTTATTGTTGTACCCCTATAAACCCCGTATTTTTATTATTGTTCCCTTACATTATTATTGTTAGGTTGGCTAGGATTATATTGTGACCCCATGGACTCCTATATATAGAAGGAGGTTTTGTCATTTGTATCATCCAAGAATTGTTCATTTATGTAATGTATTGGAGGTTTCTCCTCGAATTGGCTTAATTTCTAAGGTGTTGATCTCTCTTTTCTGTATTTTTGGAGTCAACATAATAAGCATATAAACTATCATAACATGTACATAATTTAGAAATTCCTCTACGTCGTAATGTTGCTCCGGGATATAAACATGCCTATAGATATAGGCCCATGTTTGGATGACGATCTCGTATCTAAATCCATCGTACGATGATGTGTACAATTTTCCGAAATCATAGCCCTGATATGAAACTAGATCTCGGGGCTTCTTCTTGTTCGCCCTATCATTCAAGTAAAATTCTAACCATGCGAATATATGATCTTGTCGATCATGGGAAGACATCATCTAATTACCAGCCAATGATGTGAGTTGTTAAGAGACGCGAGAAAACCACCATTGATTTTAATGGCTCTCAAGGTACTACAGCACAATTTTCAAGGCGTGAATAGATGATTTGATTTCAAATGCCAAACAAAATATTTCTCATTGGCCGAAGGTTCCCAAGCAAGAAACCTCGCCGATGATGTGAAAGCTCCCAAGGTGTACGGTAATGATGTTTCTCAAGTTGTTCCTGATGATGAGTCAGCGGTCGAGGAAGAAACGTTATCGTGAAATGGGGGTAATTATTTTGGAGACAAAATGTGACTTGATATAGCAATGTTTAGTGATGAATGTCATGAAAATGAAGGTTTATGAGTATTACAGAAAGATGAGGAATTACTGAATGTCTTCTGTTGAACATATCAGCAACACTGAAATGAGTTGGCAGCATTGACCCAAAAACGAAGTGATGATATGATGAGCAATAGGTATGATGAACCGTCAAGAATATTACTCAACCTAAAAGTCATGGCGACAAAGTGAAAGTGTCATGTTCAAGAGCTACCTCCTACCATAAAGTGTTATGTTCTTTTTCCCAAATTTTCCCCAGTCATTACTAACCAGTACCTCTTTATTTTTTAACAAGTTTGAGGAGGGTAACATATGCTTGATCTATAATTTGACCCTTCGGGTGAATCCATCACTATTTAATGAGTATAGAAATAATGAAACTCAATTTTTCCATGATCGACAAGTCCTTCGCTATTTTATGTTTTAACGATTCTAACGAAAATGAAAACACGATCCTTTTTCATGTTTAGAGAGTTTGAAAAAGAGTACAAAAGGAAAACTCCATGAGTCCTTTTTCATAAATTTGTCGCTCAGGTCCGAAAAAATGTAAAATGATACCTGAGGAAACCTCTTAGCCATGTTCGACTAACGTTTTCCTTTTTCTTAAATAATCTATCCCAGTCCGGAAAAGGGTTAAACTTATACTGAGTATATGTCCTTTCATTTACTTTTAAGAGCTCGAAAAGACAAGTGCTCGAAAATATTTTCACATTATAGGAGTCTGAAAAGAGCTAAAAGAAGACTCCAGGGGGTTCCTTTTTCGTATTTATCAAAGCTAGAAAAAGAGATAAAAGTGCAATTTAATTCCTTTTTTATTTTTATCAAAGCTCGAAAAAAAAGGATAAAATTATTCTTTATGGTCAAATCATTCTTGAATAGTGTGCACGCTAAACTCACTGTGTCAACTATAAAACTTGTTCAAAGAACCATGGATTAAAAATACATGTTTCAGAGTAAAAACGAATAAAAACCATAGCCACAGCATTTAATATGATTTGAAATAATCAAATTGACTAATTAAAAAAGTTTGTACCATTCCATAGTTACCATTTGAAAATTAGGAGCTCTGAACTACTTTTTCCTTCGAACTTCAGTGGTCGATTGCAACAGTTTCAGTGGATGATTTCTCTCGTTGTTTGATCCAAGTTGGAGCTATGAACCTTCTCTTTCTTTTTGTAACATTTATGTTGCATTTCATGGTAAATTTTTAGGTTTTTGAGCCCCTTAGGGTAAATATATTACTTTCTGGGGGCAACACATGTTGAAAGGTGCATTGCAGTACACTGAAATTGAAGGTCGGATGCATTGCAACGCTCTGTCCCTTGACCTGTGGTGCGTTGGGCATATTTCTCATTTTTGTTTCTTGCTGTGTGCCCAAAATTTCCAAAGTTTTTTGCATGAAATGGATCCTAATGAAGCTTATGATTCTGTTTTAGGTATTCATCAGATCAAAATGATGATTACGTGGCAAGGAGGGGAACATGAAGAATGGGTTATGATTTCCCTAAACAATCTGGGTATAGTAAGAGCCCTCGGAGATTGTGGGTTTCTTAAATACTTTAGATTGTCAGGGATGAGGCAGCATATGGAACTATTGGATTTCCTAGTTTGTTCATGGGATCTGGTATTGCAATATTTTCACATTGGGGACAAATTTCTCCCAATATTGGTTGAGGATATCTATTTTCTCACTGGATTATCTAGACGAGGTTCTCCCATTTCGCTTGCAAGATCTGCTCTTGGAGGAGAGTTATTGAGGGATTACATACGCCAACATTTTCATCCAGGTACTAAACCAAGTAAATATGAGAAAATAAATATCTATGATGTGCATGATCTACCTTTGAGAACCATCCTTTTTACTATCACAAATCTTGCTGGTTCTGTGACACTACATCTTGCAAATAGATCATACATGCAATATGCACTTGAGTGTTTAGAACTAACAGTATTCAACTGGGTTGAAGCAATACTCTTTCAAATGAAAGAACAACTAACTAAAGAAAATGGTGGCAGGAAGAAGAATTTCAACTATGGCTCAATCATGATTTCCTTTATCTTAGAGCGGGTTCCATTGATACTGCCACAACATGTTACACTGAGTATATATGGCCCTAGAGATCCGTGGATGCATAGATGGGTTGAATTGATGTGTATACATGTTGTTCAATCAACCATAATATTCTATACTGCATTCTTTGCCTGGTTCAGACGACAGATGGTCGCCATAGATCAGTATGCATATGTAGGCATAGATTTCCGCAGAGATCCAAACTTGATTCTACTAGATGGCACTCAATGGGGTGCAATAGTTAAGAATGTTTTGACCATGTTTTTTTATTTTCTAAATTTTCTACATGTTTTTGTATTTTTATGTTTACCAAGACTAGATTAAATTTTTGATGTACACAGATGTGGGTCGGATTCGACCAGTGGGTCAGCCAGAGCAGGGAGCAAGTGATCCAGCAGGGAGGTTTATTGGGAGAGAAGTCCTTCAGGATTTAGATATGACTGAGACTCTTGTTAGTTACAACAACACGTGGAGGGATTGACTCTTGGGATCTCATATTTCCTGATCAAAGAGTTACCTATGAGACTACAAGCCATACTATTGGCATTCCTAACCGTTGGATGTGGTTATTGCGTAGGATAGCTAGAGAAGTTGCTTGTTATCACGGGCATCACTATTTTACTTTGACATTTTTTGCATACATTTTGAGGTCAGATGACCAATGTGTCTTGGGAACAAATTTTGTAAGAACCTATAACTATATATCTATTTGTGTTCAGTGTTTTCCTATGTTTATTGCACAATCCTATTCAATTATGTGATGTGAATTGAAAATATGTCTTTACATGTGTTGAAAATGTCTATTTAAAACATAATTCGCTAAGGAACAAGTTAATGTGTTCAAATTTCTAAAAATTTGTTGATATTGAATGTCTTTCCAAAATTCGAACTCTTAGGAACATATGATCAAGTGTTGGATTTCGAACAGTATAAACGCTAGTAAGTTGCAGTATAACAAGTTGTGAGTCTAACCTAATGATGATTCGTTTAATACCAATTGAAATGGCATCAGATAGAAGTTCGATTAATGCGTTATACTCAGTGATATTGTTTGTAGATCTACCAATACAAATCCATTGAAAACCCACTAACTCGCCACGTGGAGCGAAAAAGGCCCATGCTGCAGAGGATAGGTTATGCGTACTACAACTAGCACCATCAGTGTACCCAATGAATGGTTCCAAAGATACAGACATCTGCGATGAAATGTAAAGTGGATTACTAACTTCAATAAAATTCTAGAAAAACAAACTAATATAGTAAATGCAAATAAAAAGCATATATACAATATAATAAAAAAAATTACTACACTCAACTAAGCATAGTAACATTTAAGATATAGCCCATTTCGAGGCTGCGCCAATGGAATTCCATCATAATCAACTAACTCGCAGGCGCTCTTAGCCAAAACTCTTTTGAAAATGTAGGGGCCATGCCATAACGGCTCAAATTTTCCCGTTCCTATCAAATTAGCTTCCTGATCATAAAGTAAGACCAGGTCTCCCTTTGAGAAGATGCAAGGCTTAACATGTTGGTCGTATTGTGCCTTGATTAGTCTCTTATGCGCTTCGTTGGCCAATGCAACTTCATGACGCATTTCATCTAGATGGATGAGGTTAAAAAGAAATGCTTCTTCATTAGAGGTGTCAGGTTACAAGTCAACAACAATTTTTAATGACGGAATTTCACATTGGATAGGCAAGATAGATTCCAGACCATACACCAATTGAAAGGCAGTAAATCTGGTTGCATTTCTCACTGAGGTTCGATATGCCCACAAAGCTGAGTACATGATTAAGTGCCAATTTCTTTTATGAACTCCTACCATTCGTTGAAGCATTCACTTAAGGATATTGTTAATAGCTTCAACTTGTCCATTGGATTGTAGATAATAAGGAGTAGAAATATCATGCGACGGTCCTAATTTGGAAGTCAACTCATTCATCATGTGATTGCGAAAATTTTTACCATGATCTGGAACTATAGCTTGTGGTAAACCAAATCATGAGATGACATTACTGAAAGAAAAAAAATTCATTTGTTTCGCCTATGTTATTAAATGTCAGCATCGCTTCGGCCCCCTTGGTAAAGTAGTCGACTGCAACAATAATATAGCCATGCCCCCTAGACGAATGAGGGTTGCAGGTCATGAAGTGAATGCCCCATTTTGCAAATGGTCCCACAGTGATGACAGGATGCATTAGTGCTGGCAGCATGCATATTTTATAATCAAATATCTGGCATGCATGACAAATTCTGACCGCAAGGATGCAGTCTCGAAATATGGTAGGCCAAAAGTAACCAGTGCGGAGAATATTCTACGCGGTAGTGTATCTAGAAAAATTTCCGCCACAAGCCCTAGCATGACAATCATTTATAAATTTCTCGGCCTCCTCATGAGTGAGGAACCTCCTTAAAATCCTATCGGCATCACGATGATAAAGTGTATCACCGACGATTAGATAATCTTTGGCTTGGTATCGAATACGTGGCTATTGTGAGTAAGAGGTATCGGGGCTGAAAGTCTGGATTTGGAGATAAATGATAAAATCCCCATACCAAGGGTTAGATGTCCCGATCATAAACAGAGACTCATCAGGAATTGATGTTTCTAATGCAATTTCAGTACTATCATAGGTAAGGTCGCAAAGAAGCTCGACCAAAACTAAAAACTTCTTTGACTTGGATTTGATGAATTCGAAATCAAATTCCTACAAAATGACGATCCAATTTGAATATTTTCCCCCCAGAAATTGACATGATAGATGTATGTCATGGGGTTGCAATATGAAATGACAGTGGTCTTCCATAGTAGGATATAGTGGCAAAATATTTGGATAGTTTGAACGGCCGCAAGGGCGAGCTTTTCAATGTATGAATACTTAACTTCCATATCATTGAGATTATGAATCAAATAATATATCAAATGTTCTATCCCATCTTCTTCTTGGACCAATACCACAAAAATGGTCATATCTGCCACGAAGATATATAGGAAATAATCACTTTGATAATTAGGTCGATACATTTATGATGCTCGGATCAGTGTATCCTTAAGAGCATCAAAAGAAGCTTGCGCAACCTTATCCCAATGGAACTAATCCCCTTTTTCAAGAGATGAGTAAATCCTTTAGCCATTTCGGCATAGTTGGATATGAACCTCCTTAGGAAATTAGCCTTTCCTTGAAGTTTTTGTAACTGAAGTAAATTTTATGGCGCAGGCAATTGAAGAATGGCCTGGACCTTCTGTCAGTCTATTCTAATTCCATATTTTGAGATGACGAATCTAATCAAATGTCTAGAACCAAAACAAAACACACATATGTTTGGATTGAGGCATATTTTGTAGTGTTGGTAGCGTAAAAATATAGCTCTCAAATGTGTCAGGTGATCAGTCCGTTTTTGTGAATGCACGGGTAAATTGTCTAAATAAGGTTGAACAATTTTCTTGATGTCATTGAAAGCATAATCCATTGCTCTCTAAAATGTTGCCTGTAATGATCCTTTTTTGGGATTCTCAAGATTCTATTTTAGAGATGGACTACAGAGGAATTTACTGGATATTTCACCCTTCAAATAAGGGTGAGATCCAAAGGCTACCTGGCCAACTGTAGATTCTGTCTATAGAACTTGGAATAACCCCTTTTCACGAATCTCAACAAGGTCTTCAAGCAAAACGTTGTATAAGTAAATCTGAGAAAGAATAATGTAGAAGGGCTGGGATCCCCTCATTTATGCTGTATGTGACTTATATATGGAATTTCATCAGAAATAAATCAGTTTAAGCACATTAAACAGATCTCCCACAGTCAAGACTAGCTAGAAATCAGCCAAAGAGAAGGGTTGTTGCAACATGAAAACCCTCCCATCAGATTTGTGCAGTTTTGACTGAAAATCAGAGGAGAATAGACAAGGATATGATATTTCATATTTATGACAGTAAATCAGATTTATATTTGAGCTTATTGCCTCTACAGCAGATTACAAAAAGAACTAGGGCAAAATCCCTTCAGAAATTAGAGCTGCAACTAGAAATAAACTGCAGAAATACATAGACAGCGTTATTTTCTAGATGGTTCAGCTGTTGTACATTAAATTTCAGATATCTAACATATGTATGGATAAAAAATCAGATCTAATATAGATCTAGAAACTATATGACTTTAAGAACAAGATCCCTTTGGAATTACATCAAAATATTGCATAATAAGCTGTAGATCTGAATTACAAATTGCAGTGCTGCAGAAAACCCAGAAATTTCTAAAGATAACTTTATTACTGAAAAGATCAGATCTATGGAGACATGGATCAGCAACCCAATCCATGGATCACCAAGGGAAGGCAAGCCTAACACCAAGAGATCTTCCTCCAATCTGATAGCAAACTGAAACAAGAAACCCTCTTACAAAAATAATGCAGTATTGAGCAGAAACTGCACTGAGGGTGAAGGAGACTGAATAAACTAAATGAAATTGAAGATCAGATACAAAATATGGATAGAATATCTCTTTGGAGGCTGAAAAACACACTCCAACAGGAAAAGCCTCTCAAAACAAGTTAGATCTAAGCAGATCTAGAACACCACTTGCTGCAAATGACAGCAGCTGCAAAACCCTCAATGGGACAGCGCTGCTCATGAAAATGAAGCTTGGTCTCAAACCAGATAGTGGCTCACTTCAGTAAAGGACTCCTCCAATGATCCTCAAGGGAAGATATGAAACCCCTAAACATGAATTTCAATCACAATCCTCCACTAAATAGCAGAGAATGGTATTAGTCTAAGCAGACAAATACTTCAGAAATGTAATCTATCAACAACCTTTCCTTGTTGCTCTCCTCTTTCTTTTATAAGATGAGAAATCTCTTGCAAACCCTAAACCACTTTGATGAGTTAGACCTCTTCACATTAGAGGCTCCCTTCTAGAACTACGCAGTCCCTTTTGGAGATGCAATGAACCGAGACAGTGCAGTTGATTTGGTCGAGGTGGACCCAATCTTTGGCTCAAACCTCTTTCACACCTGCAAGTGATTATTTACATAGCCCTGATTTGTATTTGTTCACGTGGGCATTGATTTATTCAGAATTTTAGGAGTTTTAGATGTCCTCCTTTATTCATTTATTCATAAAACATAAATTAAATCAAAATTGAATGTTTCCTCTTAGCTAATGCTAAGTAGGAACATTACAGTCCTCCCCTCCAAAATGTTGTTTGTCCTCAAGCAACTGAAAAGGTAAGAGTTGTAGTTCTTCTCCTTCTCCATTGATGGCACCATCAAGAATCAAGCTTTCATCATGGATTAAGTGCTCACCAAGCCAATACATCAAAAACTGCTCCTCCAATGTTAACATGATAGGGGCATAGTCTACCCCTTCAGGAGGGTAAAACTCAACAGAAATATACATGGGTGAAGCAATGTCACATCTAAAACATGTATCATTAAGTACATGATAAAGTTCCATCCCATGTGGTACATATACACTGCCTAATTTTTGTCCATACAAACCCATAAACAATACCAATATGTCATCTATGTATGGAAGCAAAATCACATATCAACAAACTGAAATTTTCACTTGAGGAGGTGGGTCACAATCCCACATAAGGTACCAGCGCATTGCACTCCTTGTTTTGAGTAGATCTAAGTGTGATAGGTGGTACCCCCACCACATATTTTCTGCAAGGGTCACTTTGACATGGCTGAAAGTGAAACCCTCATTAGGTGCCTTTGGGAAGCACCCATCATGATAGATAATCTCCCTTTGCACCTCAAGGGAGTGGCCAGCTTTGGAATTTTTATTGGCCTCGTCAATGCCATGAGATCTACATGTGATATCACTCCTTGTGGGAGCCATGGCCTGCAAACATATGGTAAGAGAACGTGTCAAATCAGAAAAATAAACACACTCCATAAGATCATATTCTTTGCCATTCAAGTCTCCCACACACATAGAGTTAGGCATGGGCTTTCCTCCTCTTTTACGAGAAGAAAGAGATGGCTGAAATGTCTTCTGCATATGATCCCTTGGCTGCCCCATCTCCTCATAACTATTGCACTCTTGTAAGTGTTGATATAGTTCCTCCCAATCATAATGTTGATGTAGCTCTTCCTCCATACCCTCCCAATCAAAACTCTTCAAGATTAGGGAGTAGATTTTTGCTGACTGCATATAGCTGGAAAGGAACTCTTTGTGTGCTCTTTGTAGTATCTCTTTCTTAAGCTTGGAGGCTTGAGACAAGAATAATTTACCAAGATGATAGATGACCCCTTCATGGACCAAATAGCCTCCACCTTGCTTCATGCCATCTAATATCATCCCGGTGTGAAAATATTTGGAGTACTCCACAAGGAGTTGAGACCTCCAATATGGATCTACACTTCTCAACAAAGACAACGTTGTTGATGCATCTATGGTGGTGCTTGCCTTTTTGCTACTTGTTTCTTTGGCATTATGCATGCCAAAATTGTTTGTGGGAAGGCTGATCCTCCCCCTTTCTTCCTCCCACAGTGCTGTGACTCTCTCTTCCATTGTTTCGGCACTTGGTGAGGCTTCCCCCACAGAATCTAATGGCACCCAAAGTGGCTTGCCATGATGTAGGAATGTTCCTTGCAGCATTCTCATATACATAAGAGAAGGAACTGTGAGGTCCCTACCCCCACTGTGCAATTCCATCTTTGTTGTGTGGGTGGAAACATCAAGTGAAGGGTAGGTGTGCATGCCTTGAATGATTTGTTGTTTCCCACTCTTCAAATCCACCCATTCCATCTGCAAGGCCTTATAATCAGTGATGACCTTTCCCAAAGTAATCAACCACTCGACACCCAAGATAATGTTGGTGTCTGGTATGTCCACTACAAAGAAATGGTCCTCCAAGGTGTAGGCTCCCATAGTCACAGAAAGTGATGGAACATACTGTATGCACTGCATAGTTCTATCTCCCATAACCAAAACAGAGAACCCATCAAAAGTATCAGTAGGGATACCTCTCCTCTTCACAAGGTGAGCATCAATAAAGTTGTGGGTTGCCCCATTGTCAATCAAAATAGACACTCTTTGGTTCATAACTAAACCTTGCACTCTAAGGGTCAAATACTTGGGCACTCCTCTCAAAGAAGCAAGAGTCCCACTGGATGGAGCAAAGGCTCCTTCTTCTTCTCTGGATGATGATTTATCCTCCTCCTCATCATCACCAACATTGTGACGTCTCCTAGGTCCATAATTTCCCTCTTCCTCCTCACAATCAGAGAAGACTTCAATATAGTGTGCTCTTCGAGCAGCACATCTATGTCCTGGTACCCATGACTCTTGACAAGTGAAACATAATTTCCTTTTCCTCAACTCCCTCCAGAGATCATTTTCAAGAGGTTTCTTCAGTGAGCTCTCCTTGGGTGGAGTAGATTTCCCCTCCTTCCCCTTAGAAGAGTGAGTGGCTTTGCTTGGGATGGTTGCCTTTTCCCTTGGCAAGGCATCTTGGAGATCTCTAGTTCTCTCAATGGCATCATGCAGAGTGATGGGATTGGTAGATTTAACCAACCCATGCAAAGGTTCTTCCAGGCCATCAATGAACATGTAGACTCTCCTTGCTATTGATAGATCAGGGACCATTACAGACAACCTTAGGAATTCAGAGATATAGGCCTCTGCATCTCTTGTCTGTTTAAGCTTTTTCAATCTTATGAAAGGGGCCTCCGGATACTTCCGATCGAATATCTCCACTATTCTCCTAGTGAACTCAGCATAAGTGGACACATTGCTGTGCCCCAATGTAGAAAGTCCATGAAACCACCAGTTGTGGGCTTCTCCCTCAAAATGCAGCGCAGCAATCTTGATGGCTTCTGCTTCAGACACTTTATTCAACTGGAAATAGATGTCCAACTTCTCCACCCATGCTTTGGCAGAACAAGAGGGTGATCCATCGAACTTAGGCAAGAAGAACCTACCCATAGTGTGGTGTCTCCCATGAAGGAAACCTCCATCTTTGTACTGCTGCCATGGCCTCCTCCGATCCTTGAGATGGCAGAAGTCTTGAAAGCTCAAGTTATCCTTGAACCTTTTACTTTGTGAGTCATATTCTACAAAGTAGCCTTCCAAAGAGGTTGGCTCTTGTAGCCCTTCATTCTCTATATCTAAGAAGGTAGGCATTGTAGAGTGTTGTGAGGTCTGTGGAACTTGTGGCAAGCTCACAGGTTGACCAGTCCCAAACTGAGACATTTCAGAATTTTCTCCTTGATGGAATCTCCCAAGGGACTCCCTCATTCTATCTATCCTCATCTCCTTTATCTCCTTGGACAGATCTTGCATAGCTTCCAAGAGAGTTTTTTCAAACTCCTCTGCCTCCTTATCTTTAACATTCACCAATTCAGGGGCTTTCCCCTTGTCTTGACCCTTGTCAAGGTCAATAGTAGTATAGTCATACTTTCTATGACTTCTATTCTGGTATCTCCTCTCCCTCTCTGAAAGAGGATCTTCATCTTTGGAATGCAACATGATTGGTGCTCCAATGCTAGCACAGGTTGTGCCAAGAGTGGAGCTTCGATACCACTGTAATGATCCTTTTTCAGGATTTTCAAGATTCTATTTCAGAGATGGACTATAGAGGAATTTACTGGATATTTCACCCTTCAAAGAAGGGTTATATCCAGAGGCTACTTGGCCAACTGTAGACTCTGTCTATAGAACTTGGAATAACCCCTTTTCAGGAATCTCAACAAGGCCTTCAAGCAAAACGTTGTATAAGTAAATATGAGCAAGAATAATGCAGATCAGGGCTGGGATCCCCTCATTTATGCTGTATGTGACTTATATATGTAATTTCATCATAAAAAAACCATTTTAAGCACATTAAACAGATCTCCCACAGTCAAGACTAGCTAGAAATCAGCCAAAGAGAAGGGCTGTTGCAACATGAAAACCCTCCCATCATATTTGCACAGTTTTGACTGAAACTCAGAGGAGGACAGCCAAGGATCTGATATTTCAGATTTATGACAGTAAATCAGATTTATATTTGAGCTTATTTCCTCTACAGCAGATTACAAAAAGAACTAGGGAAAATCCCTTCAGAAATTAGAGCTGCAACTAGAAATAAACTGCAGAAATACATAGACAGCGTTATTTTTCAGATGGCCCAGCTGATGTAAATTAAATTTAAGATCTTTGACATATTTATGGATAAAAAATCAGATATAATACAGATCTAGAAACTATATGACTTTAAGAACAAGATCCCTTTGGAATTACATCAAAATATTGCATAATAAGTTGTAGTTCTGAATTACAAATTGCAGTGCTGCAGATAACCCAGAAATTTCTAAAGACAACTTTATTACTGAAAATATCAGATCTATGGAGACATGGATCAACAACCCAATCCATGGATCACCAAGGGAAGGCAAGCCTAACACCAAGAGATCTTCCTCTAATCTGATAGCAAACTGAAACAAGAAACCCTCTTACAAAAATAACGCAGTATTGAGCAGAATCTGCGCTGAGGGTGAAGGAGACTGAATAAACTAAATGAAATTGTAGATCAGATACAAAATATGGATAGACTCTCTCTTTGGAGGCTGAAAAACACACTCCAACAGGAAAAGCCTCTCAAAACAAGCTAGATCTAAGCAGATCTAGAACACCACTTGCTGCAAATGACAGCAGCTGCAAAACCCTCAATGGGACAGCGCTGCTCATGAAAATGAAGCTTGGTCTCAAAACAAATAGTGGCTCACTTCAACAAAGAACTCCTCCAATGATCCTCAAGGGAAGAGATGAAACCCCTAAACAAGAATTCCAATCATAATCCTCCACTAAATAGCAGAGAATGGTATTTGTCTAAGCATACAAATACTTCAGAAATGTAATCTATCAACAAGCTTTCCTTGTTGCTCTCCTCCTTATTTTATAAGATGAGAAAGCTCTTGCAAACCCTAAACCACTTTGATGAGTTAGCCCTCTTCACATTAGAGGCTCCCTTCTAGAACTGCGCAGTCCTTTTTGGAGATGCAATGAACCTAGACAGCGCAGTTGATTTTGTCAAGGTGGACCCAATCTTTGGCTCAAACCTCTTTCACACCTACAAGTGATTATTTACATAGCCCTGATTTGTCTTTGTTCACATGGGCATTGATTTATTCAGACTTTTTAGGAGTTTTACATGTCCTCCTTTATTCATTTATTCATAAAACATAAATTAAATCAAAATTGAATGTTTCCTCTTAGCTAAGGCTAAGTAGGAACATTACATTGCCCCAGTGTTATTTAAACCAAATGGGAGTTTACGATAGAAAATGTGCCCCAGGGATAGATGAATGTTGTCTTATATTGGTCCTCTGGGCGGATATTGATTTGATTGTAACCGGAAAATCCATCCATGAAAAAAAATATTTCACACCCGGAACATTCATCAATAATTTGGTCGATAAAGGGAGTAGGATAGTTGTCTTTTGGACAATAAAGATTAAAATCCCGATAATCGACGCACACTCTAATTGTCCCTTGTTTCTTCATGACATGAAAATTTTTGGAAACCCAATCAGTAAGTAGAACAGGGTAAATGAAACTAGCACGCAAAAGTTTTTCAACTTCTGCTTTAATGGCAGTAACCTTCTTCAGATGAACAGGACGAAGGCATTGACATATCAATCTGAAATCAGGGTACATTTTAATGGTGTGTTAAACGATACTAGTATCTATGTTTAGCATTATAAGACCAAGCAAATATAACTCA
The DNA here is from genome assembly GCA_034641835.2 of Pinus albicaulis. NCBI lineage: Eukaryota > Viridiplantae > Streptophyta > Pinopsida > Pinales > Pinaceae > Pinus > Pinus albicaulis. The sequence continues at coordinate 110,262,854 of CM076571.1, read as the reverse complement.
AAATTCATGAAAAAGAGAGTTACAAGTTTTGAGTTCGGATGGGGAACAAGACACGCCGACATGAATGTTTTCTACAATGTTGGGTTTGGTCAAAATATCGATAGAAATGGTTTTGTCAATATTTGATAAATTTCACTCAGATTCGAGAGCATTAATTGGAAAAGAAATCGAAAATAATGTATTGATCGAACGATGATATAGTTTAATAAGATTATATTCTTCGTAATCTTGAGGATGGGAACGATGATGATGATCTTCCCAGGGTTCTCCTTCTACCATCATGGATTTCAAAATGCTCTCATTAGTCAATAAAGTGGATGAAAGAGGATCCAATGGAGTACCAAAATCTAATGAATGATCGACCCAAATGATCAGCAATGATGGTTTAGGATTCGTCGCCCAAGCCATGAATATTGATTTCTATGCCAGCGCAATTGGGCTTGGCAGCGGGAATTCATCTAGCGTAACGACTTCATAATCATTGGTAATATTCCTTAAGTAAGATGAAGTGGAATATATCATGCAGCAGTTATCTATTCTTGCAATTTTTTTCGACGTCGTAGGCGGCGGTAATGCAAATGTTCCCATTAGGAAATAATCCTTTAAGAGCCCACACCAATGTTTTGAAGTGCTAGCTAGGGTGTGTGAACTAACAGAACACTCCCAGATACCTGGGAACTATAAGAAAATAAGGATATTTGATTAATCACTGTGATAATGCATTTATGAGGGAAGGAAATTATTCTAAAATAAGTAGAGATGGTCGCAGTCATAGCATAAACCCATGGCCTTCTGAGTAAAATGTTGTAGTCAAGGGGTACATCAATGACCTCAACTTCAACAGTTACAGTTTTTCCCCCTAGTTCGATATGCAGGTTATTGATGATACCGTAAGGTTTATATGTACGACCGTCAAAATCTTTCAACATCGTAGGCGATTAAGATAGGTGCGGCGAGCCAAGTGACTTCCGGCAGTTTTGAGACATAATGCAAGTGGATTCTCCCTCATCAATAATAGTGCGATGAACAAGGTGATTGAGAACATTTACTTGGATGGAGAATTCTAATTATGTTGGTAATTGTGGCACATAGCCCATATGATTAAAGACTACAATATTGAAATCTATCAGGTCGATTCCACCAATTGTCGACAACAAGGCCTGCTTCTGCGAGGGACAATTTTGAAGTACCTCAAGCTTCAACATAGCTGAAGGTGACTAAGTTAAATCTTCAACTATATTATAATTTTGAGTTGCTTGGGCTCAAGGATTGAATGTCGATTTGTAGACGACTCCCTTCGGTGGCTTTATTGTTAACTTTGGAATAACAGTTGGCGGAATTTATTCAAAGGAAGGATTCATGGTCGAGGTAGTAGGTTGATCAGTAGCCTAACTACCGTAATATTTATTTTGCGTAGACACCAAAACAGCATCTCTTTTCGACATTTCGAATCCCAACGGGGATCCATCTTCAGGACGAGAATTGAATTCTCGTCCTGAAGATGGATCCCCGTTGGGATTCGAAACGTCGAAAATCGTTTTATGATACTGTGGATAATCTAGATTCTAAAATCAACAATGACCACAGAAGCTTAAAAACCATCCGCTTTTATCTTTGTGACAGATAGCATAAGCACTTGGGAACCAGAAGTTGGATCTGTATCAACCATGTTTGTGTTTTAGACTTTGGCGCGGTGAGGATAGTCTCGAACAAAATTATCCTCATTACATATCAAGCAATGGTAACGAGGATTTCAATTTTTTCCAGATTGTTGATCAGATGATCGTTCTTGCGGGTTTGAATTTTTATTTTTCTTTGCTTTCCCCTTTTTCTTGCTTCCGAGTTGCTTTTCACTTTTGCCTTTATCATATGGCACGAAATGAATTTTGGAAGAAGGTACAGGATCAAATGTTTTAGAGTTGTGAGTGTTTGAAATACCGATCATACCGTCTTCGGTGTGTGAGTCGGCGTGTGAGTCCTTATATTGAGGAGGAACAGTAACATTTGATTGTGATGCGTTTGGAATTTTCTCGTGGAGTGTGCCAGAGTGAGTATAAATCAAATCTAATTACTGGGCATGAGAAATGACTTGCTCTTCAGTGACGATGCCACCTTTTGCTACATCCTCAGTGGTATATGGCAGCAAGGACTTAATAAACCACTCAGCAAGGGGCTTATTAGGAACAAATGTTTTGACCAATCTAAGACAACGATGCAACGCATATATATGATCAGAAATGTGAGTAGCAGTTATTTGTTTAAAATTGATCATCTGTTTCATTCCAGTTTCATATCATATGGGTAATTGGAACTGGTTCAAAAAGGTAGTAGCTAAGGTAGTGAAATAATCAAATGAAGCTAGTGGTAGTTCATTGTACCACTTTGCGATCGGACCAGTGAGCGTACGCTGGAAAAGACACAGTCGAATGGAGTCATAATTTAAGGATTTGGATGAACACCACAAATGATAAGTCATAACATGAATTGGTGGGTCTTCTCTAGGTTCCCCTTTGAATTTAGGAATGTCGGAGAGTAATTTATATGGTATCACCAACCACCAAGGAGAATAGTTGATTGGGTCATTGGTAAGCTAGTTTAAATCGGGTAATTCTAAAGTTGCGACAAAGGGAAACTGTCGATTTAGGTCAGGATGAGAATAGCCAGGAAATCATGGAATTTCTTGGGAAACAGGCCTTTGAGCACCAGCATAAGGCATTTGTTTCTGGTAACCAGATAGGGGTTGTTTTGATGGCCAAATGCTTAAGGATTTTGTTGACCAAAACCTGGGTAAGTTTTTTGTTGTTGGAATTTTTGTTGTGGAATTTGTGGTTGTGGTTGCCAAGGTGACTGCCCACCAAGATTATAGCCCAAAAAAGAATATCTTGGACCCATTTGTGAATAATTAAGACCTGGTTGTGCTTATGACATCCCATACAAGGGTAATCGAGCCTATGAATGAAATATTCTCGATACATGTGGTTGTTGTAAACCAGTCAAAGGAGTTGGAGTCTGAGGGACAAAAAACTTGAGGGTAATGGGTTGAAGGACCCTCCTGAGACGGTTGAGGTACAACAATCTGAGCCTGTAATCGGGGAAATGAAGTATCAACAAGTAGAGTAGATGTAGGTGAAACAGGTTGAACCGGTTGATATGAATGCACAATCGTTTGTGGTTGAACGGGAAGAATTGGCTGCCACTAACAAACAGTCATTCCAACATTTGGGTGACCATAAAATGACAGAGTAATGTCAAAATGGGTGACCATAGGTTTCCCCCTAGCATGAGGAGTATAATAATATGGAATATATTGTTCTCCAAATAGTGGGAGTCCAATTGAGATTCTACTGGATGGAATATACCTAGATGGACTAGCTTTATGTTGCACTGAAGATGTATATAAAGGTTCAAGCCATTCAGTACTCATTAGAGATGTATCATATAGAATACTAGAAGATGACATGGGTGAATTCCATGGATTTGAGGATGCACCAAAGTAGGCTCCAGATAATAATTGGTAACCCGATGGGACAGAAATACCACCATAAAAGTGTGGCTCTAGTGATGTGGTAAACATCGACGGGGTAGAAACATTGGATGTTGTCGCAACTGTAAAAGACGGTATAGCTAGAGATGTTGACTCATCCATGGTCATACGACCCAGTATCTACCCTATAGGTTCTACGAGAACTCAAATTCAAATAGGATCAAAAGAAGCAGTGTAAGTCAACTAAGGAATAATTTCGTAAAGACAAAGCCCTGGTCCAAAATGGGTTAGAGTTGAATGGCAAGTTTCTTGTCGAGGTTCTTCCTCAATCGAAATCAAACTAGGTGGAAGTATTTCAATGTCAGGCCTGAGATATATTTGAGGTGGTTGATTGCACGATATAGGAGACTCAATGGCTATGATTTATTGAGGAGCGACCAATACAAGAACAAATTCCAGTTGTTTGACTTCGGGATCTAGATGTTCTGGTAAAATAATGATGGGATCCAGATCAACTTCCAGTTGAACAGCGTCGATTTCGGGAGCAATGGTCTCACTGATTGGATGGATCGTTTTCACAGGTAGCTGTGAGGACTCCGTTTCGACGACAGTGGATGAACCATGATGTGTAGAAATGACTTGGGACGGCCCTGGTATATGTGATGAAGATGACACAATAGAGGTACTAATGGTACTGGTTTCGGTAGAACTAGGTCACCTTCGTCAACCAGAAATGCCTTCCGGTGGTAAAGGTGGTTTAAGTGTTATTCTATGTGAATGATGGGGAAATTTATGTTCTTCTTCCACGATGACTGATTGATTTTATTTCAAAAGCAAATAAAAAAGTAAAAGGGTGATTCTAGGCAAAGGGTTTACCAAGTAATTGTGAACTGCAAAATACCTCCTGGGGAACCAAGAAACCTGGGCATAGGGTCCGTGATTTGGCCGATTGGCGAGCCAAATGACGATGTAACATCAAACCAAGCTTGGGAGCCCAAGGACCTAGCCTTCCTGGACTCAGAGAGGGCTCTCTCTATTATATGCAAAAGATATCGGTGTGTTTGCTTATGGTGTTCTGATATTAGGCTAGTTATGAAGTGAGTTTTTGATTTTTTGGGGTTTTTTAAGTTCGTGAGGGATAAAACTGATCAAAGACATAAAATGGATAACAAGATGTAGATAAATTGGGCTATGGGGTCAAACAGGTCAAGGAAGCTATGAGGTGATGATGTAAGGCTGCTGTAGGGCTGATTTGATTCACGGTAGAAGGGATCTTTGGGCAAAATGGATTAAATGGACAACAAGTTTGTGAAAGACAAGGGATTTCAAGTGTAACTAGTTGATAGCAGACATAAACATGTTATAGAAAGCCATTAATCATGCTAAATGTAACTATGAGCTAATTAAAACATTGAAATCAAACATTCCAGCCATACATAGAGGTATAAGACCCTCTAACTTCGGGAAATGGCTATCAGACTTTGGGGAAAACAAATAAGACAAACTAACAACTCATAAACTACGCCGGAACGCCTAAACATAGTCTCTAAGTCATTGGGCACTTTGACAAACAAGCTTTCATAGTTTTAGGCAAAGGGCTAGATTGGGACTAGGCCTCCTTGGTTCAACAAGATGATCAACAAATCAGTCAAAGAGAAAGTTTTATGGACAGAACTATGGACAGCTTATAGGTAGGCAGGGCACACCATACATCCTACTCAACATGCATAGAACTTGTAAATAAAACTAGCAAACATTATCCTTAGGTTACTAAAGAGAAGTTAAGAATTCTTTAGCATAACAAAGGAAGAAGAAAACATCAAGCTATGAAGATTCAGGAATTTTGAGGTGCCTCCATGGGCATATCTCAAAACTAATCTCTACTGATCTATAGCAGCAAGAAGCATGGATTATGAATGAAAACTACAAGACAAAAAACATAGCAAGAAAAACTATACCATTCTACCATGTCATGGAATCCATCACCAATCCTTCATCACTCCTCAAAAGCATCCAAGAGGCAGTCCAAAAATCATAACACAAGTGTATTCATCAAAGCTCATATGACCAATGTATTAATTCTTCTCTAAAGTTCAGCCTCTGATTTACAATGAAACCCATGGAATAAATAGGCTTGAGGGAGGAAAACCTCATGGAGCAACTAGCTATCCCATTGGCCAAGTCAAAATATCTAAACTTGTACTTGAGGCTTTGCAAAGCCCAAGGCACAAAATATCCCATAAAATATCTAAAAAACTGCTAAAAACGGAAATTATATTGACTTTACATCATTTCCCAAGGATAAAAATAGCTTAACGCACATTTGGGAAAAGCAGAGTTTTGAGGTTCAAAAATTACAAAAATACTTCATATTTATGCCTGAAAAAGGTCCCCTGACTTTCTGGATGCAATAGGCAGCCTTCCTGATGTCGAAATGAGGCTCATGATGGCTCGTTGGAAAGCTCTCTGTGTCTACTTTCCGGTGCAACTGAAACCATCTCAATCTGAGGCCTGGAAGTCATCCAAAACTGTACCTGTGTGCAAAAACCCAGAAAATAGCAGACTGCTGATATGGCGGGCAGAATGTGCAAAAAGAGGGCATTTTTCGCCAATTTGAGGGGGCGAATGATCTCCAAATGCCCTGAAAATCGCTGGAGACCTGCTCATGGAATTATGGCATCCATCGGTATCATCCTCCTCCCTTGAAAACTCATCAAACTGAAATGGTGAAATTATGAGTTTTCGGCCAAAAACCCAAAAAATGCCAAAAAACAAAAAGTTGTCGAAAAAGGCCCAAAATTGGCATGCATGACCCTCAAGGGTCCATAGCAACATGCTCTGAAGCTGAGGCCAAAATATCAAGGGCTGATATGCTTTTCCCTTCTTTCCATGCTAGGCGCTTCCCCTTTACCTTCTTCAATTTCTCTTGTGCTGCCTTTAGTTTGCGCCGGGCAAACTGATTCAGCTTTTGGAAGTGGTGTGTCCTCTTCCTCTGCAGCTCTAAATCTCTATTGGCCCTCTCAAGCTTCGTTTCCAAATGTTTGTTAGCTCTTTCAAGCCAAGCCTCTTTGTTTTCCTCAATTTCCTGCTCAAGGAGTGCAGTGAGAGGAAAGGCTTGGAGCTGGGCTTGCTCTTCTGCTCTCTGCTTCTCCAAGGCTCTTTTAAGCCCGATGGTCCTAGGCCTCTTCTGCCTAGGCTGGTCTTCCTCCTCTTCATCATCAAACTCACCAATGAGCTCTTCAATTCTTGCTTGCGCCTTTTCTGCCTCTTTCTTATACTTAATCGCCCATGCCTCATGAACAGCTGTGTGCACATTCATTTGTTTGTTTTCAATCTCCAAGAAATGATTGAAATTCCTTGCCCTTTGAAGATCTTGCTCTAATGCATCAATTTGCCCTTCCTTATGGATTAAGAGATTTTCAAGAAGGCGGGCCTCATTGTCACTATCATCGCTTTGGATAGGGATAATAGCTAATTCACCTCCATGTTTTGTACTTTCCCCAACTTTGCTTTTACCTTTGAAAGCTAATCTGGCGCTTTTCCTCCTTGGCATGCTAGAAGGTGTCTTTTTGGGCAATTTTCTCTTGCTAGGAACAATCTTTGTCACTGTTAAGGTGGCAGCTTTAGCTTGCTGTTCTTCATCAATATCTTGTCCAATCTGTGGCTCAAGAGGTGTTTCAACCTCCTACCTAACCTGCTGTCCCTTAACATCCATCTGCTGTTCATCAATGTGTACCTGTTGCTGTTCATCTTGGACCTGCTGTCCTTCACTTTCTATTTGCTGCTGTCCCTCAATTTGTATCTGCTGCCCTTCACTTTCTGTTTGCTGCTGTTCCTCATCATGGACCTGTTGTCCTTCACCATCTGCCTGCTGCTGGCCCTCATCTCTAATCTGCTGTTGTCCACTACCCTCTCCTTCCTCCTGTTGACTTGGTTGTCCAGTAGTCATTCTGAGCCTCGTAGGAGTAGGCCTACTAGACAAAGGTACCGGGCGATGGATGGGCTGAGTGGGAGACACATGAATAGGAGGAATAGTAGAGAAGTCTGGATGGCTGATGAATAAGTCCCATGAAACCTCTTTCTTCTCTAGCTGGTGTAGGAAGACAATCTTGATCAAGGAATGATGAAAAAGAGAAGGGATTTGCTGAGGTGGAGCCTTCTTTTGGACAGTAGATGCCATTTTCTCTATGCTCTTGGACAAAAATTAAGGAAGGTTTAGTTGCCTGCTTCTGGTAAAATGCATCAATAAGCGGACATGGTAGGCATAAATTCGATTAAACCTCCCTTCACAAGTGAAATATTTCATTATGGCTTTCATAAGCGGAGCATAGCTGTCAAGAAGATATGAAAAAGGGAAGATAGTAGTGACAACCTCTCTATGTTCAGGCTTGATGAAAGGTTTGTAATCCTCTAAGTCAAGATGAGCTTGTTTAAACCATTTTTCGCCATGATACGGGATCTTGGTGGCCTTGGACACATACCTTGGAGAAATTTTGAAATCAAGATCCGCCACTTGGAAGTGCTTTTCTTTGAATCTCAGGGCGCACAAGTGTGTTAATGGCGAAAAACTCTTGACTTCTTCTATCTTCTGGCAGAAATCAAGGCAGCCTACTTCATGGAAGTTGAAAAGTACAGATGGATGAGCATTAATCTCTTCTGTAGAGATGGGCTCATATCTCTTATGTGGACCGCTCCTGTGGTCTTGCCTTGGAGGCATTTTGACTTGAAATGCTTTGGAAAAGGCAAACTGCCCTCACTGTGTGTAAAAATGCCCTGCTGGAAATAAACTGTGTCACTATACTGCTTGGACAGATAGACAATGGGATTTTGATGTATTTGCAACAAGTTATTTTTTGTAACACACAACTTCTGCTTTCTTAAGAAAAAGTCTTGTTTCACCTTTAGAAAATCTCTGTCAACAGATTTCTCTGTAGGAAATAACACAGTGAAGAGAAGAGCAAACTGCTGTGTAAATTTCCTGTATACAGTATTGAAACAAAATCACTTTTCCTTGTGGATTTGTTAGAGGCCAATCAACACACCTGGATTTGTGTTTCCAAGACAAATCTTAATCATAAAAACCCTGTTCTTCAGAAATGGTCTTCCACTTTGAAAATATCACAGTCAGCAACTCTTCAAAATGATATAATATAGTGAAAAAGAAGGGCAGACTGCTAGAAGGAGTTTGCTGTAAGGAAGTGCTAAAATCACCCTGTTCCTGAAACTTTAGATGTCAACCAATACACCTTACTCCTTGCTCAAGGAGAATTTCAGTCATTAACAACTCTGCCCTGTATAAGTGTGCCAACTTTCCACTGATCTTGCATATGTGAAATCAACCCTTAGTGTTTAGACAGTCAATACACAGTACTGGAGCAAAAATGACAGAGTTTTTAGAAGACTATAAAGCTTTTAGACAGAGGTTATATGAGTTTTCTCTTTTCAAAACAATCAATGGCCCTTTATGAATGTAGCCCTCTGGTGATATTATAAAAACCTCTGCTAGGATGGATAGCAACTTGCCAAATAGGTTTTAAACAACACAAAGCAGTCAACCAACAACACAGGAATATTGTCCCTTTGTGAAGGGCGCGAGCAGCTTTCCCCTGTAGCCTCAAACTATAAACTTTTGCTTGACCAAAAACCCCTTCTCCTACTAAATTTCACTGCTCTCTATGCATGTCACTTTGTTTCAACAAAAACGGGCTCATTAAGTTTCAATCCTGGTGTGAGCATATAGGCAAATTCATATTTAAAACAGAGGTAACAGATTTTTAGGACATCTTCAAAAGCTTTGAGCAAAGGCTGTAATAGTTTGCTCTTTTCCACAATAATCAAGGGCCTTTTCAATGTGGAATATCAGTTATCCTTGAAAGAAAGCTTTTGTGATTTCTGAAAATCTACTTGGCAGTGAGGTTTTGAAGGTCCGAAGCAGTCACAGAGTATTCAGAGAATAATGCCTTTCGGTGGTTGAGTAGGGTAATCAATGCCTTATTTCCTTCAACAACGAAGACTTCTTTTAAACTGGCATACTAGTCTGCTTTGGGAAGATACCTCCACACTTTGGAAAACCAGTTTTTAAATGTCTATGAAAAGCCAACAACACAGTCAGGGTTTGACAATTTCGGAAATTTGGATGAAGTTTCAAATACCTTTTGAAATCGCTGAAGAAAACCTTGGAGGAAAGCGTGGAGCAGCTCTGGAGATCCTCCAATTTGTGAGCGGCACTCTTATATGTCGGCACGGCGCGCAAAGTTATACCCGGGTGACCTGTCGGGTCGGCCTGTTGGGTGGTCGGGCGCCCTGTACAGGCGCGTCGCGCAACTGTACAGGCGCGTCGCTCTAACACAGGCGGCCTTTGTAAAGTTGCCCCCAGGCGCGTCGCTCGGCTATAGATAGTGCAGTCTTCTGAAAATTCGACCAGATCTTCCTTGTTTTTGGTGCTATGGAGGCACGGAGCTTCGTTTGAACTTTTAAAAACGACACCTTCACTCTCCTATTTCACTCTTATGATATTTCAAACATTTTCAACGGTTACTTCATCTTTTTCTTGTCATGCCAAAAGAACTCGGTTGGTATTTTAACACAGCGAGGCCTCTTTTTCAAACAGTGTTATTTCTTTCCAATTTTTTCTTTATAGAAAATGAAACAGCAGGGTGTTTCGAATTGTTTCATGGGGAAAATACCTCCTTTAGTAATATTGAACTTATTATTTCAATAACCTTTCGACCATTTTCGCCACTGTGTTTAATGGTGCTTATGAGATCTCTGTCCTTTTTAAATGATGAGAAAGCTGCATTTGTTTTAATCTTTCAAAACACTGGCCATCCATCAAACCACTTCTTTGTCCATTTATAACTGGTATACTTATTCTCAATGTCTATCTTGGGAATTAATCTTGAATAGCCTCCCATTGTTTGTGAAGTATATCTGAAAGGATAAACTGGTGGAGTAGGAACAACAGGGTTCTTTGAAACACAGTCATCACTTGATTTGATTGGTGCATTTGACCTTTTGTAATGGAGCCATTGCCAAAGCTTAACTCTGCCCACTGTTTTACCTTTTCTCTTTTGCAGGTGACACATTGTAGCTGATTTCTTTTCATGCTTGTCAAATTCTTCAAAACCGGATGATGACTTGTGATAAAATGTCCTGACTGTTCCCTGCTTCGCAGAAATGCCTCCTCTTTTTAAGCTCAGTTTGACAGAATCCTGTAGATGTCTTTTGATTGGATTTGTAATAGTGAAGTGCTTCATGGGTTTTGAGTACTGCCCAGAACTAATAAAACTCATTTCCAGAAACTCTGTCTTAATCTACTGATGGCTATATGATGAGCAGGCTTTGGAAAAAGCTCTTTTTGTACATGGTGTCAGTCCCTGCTTCCAGGTGATACACAAGTTCCTTTTGGGTTGTAAGTGTTATATTCTAGCTTGCATCCCTTCATACCATATTTTCTCTGTTTTACTCAAAAAGAGCTCCTTTAGACTTAATGGCAGGTGATAGTGGGGTACTGTTTAACCCTTCCCTTTAAAGAAACTGCTCCTTTTTGGTATCAATGCATGCATATATTCAATATTGTCTCCTTTCCACTATGATGTATATTTTGAAAGACATTTTCATATGAATAGGAAGAGCAATATTTTTGAATTAGAAACATTATCTTTGACCTGTGTAATGACTTCTATTTTCCTTCTTTGTATCCTTCCACTGCACCTTTCTGACTAATCAGTCTTCAACAATATCCAAGGCTTTGGCCATCTGCTCATACATGGAGGAGGCTCTTCATCAGGTAAAGTATCCGAAGGTTTCTTGACAAATCTGTTTGACACAGCTTTTCCCTGGATGTGATGGAAAGTAAACCACTTGAAAAACATCAATACTAGCATCTCTACTTGCAATCATCACTGTGCTTCAGAAAAACCCTAGCCAAAGTGACACTGCCTCCCTGCACTGCTCTGAGGGTGACTGAAATATCATCATTTTCTTTGGTCATCTCATGACAAATTACTTGAAAGATAGTCTCTGTGACTATGGAGGTCAGTGTCTTTTGAAAAACAAAGAACTTTCTTTCTGCCTGTGTAATGGCATGTTTTGTCAGCACCTCTTCAATTTGATCTTGTGGACAAGCAGGCTGCTTATGATTGGAATTTTTACTAATGACATGCCTTTCTAAAGTTCAACAATTCACATGATTTGAAAGCTTCAAATGACCTCCTTTATTATACCAGACTCTTTTTTCCTTTGAGCTAGCATATTTCAAACTCTATCCCTGTTATGATCATTACTCTCATTCATAAAACCTGGAGATATTGTTTCACTTGTTCAGTAAAGGCAAACCTGTACTTCTGCAACCTTTAAAGTCAATACTGGCCAGCGCCCTCTGCTTGTAAATGAAGGAGGCGCCCTAACCCTCTGCTTGTAAATGAAGGAGGTTCTGGGCCATGACAATTTACCAGTTTGCTGAGACAGTGGTGTCCTTTACTTACTATGATTTTCATACTGGAAGGAAAACTGCAGGGTCTTGATGAGTGACTTTCTGTTTTGCAGACATATCTCAGGCTTATGATACATTTAGAAGCAGCTGTTCCTCTAAATGTAGATTCAAGCATTTACTTCTGAGATGAAAATATATCTCCTGCCTTTGTAGAAACCATAAAACACTGTGAAACACCTAATAGTCAGCTTGAGATTGGGGTTTATGCAGTGCTGAGATCTAGGGGATGTGAGTGGCACGACTTAGAGCTGTTTGTCAATTTCATTTGCAAAGTGGGAGGTCAGTCATGGTAGGTCTGTTACAGATGGAGGCTTTTTTTGGCCTTTTGATGATTGCCAAGGGTAAAATGCCTTAAAGCGCCACTTCCTAACATAGGGAAGGCTTTTGAAACAGATTTGGATTTGCTTTTTAAAGCTGATGGGCAGATCAGGGGGCTGAAGCCAGGTAGGAAAGGGATAATGAGGTTTTGATTTTGACATGGGTGTGCTGAAAAGTAGAAAGGCGAAAAAAGTTTTAGGAGGGTTTTCTAGATGACATATTGACATAAGGAAATTAGTTTCTAGAAAACTGAACTGTAGATATAGTCATCACTAACATGTAAAAAATACTGATGGCTAACAAAAGTAGAAATTCCCTCAATGTTTTGTTTGGTATCTGTACATGGAAGTCGACTCTGTTACCTATGGATGGTATGAAACCTAAATTTTTCTTCCCAAATATACCTCAAGGTACGTGGAGGCCCAAGTCCGTATCAGCGTTGTCTAATGCGAAACGAAACAGTGAGAGCACCCCCTTATACTTTTCATACTAAAACACCACCTTATATACCCAAAGGTACGTGGAAAATCTCTGATATACTTATGTACATGGAGTGGGATTTCACACTCCGAATGTATCGCAGACAAGTTAACGACAATTTCTATGTTTAACGACGCCAGAACACATCTCTATCCTAGACCTTCTAAATTTTATCGTTAATGTTACAATGCTTTCTTAGGTTGATTGAGGTAAATTTTATGTTGATCTTGTTTAAAATTTTATCTTTGAGGTTCATTTTTTGATGTAGTGGGTAATTCCTAAAAATGCAAATTAAATGAGAAGTAAACTTTTCAATTTAGCTTTTTCAATGAAAATCATAGCTACTAAGGGGAAAGAGCAATCAGATTTTGAGCATACAATAAAGAGCACAAACTAAATGCAGATTGCCTTAACTTGTTCATATGCAACACACACAATTCTCTAAATGCACATGCATGTTTTTCTTTTCAGCTCCCTTTAATGTGAATGAGTGAAAGGAAACTAAATTCACAAATCAATCAAACAAATATTTTATTTTAAGAAACGAGGAATGAAACAACAATTTATCTTAGGAAATGAAGAATGAAACTACAATTTTCCTGTGGGAAATGAGAAATGAAACAAAAATTTCCTTTTCGAAAACAAACTTGATCTAATGCAAAAATTAACTTCTTTGAATTTAATTTTCGAATGATAAAGAAAATATCTAATGAAACATTGAACAAATTAATTTTCAAAGGAGGAAGAATAAGGAATGTTTACTGATCTCTAAGAGAAATGACACATCTGAGAATACAACAAAAAATTGGCTAAAACTAAAAGTAAAGACAAATTTTGAAGGAATTTGGTTGGCTAAAGGGGCAACGCACACTGTAAGGGGAGACAGTGCGTTGCAGTGCACCACTAAATGGAACACAGTGCACTATACCTTGACCAACAGTGCATTGGGCGCAACTAATTTTGGGAAACAAGAAACTAAACATACTTCTAGTAGCAACCGATGTACATTTAATTGATCTCATTAAGACAGAGTGGAGGCAGAAGGTTGAGCCCACTCTGCTTAATGGCTTTGCATCGCTGTATGTACTCTGCAGTATGGTTTGGGAATATTTGTCAGGTCGATATTGACCTCGGATGTGTTCTTTAAAGTCCTTTCTGGCTGTCTAGTACTCTATGGTAGCCTTCTGAAATAAGTAACAGGATGGAAAGTCTGCCAGGTCTCCATACCATCCATAACTGTTGTCCTGACAGTTCCTTAGAAGCTTCTGTCAGTGTAATAACCTTTCAGGGCTCGAGGAGGCATGGAGAATTCTGTTGGAAGGTGTACCTTCTGAGAAAATACATCATGCTGTTATGAATGCACTGATGTAACTTGTTTCATGTGCTCTTTAGGCCTTCAAACTATGCCTTTATCCTTTGAACATGGATTTAAAACATTAAATCTTCAAAATCAGGCTCAAAAACCTTTAATCCTCTTTGTTGATACACTTTTCCTACTGCTGTAATGGCTTCTCTGCGCTCTGAGTCACAGTGGCTATGACTTGTGGAGGCAGAGTGAAATTACCACTCTGTAAACCCTGCAACAATGTAATAAACTCATTATAAAAATCCAAGGGAGGTGGTGGAGAAACGATGTGGAGGCCTATGGAATGATGGCACAACAGTGGAAACTGTGAAAGAATGGTGGAAAATAGAGCTGATGAAGGTTCGGGGCAGGAAAGATTCTGAGTCATCTGATTAGGACAGACACCGGAGATCCACGGTCAGGATTTATCGGGAAGGCAGGTTAGACGGAGAAATTCACTTTTAATGTAAAACATAAAAGCTTAACCTTTGGGCGAATATAAAGGGAAAAAGAGGAAAATGAATGAGATCAAAGGAAACTAAGTGGTGGGACCTGGCGGGCAGAGGGCGATCGATTGTGGGTTGTTGAATCGCAGGAGGTGATCAACGGTGGTGATTTTCCAATGAAACTCTATGAAAGTCCGATGGAAGGAATATGAATGAAATGCACAATGCGATATGGGCCGTAGATTTGGATCAACAAACGGCTGAGGTTGATTATGGAGGTTGCGGGAGCAGCGGGGAGGAAAAGGTGGTTTCAGGAAGAAAACCACTGGTGTCGCATGGCTTTAGGGCAGTTTAGAAAATCTTCAGAAAAAACATGATATAGGTCGTTGAGTGACGCGTGGCAGAACAAAACTTCCTTCATCGCATAACTTTGGAGCGTTAAAGCCCGGATGCCAAAATAACGCGATATGCATGACGATTGTCCAATGGAGGGGTGGGAGATTGGAAGGTGTAGGGTGGAGCGCGATAAGGAAATATGCACTGGTGGATAAGCGGTGGAAAGTCATAGGCGGGTGGAAAGTCATAGGCGGGTTAGATCTCAGCTGTCAGATCTAAAGAACGAACGATCAGGATTAAAAGGGGGAGCAGAAGGAAAAGGTTTAAATGAATGAGCGGGATGAACGAGAGTCGTTGGATCTATGGAGATCAACGGTTGGAAATCAATCGCAGTTAGAGGAGGCAGGGGTTAGAAACTCTAAGTTTTAAACTTGCGATTACATTAGGGTCGTTGGATCAGCGGGGAATCAACGGTGGAGATTGATCGGAAGGGGAGAAAGACAGGGGAAATGAGCGGAGCACGGATTAATCTGGACCATCGGATCCAAATGGATGAATGGTTGAGATCCAATCGGGGCTCGCAAATCGGGAGGATCAACAACACAGGATTGGGTGCTTTGCGATTTGCGATTACGCGACAACCATTGGATCTAGTGGGAAGATTGACAGCTCAAATATGATCGGAAGGGTGAAAGGGGAGAAGCGACAGGCACATTGTAGAATTAGTGCAGACCGTCAGATCTTAAAATATCAATGGTCGATAAGTGATCTGGGGCTGATAGAGCAAATACTTTCTCGCATTGGGGAATTACAAGAAACAAAGGGATGGCACATATTGAAAGTCTCGATTGCGATAAGCGCCCGGGGCTTTAGCGCTTGGACCTGGGCATGGGGCAGATGTGAAGAAGTGGTTAAGGGGCTGGCCGAAAGGGGCTTAAGCCTATTATAAAGTAAAAGTGGGTTTTTGGCTTAATTTTAATGCTTTTTAAGGCCAAAAGCGGGATTCAGTAGAGGGAATAAGGGGCTATTAAACCAGCTAAAGGATATTAGGAGGTTTTAAAGGGGATTTAGGGAGATTTGGAGGGTTAATGAAGGAAATTGAAAGGGAAAAAAGGAGGTGAAAATAGAGGACTAATGGGAATGAAATAGGGGGGAAAAGGAGGTCTTTTGAGTATTTTCTTCCACAAACACAGAGGCTTTTTAAATGGAAACAGCAGTGAAGATGGTCCAAAGGGAAAAGACACATGGAGGCTTCAAGAATGATATGTTTTCAGAGGAAATGTATTTCTTGAAGGCTCAAAAACATTTTAGCCACCTTTTTGCATGTCAAAAATTTCATAGGTGGCTAACAGTGGCTCTACATAGGGATGGCATCTTCTTGAAGGTGTCAAGAATTCAGAAAATGATCTTTGGTGTAGGTGAGATGCTTGGTACTTGAAAAATCCATTTTCTTTCTTGAATCAGCTGCCACAAATCACGAAGACATCATATTAGCATTAATATGCTCCCAAACAACTACCTACCCATACTATTGTCGTAACATTTTTTATTCTGGGTGCATTTGCACTTGTAGACCCTATACATCATCAATTTTTTACAAACAAGAAAATAAACCTATTCTATTTCTACCCTTATTTCTCCATGAGACGAGATTAAACAGTTGGCCTCATAGTTTCTTTACCTAAACTACTATCTGCTAGGATTAAACTGTCTAGCAGATTTCTTGTCTACATTCTAAGATAGAAATTGAAAAATAGTCAAGCCAGGATTAAACTGTCTGGCTTGCTGTGGGCCATGGCATAAAGACAAAACTGCTCATGGACTAAAATTTGCAGAAAAATAAAAACCACTAACTACATGCTCACAGGCTGAGCTTTATTGAGATTTCCTACCTACCCTACTCTAACTGGAAATCTCTAATGTTCTAGGTGATACAATAATGCCATTCAAGCAATAACAAAAAAGGGTAGAAGAACTGGCTTCTTGTCAGAGATAACCATAGGGTACTCTACATGTGGGTCTTCAAAACTGAGGCCACCACCAATGGTGACCACTTCTTATGTATCTGGCTCTTGCAAAGGATCAATTCTTGAGGACTTGAGCCAATCAGGGCCTCCATATATTCTGCCACAGGATCAACAAAAACATGATATAAACTTTCTTCTTTAAGGCCTTCCATGACTGGTAGGCTGTCTGCATCCTTGACAGTTTCAATCACTACATCTGCAGTGTGGCCTCTGTAATCACACTCCTCCTTTTCCTGGTTGGGAGTATTTGGCAGGTAAGTGTAAACCAAGCACACCTCTTCTTCCACTGGATCAAGACAAATATGTCTTTGGGAAAGAAGATCTCCCTCATCTTCACTGCAACCTGAACAGGAGGACTCATCATGTATGGCAGGGTTGTCCTCTTCTGACCTTGGCAGGTTCTGCTAGAGTGAACTAAAATCTGTGAAAAAATTAACATATTCTTGAGCAGGGGTTTCTTTGATTACCTCAACCCTTTCAGGAGAAGGCTCAGGATATTCATCTTGCTCAATATTTCCTTCATTTCTTTCTTCCTCATCCTCTGCGCTGAAAATCTGCTGAATTCCATCCTCATGGAAATTATTACTGATGATCTGATATATAACAGAGTGAAAATTCAATGAATCTTCATCTGCTATCAGGCTTTCAACACTTTCTTCATCAGTATCATAGATTGGCTCATCACTTTTCTAAAGTTGCTGGCCCTGACCTTCCTCCCATAGATCTTCTGATGACGGTCCTGCAAGCTCAGTTTCCTTTTGGAAAAAATTATCATCAGACAGATCGATGTTAGAGAAATCATAACTATAAGAAATGCCACCAGCCGAATCCATCGGATCCTCAGCAAGCCTTTCTTCACAAAAATATACAAGCTCCTCTTCTGGTTCAAAATCTTGTTCATCATACATGCTTTGCATGTAACTTATGTATTGTAGTGATCTGGTTTGTTCTTTCTGAGGGAAAGGTGTAGGTCGCTTCCAATCATCATTTATGGTTTTAACCTCATGTTCTTCCTCTTTTACATTTAGCAAGGTGTTGGCAGTCTCTATCAATTTTTCCAGCTTGTCTTCTAAAGAGACCTGCCATTTTTGCTCTGTTTAGTCCTTCTTTTCTGCTTTTAATCTTTCCTCCCTGCACTTTATGTTGTACTTGACAATGATCGCTATGCTCTGCATTTCTTCCAAGCTCGAAGGCTCTCTTTATCTTATATGGAATTCCACCTCGAGGTCAAAAGAACTCGGATAGTGCAATAAGGCCCATCCTAAAGGTGGTTTTACATCAGAAGGTATTGCATTGTATACCTTATTAAACCTGGCTGAAAAATTCTATACTGTCTCCCTTGATTGTCTTCTCAAATTCTGATATTCTTCTAGGATGAGGAAGAAATTTACCA
This sequence comes from Pinus albicaulis, assembly GCA_034641835.2. Taxonomy (NCBI): domain Eukaryota; kingdom Viridiplantae; phylum Streptophyta; class Pinopsida; order Pinales; family Pinaceae; genus Pinus; species Pinus albicaulis. Next base: position 110,244,531 of record CM076571.1, on the reverse strand, counting down.
GGATTACCCATTTATCAAGGAAAACTTGAGCAAACTGCTGAAAATGGATGATGCTTACAGCTGGAAGGTTTTTGAACCAACTTTTAACATTTCCTTGAAATGACAAGGAAAACATTCTAATACGCACATCATCTTCTTCTACTTCATACAAGTCAAGTAAATCCTCAAGATTTCGGACATGCTTCTCGGCAGTGATCTTTGTATTTTCTCCATCAAACAGGGGCAGATTATTTGTAAGTTCTGCAGGAAGGGGTTGGAAGATAAGAAGCAAAACCAGGGGCTTATATCTTTCTATGACCTTTGTGGGTGTAGGTGGTGCAACAATAGGTTCATGGTTGCTTGAATTTTCTTTAAGAGTGAGAGATACACCATGAGGCTCTTGTTCCACCCGGTCTTTCACAGGGGTATAGGTATACTTATGGTCTGAAGACTGAGGCTTGAGATCTTTCCCATACTCAATGTAAGTTTCATCTTTGTACACTTTATTAGGCTTAAAGTAGGACAGAACATAGCGATAGATAAAAACAATGAATTCTTTGAACCAAATCCAGCCTAAATTTTCTATCCTCCTATGAGGTCTGGCCATATTTCAGGTTCTTCCTCCAGTGGAGTCTTTGAGAGTTATGGAGTGTGGAGTCGCCAGGTGGATGAATTTGACTGTTTGAGGAAGGTTTTTGTCCACCATCAGCAATGAGATACCAATCTAACCAGAGATTATGGGTCTTCTGAGTGCCTAAGGTATCTAATATAAAATGCACTCAGGTTGTCTCCCCAGCGGAGTCACCATTATGTTGGTGATGACAATGGGACACAGGACCAGGTATAGCAGTTAAGGGCACTCAAATTTTATTCCCCAGTGGAGTTGCCATTATGTTGGTGACGACAATGGGACGCAAGACCAGGTATAGCAATTTAGGCACTCAGATTCTTCCCCAACGGAGTCGCCATTATGTTTGGGTTCCATTGTTTTGGCCAGATTGGCAATACCAAAAGACCGGACAACATCAAAACCACTTTGGGGCCCTAGGATCTAGCCCTCCTGGACCCGGAGAGGGATCTCTCCATAAAGAAAAGAATCATATATATCTTTGAAGCTCAAAATGAGGTGTTAGGCTAGGTTTTAAATGATTTGGTTGGTTTTTGAGTTGGTCAGAGATCATTAACTGAGAAGTTTATGGAATGAAAGGAACAAAGCAGCAAGATGTTTCGGTAAAAGAGGATAGATCAAGAAAGTATCATCCATTGGGCTATGGATTCATGAAAGGGGATTACCTGCATAACATCTAACAAAGGCTTTCATAGGGAAAGTCATCTATACTAAAGGATATTTTAGATAGATGGTGGAATGGAACAATAAGGAGTGAAAGTGAAAGAAGGAAAGAAACCAAATTTCTGTCTGGAGATCAGGTCAGATATCATTTAAATCCAGACCTGCTTTGACATACTCATAGGAAACTTTCAATAAAGGCACAAAGGGTAGCTTAAGATCAGGTCACAGGTCATCTAACTCCAGATCTGCTTCAGCATACTCTCAAGGGGAAAACAGAGTTAAGATTTAACACAGAACTAGGCCTAAGGTCAGAGAAGGACTTTTAACCTTCAATTATTTTGACACCAGCTCAAGGGATATTAGGAAGGCCAATCTGTTGGAAAAGGACCCCAGTGGACAGGGCTTACACTAAATCTCTGGTATCCCAATTCTTCCAGTTTAAACCCAACAAGAACATCTAAGCAACAAACTCCAAATTCATACATCAGTAAGCATGGGCTAGACCAACATCTTTAACTGGTTAAATTACATGAATTTGTTCTCAGATACACTTTAAGTAGAAAACATCAAAGATAATAAGAGCAGTGGGCATTAGGGTACCATGCAGGGGTATATCCTAAGCTTGATTTACTGATTCTTATCAAAGAAATATGAACAGCATTATTAAAATGAAATAATACAGGAAACATCACCCGTAATATAGATCAGGATCCTGTGAAATTGATTGATTAATTGATGTGAAAAACCAGTCACATACACTGAGCTCAATGGCTGATACAGTCCAAATTTCTCCTCCCAGCCTACTAAATTACAAACTACTCAGCTACTTTCCCCAAGAACTATTCTAAAATTTGAATGAATCCCTATGCTAACAGCAACAACAACAACAACAACCTTTACAATATGTTCTACGGGAGTTCTTATAGGAGAATGAAATAGCAGTAGCAGCCGATGTACATTTAATTGATCTCATTAAGACAGAGAGGAGGCAGAAGGTCGAGCCCACTCTACTTAATGGCTCTGCATCACTGTATGTACTCTGCAGTATGGTCTGGGAGTCTTTGGCAGGTCGATATTGACCTTGGATGTGTTCTTTAAAGTCCTTTCTGGCTGTCTGGTACTCTGTGGTAGCCTTCTGAAATAAGTAACAGGATGGAAAGTCTGCCAGGTCTCCATACCATCCATAACTACTATCTTGACAGTTCCTTAGAAGCTTATGTCAGTGTAATAACCTTTCAGGGCTCGAGGAGGCATGGAGACTTCTGTTGGAAGGTGTACCTTCTGAGAAAATACGTTCCGCTGTTATGAATGCACTGATGTAACTTGTTTCATGTGCTTTTTAGGCCTTCAAACTGTGCCTTTATCCTTTGAACACGGATTTAAAACATTAAATCTTCAAAATCAGGCTCGAAAACCTTTAATCCTCTTTGCTGATACACTTTTCCTGCTGTTGTAATGGCTTCTGTGCGCTCTAAGTCACAGTGTCTGTGACTTGTGGAGGCAGAGTGAAATTACCACTCTGTAAACCCTGCAACAATGCAATAAACTCATTATAAAAATCCAGGGGAGGTGGTGGAGAAACGATGTGGAGGCCTGTGGAATGATGGCGCAGTAGTGGAAACTATGAAAGAATGGTGGAAAATGGAGCTGATGAAGGTTTAGGGCAAGAAATATTCTGAGTCGTCCGATTAGGACACTCACCGGAGATCCATGATCAGGATTTATCGGGAAGGCAGGTTAGACGGAGAAATTCACTTTTAATGTAAAACATAAAAGCTTAACCTTTGGGAAAATATAAAGGGAAAAAGAGGAAAATGAATGAGATCGGAGGAAACTAAGTGGTGGGACCCGGCAGGTGGAAGGCGATCGATTTTGGGCCGTTGGCTCGTAGGAGGTGATCAACGGTGGTGATTGTCCAATGAAACTCTATGAAAGTCCGATGGAAGGAATATGAATGAAATGTGTGATGCGATATGGGTCGTAGATCTAGATCAACGGAGGGTTGAGGTTGATTATGGAGGGTGCGGGAGCAGCGGGGAGGAAAAGGTGGTTTCAGGAAGAAAACCACTGGTGTTGCGTGGCTTTAGGGCGGTTTAGAAAATATTTAGAAAAAATGCGATATAGGTTGCTAAGTGACGCGCGGCAGAAAAAAAACCGCCTTCATCGCGTAACTTTGGAGCGTTAAATCCTGGATGCCAAAATAACGCGATATGCATGCCGACCGTCAGATGGAGGGGTGGGAGATCGGACAGTGTCGGGTGGAGCGCGATAAGGAAAGATGCGTTGGTGGATAAGTGGTGGAAATTCATAGGCGGGGTAGATCTCAGCCGTCGGATCTAAAGAACGAATGATTAGGATTAAAAGGGGGAGTGGAAGGAAAAGGGTTAAATGAATGAGCGGGATGAATGAGAGTCGTTGGATCTATGGATATCAACGGTGGGAAATCAATCGCAATCAGAGGAGGCAGGGGTCAGAAACTATGAGTTTTAAACTTGCGATTACATCAGGGTCGTTGGATCAGTGGGGAATCGACGGCAGAGATTGATCGGAAGGGGAGAAAGACGGGGGTAATGAGCAGAGCGTGGATTAATCTGGACCTTCGGATCTAAATGGATGAACGGTTGAGATCCAATTGGGGCTCGCAAATCGGGAGGATCAACAACATGGGATTGGGCACTTTGCGATTTGCGATTACGCGCCAGCCGTTGGATCTAGCGGGAAGATCGATGGCTCAAATATGATCGGAAGGGTGAAAGGGGAGAAGTGATGGGCACATTGTAGAATTAGCGCGGACCGTCAGATCTTAAAAGATCAACGGTTGATAAGTGATCGGGGGCCAATAGAGAAAATACTTTCTCGCATTGGGGAATTACAAGAAACAAAAGGATAGCACATATTGAAAGTCCCGATTGCGATAAGCACCCGGGGCTTTAGCGCTTGGTCCTGGGCGTAGGGCAGATGTGAAGAAGTGGTTAAGGGGCTGGACGAAAGGGGCTTAAGCCTATTATAAAATAAAAGTGGGTTTTTGGCTTAATTTTAATGCTTTTTAAGGCCAAAAGCAGGATTCGGTAGAGGGAATAAGGGGCTATTAAACCAACTAAAGGATGTTAGGAGGTTTTAAAGGGGATTTAGAGAGATTTGGAGGGTTAATGAAGAAAATTGAAAGGGAAAAAAGGAGGTGAAAATAGAGGACTAATGGGAATGAAATAGGGGGAAAAAGGAGGTCTTCTGAGCATTTTCTTCCACAAACAGAGAGGCTTTTTAAATGGAAACAGCAATGAAGATGGTCCAAAGGGCAAAGACTCATGGAGGCTTCAAGAATGATATGTTTTCAGAGGAAATGTATTTCTTGAAGGCTCAAAAAAATTTTAGCCACCTGTTTGCTTGTCAAAAATTTCATAGGTGGCTAACATAGTGTTCCTTCACTCATAACAACAAAAGAAAGACAACTATTATTTTCTCTAAGACAAATAGGTAGACAGAGAGGAAAGAAGCCTACTTGTGATCCTTTTCTCTCTCCTTCTCCTTCTGTTGTTGTTGTTGTCACTCTCAATTCAACTAAAGCCCCTAGATCGATTCCTGCAATCAAAGACAGAGAACAAAAAACAACATAAATATACAAGTATCAACTTATCTTAACCAAAACAAACCAATCATATCTTAGAATACATACATAATCAATAATACATTTCACAAGATATAAACATATGTATGAGAAAATGAACAGATATCTTTATTAAGAAATTAGGAGGAGAAGATTACAACCAATAGATCGATTTTTCATCAACCTGCTCCAACTTCATTCCATCCTCATCACATCAAGCATCATCTCAGCAACATATCATTACTTCTAGCTCTTATCAATTGAGAATCCAACATCATAACTTTGCATAAAATTCTTCCTCCCTAGCACTTAGATGAGTGCTCAATTTATAGGGAAACTGAAGGTAGTTTCTCATTGAATGGAATTGAATGGCTTTCTAATAATAGGTGAGACATGTTTCCAAGTTCAGAAGTGGTGGATGGACACTTGCATTCGAAGTATGACACCTATGGACTCTTCTAGAAGGCACTGGCCATGTGGAGATTCCCGAAACAATGATGATTTTTCTCCCAGGAGACCAACGCACCCTTGAGTGTCGCGAAGTGCATTGCAATGCACCCTTGCAGGAGGAAGTTGCATTGCAATGCAGTTAGGCCCTTGTAGAGGAGTGTTGGTGAATCAATGGGTCATATAATATATACTTCAAACCTTGGAAATCTCACAATTGAAGCCATAAAAGGAATGTCTTCACTTAGGGCATATAAAAACTGAATTTAAGGGGATAATAGACCCTATTCATTGGTCCTCGGGGATGATTCCCAATTTACCAGGCCTTGGGGGATGATGCCCAAATTGACCTATAACATATGGTGAAGCCTACCAAGTTGCATTGGAAGGCAGCAAAGCATGTTATGTGATATCTCAAAGGCACAAAAGAGTAGGGGTTATGGTACAGGAGGACAGAGGGAGTGAAGCTTCAAGGCTTCCCGGATTCATATTGGGTAGGGAGTCCATCAGACATGAAGAGTACTTCAAGTGATATCTTCATTGTTAGGTCCGCAATTATTTCCTAGTACAACAAGAAATAGAGGCATGTGTCACTCAACTCAGCAGAGGCTAAATACATGGCTGCAATTCAAGCAACATATGAGGATATATGGATGAGGAAAATATTTGTGGGACTTTTCAGTTAGGAGTGTAGAAATTATATAAACAATATGTATGCCAATGGATTCAATCTGATCATGAGATATGCTAAAGCAAGATATTGAATATTTCTACAAATTAATTTGTGGAAATTAAACGTGATCGCAGAATCACACCAATTAAAAGAAATAAGAAAATAAATACACAACATAGATATTTTTCCTAGGGAAATCTTGCTGCTCAAAACCCCTTTATCTTATATTGTATATTTAACCAAGGAATCATGAAACAATTACAATGCACTCTTCTCACAAGAGTCTCTTGAATTCTCACAACTGTCTCACACTGATCCGAACAAAATTGGGCTAGTACTTAGCCAATTCTTAGCCTCTGCTCAGCCTGCCTTTCTCACGCAATCCCTGTGGAATGAAATCCCTATTATTTAGGAATTTAAACCTTCCTTGAATGCGCAAACATCATGGGAAATCCTATGGTGTTTTAACTGCATCTAGGCAGTTTGATAAAAATACAACTGATATTTAACTTCCCTTTAACCTCTGTCTCAACTGGGTCTACATCAAAACTGACATGCATGCAGCTATTAATAGTAAATCATCAGTCACTTGACAGATCACTGCATGTGAATTAAATCTGATTTAATTCACTTGACCTCTCACTCGTGAAACAATTAGTTACAACTAGGTAGACTGACTCTAACTCACTTAATTGAGTTAACTGATTTCTCATGCATTAAACTAATACACTAACTTCAACTTGGACTCTAAAACAAATAGAATCACCCTACATGCCTCACCAACCACCCTCAACTCAAATTTCATTAGCTAAATGAGTCTATCATACTCAGTTAACTATTACAAGTGTTTATGAGATAAGACTGCAATTTATTGTCCAATTTTATTTTATAAATTGGCTTGCACACTAATGTATCGCTAGGACCCATAAATGTGCGACCTGTGATCCCACACTAGTATTTGTGTTGTCATGTTGTTTCTGGATGCCAATTTCACTGTTTCTTGTTTCAAATTTCAACACTCCCTCTCAACAAGAAAGGAATCAATTTGTCTTGATCTGGTACCTTTGGAATGTTCTTGCATGCGCACATGCAACTCTTGCATGCAACACTTCTCTAGTGTTGTTCGCACATGAAACTCTTGCATGAAACACTTCTGATACTGAATCACCTCCAAACAATTGAATCAATATAATGCATCTGTCATCAGAGTCTTCTAACTGTTGCTAGCTTTTGCACATGTCTAATTGAATCTCTGCGTTGTTCACATATGCATCCATGCACTCTGCACTGCTGCCAACTCTGATCTGTGCTCCAATATCCAACACCTGTCACTCTGATTTCTATCTTCCTGATATCTGACTGCATCAATCTAACTGATCCTTCTTGCTATTGTTGTATTGTGGGCTCCTCGTAGCCAGTTCGATCCATGAGGCACACCACCTCAATGACTCCTGCCCAATTTATTCTTGTGATTAATTATGCACATTGCCCCACCTCACACCTGGAGGTATAGCTGCATGTACTCCCTCTCCCCATCTAGCTCGAAATTTCCCCTTCCTTGAGGTCTCTGTTGTGCGCATCCTACCATTTCTGGTGGATGGCTCTACATGAGTGTTTTATGCCACTCCATGATCCTCCTCATGTGGTTGCTCCAAATCTTGAGGTTCATCCTTTGGAACCAAGATTTCCTCATCTGCATGCAAATAAAGCTCCCTCTAAAGGGACAATTGCATGGTTTTCTCCTTTTTTATTTTCCTGAGCTTGTCCTTCAGCGCCAACTTCCTTTGGTCACTGTTGTTTTGAAACATATCTGTCAAGGCCTTCCACATTGCATGTGGAGTCACCTTTCCATGGAGACTCGAGACAATGTGGTCTCGTACTCCCTCTAATAAGATCCTCCTCACCCTTGCTACCTTCTTTTTCCAAGCATCAAGAAGAGCAGTGTCTGCTGTTGCGGGCTTGGGAATATCATTATCAATGAATTTTTTCAACCTGTTGTCCTCCAGCACTGCCTCCATTATGTCTTTCCATGCAATATAAGTAGAAATTCCTCTGAGTGCATATTCCAATCTTAAGCCATTTAAATCCATCTTGATCCGCTTGTCGCACCAACGAAAGTATCTGCAAGTTTGAATACTTTTCAACACAAACTCAATTTATTCTCCACTATAGCGATTTTTGCTGCTCTGATACCATGTAGAAATTATAAAAAAAATATGTATACCAATGGATTCAATTTGATCATGCGATATGCTAAAGCAACATACTTAATCCTTCTACAAATTAATTTGTGGAAATTAAACACGATCGCACAATCACACCAAGTAAAAGAAAGAAGCAAATCAATACACAACACAGATATTTTTCCTGTGGAAATATTGATGCTCAAAACCCCTCTATCTTCTATTGTATATTCAACCAAGGAATCATGAAACAATTACAATGCACTCTTCTCACAAGAGTCTCCTGCACTCTCACAACTGTCTCACGCTGATCTGGACAAAATTGGGCTAGTACTTGGCCAATTCTCAACCTCTGCTCAGCCTGCCTTTCTCACCCAATCCATGTGGAATGCAATCCTTATTCTTTATGAATGTTAGCCTTCCTTGAATGCGCAAACATCATGGGAAATCCTACGGTGTTTTAACTACATCTGGGTAGTTTGCTAAAAATACAACTGATAGTTAACTTCCCTTTAACCTCTGTCTCAACTGGGTCTTCATCAGAACTGACATGCATGCAGATATTAATAGTAAATCGCCAGTCACTTGATAGATCACTGCATGTGAATTAAATTTTATTTAATTCACTTGACCTCTCACTAGTACAGCAATCAGTTACAACTAGTTAGACTGACTTTAACTAACTTTATTGAGTTAACTGATTTATCATGCATTAAGCTAATACATTAAATGAAACTTGGACTCTAAAACAAATAGAATCACTCTACATGCCTCACCAACCACCCTCAACTCGAATTTCATGAGCTAACTGAGTCTATCATACTCAGTTAACTATTACAAGTTTTTATGAGATAAGATTAAAATTTATTGTCCAATTTAATTAAGGGAAAATTAAATTAGACGCATTTCCAATTTATTTAATAAATTGGCTTTGCACACTATTATATCTCTAGGACCCATCACTGTGTGACCTGTGATCCCACACTAATGTGTGTGCTGTCATGTTGTTTCTGGATTCCAATTTCATTGTTTCTTGTTGCAAATTTCAACAATGAGATGGATTTGACAGTGATTCACTGTGATAAACATAGTTGTATCAAACTCTCTGAGACTCCATTTTTTCATAACACATCCAAGCACATTCATATATGGTACCATCACTTGCGGGATTGTGTGTAGAGGAGAATTATCTTGTTACAATATATTCTAAATGAGGAACAGGATGCAGACATATTGACAAAGGAATTTTTCAAGAGGAAAATTCGTGTTCCACGGGAGCAGGATCGGGGTTGTCAAAATTTCCATTCTTGCTAAGAGGAAGTGTTAGAAATTGTAGCAAGAAAGCTCAATTTGACTTTTTCCTTAGTTAAATTGATTAAAATCAAATTTTCACATCAACAAATGACTTGGATGTAGTTATCTTGAGTGGCATGGACTTTTCTCTTAGTTAGCTCAATTAATTCAAGTTAGAGGATAATAGTAATGTTGTGCATATACTAATTGCTAATAATTAGCAAACTAATTCAGTTATGTATAGTTGATTTCAATTAATTGAGCTCAAGTCTTCAGTTGAGTTATTTAAAGGTCAGGTGATTAGTTTAACTCAATGATCTATTGGCAGGGAAAATTTTAGGGGCTAATTTTCGTAAGTGGGCTAATTTTCCATGCTTTTTCCAAAAAAAAGATTTGCCATTTTCCATTTTTTTTAATATTGATTCGCCCAAATTTTATAGTATAAAATTATTTTACCCTAAAAATCTCCAGAATTTTATATATACTAATATAAAATGATTAGAAAACTAAATATTTTTACAAAAATAACATCAAAAAATTTACAATTTACATATTGGGGACTACTAATATTCGCCAAGGTTTCTAAACTTTAAGATAAACGTCCATCCTTAAACTTTTCCCTATCTATCAGTTAACTAGTCAATCAACTAAATATAGCCTATGCATGCATGAGATTTGAATTTCATGACTGAAGTGGAGGTCAAAGGCACATTGTAATTATCAATTATATACTAGTTGAGTGTAAAGGCTAGATAATTGGGCAGATGAGAAATTCCTTGGGAATTGTGCAAGGAAATAGGGAATTACCTATGAAATAGGAGCTTCATTCCTCCATATTTATGCAAGAAAATATGAGTTTGCAGAGTCTAATAATTGGCTAAGTGTTGGACAGTGAAGGATAGAAAGCAGGAGAACAACTTTGCAAGTGTAGGAGTTGCTTCATGCTTGAAGCAAGAAATTGTAATAGGTTCTCAGTCTCATCTAATTAACTGAAAGAGGGATAGGGGTTTTTCCCAATTAGGTTTCCCAGTAAATGATTGTGTGCTTATGGTTTTGATGTATTCATTTCTACACATGTGTTTCTAGATTGTTGATTTATTTTCGAAATAGTGTAGAGGAAGTTTTTAATATATTGTTTTCAGTTTGAATACATCTGTAGTAGCATTTTAAATTAAAAATATACAGAGGTATATAACACTCTGACTATTATCCTAGCCCACAAAATCATCATGGAGGATCAACAAGTGGCCCAGATATGGAGATAGAGATAAGAGGAGGTTATCCTCCACTTTGAGGGCATGGTCATTCTACTTGGTGATGAAGCCATACAAGCATTCCAGGGAAGATGAAAAGATTTACTCTATAGTGATCTGAAATTGCAAGAGAAATTATCCTTCCTAAAAACTGATTGTCCTCTCATGATTTGCAAGTAAACAAAAATGCATCTTATGAACATGTTTTATGGTGTCTTCAAGGATAATGAATTAGTTTTCATATGAACTTTAAACAAGCAACATATTCACATGAACCTCATAAAGGAAAACATGAAGAGAGGAAAAACATAATTTGATGATGGTTCACCCCCTGGGCTACATCTTTGGGCCTACTAAAACAACTAGACCACTCCATAGATTTCAGTGGTAAACAGTGTATGAAATTTTTTGACAAAATAAGTAGCTTGTTTCCCCTTCAAGGAAACATTATCCTACAAATAAATCTCACTCTAAAAATTATGACCACCTACAGTCAATCATAAAACTGTCAACATGAAAAGGGCCCTCACATCAAGACCATGTACTCCTTCTGAAAATCAGCATAACATGTACCAAAACTCCACATTGAAGTATTAAAATGAGATTTCCTCAAAACACATAATGGAGAAATATTAAGAAGAGTGCACCATAGAAGTCATTGTTACTGCAAATAAAATATAAAACCTAGAAAACCCCTACAAGGTTCTATCCATGCTCAAAGTCATTCAAAACTACTTCAAAACATTGTTTGTACCTGGCACCAAAAGACTAAATCTTGCAAAAATCCCTTCTAGAAGTGCTCCAATCAGTGAATAGAGGTTTCCAATGGAATTAGAATGTCCAAAAACCCCTATCTAGGCTATTCTTGAGCTCAAGAGGGTTGAAAAATGAGCAATTTATGGCTCTCTCCACATAGCTTTGTTATTCGTTCCTTAATTTGGCAAAACCTCCTAACTGTGTGACAAATCCGCCCTTTAAATTGTCCGGGAGGTGAAAATTTCACCTAAAATCGGTGCATTTTTTCGTTTATTTAATTCTCCCAATAACCCCTTAATTAAAAAAATATGGTCATGTGGGCACCATAAAGGTCGAGGGCTGGGGTCAAAGCTCTGCCCCCACCAGCCTTGGCACCTTCTCCGTCGGGCAAGTCGTCGCGTGAAGGTTGATGTGGCTAGGGGATAGAGCTAACTATCCATCCCTGTTAGATAATCTCCCAACTCTTCGTTGGTAGTTACACGTCGACCATGTGACTGGGGGTCGACCTTATCTACAACCCCTATCGAACACGACTCCACACCAGGTCACATGGTGCACCATGACACCAGGGGTTGTGGATGAATCACTGCCCCACTCTGGTAGCACCTAACCCTTCACGAACTTGGTCCTATGGAGCGATGTCTGACCAAGGTTTGGTCCCTATCAAAGCTCCTCTTAAGACTTTCGCCATGGTCCTGTGGGCATACCCTGTGGTGTCACAGCCTCCGGTTGGGCCACGTAGCAACCTTTTATTGGGCCACCCAATTAGCACTTCGACCGATCAAATTGTGCCAACCTGCACCTATACGAACACAACACTTGGAGAGTTCTGTTTGGTCGATCGTATGCCCAGTTGGAATGATGACATCATCATGACATCACTAGTACGAACTTCCCAGTCATTAGCCTAGTAACCCTACCTGCAAATTTTTTTTTTGCCAAAAACTTCAAAACATCATAACTTTTTCATACGACATTGGATTGAGGTGATTCAAGTGTCGTTGGAATCAGAACGAAGAACACTATGACTTGATGCAATTTTTGAAAGAATTTGGATACTTTCATTTTTGGGCAAAATTTTGATCTTCGGATCATAGCTACCCACTAGGTGTTTTTGGACTCCAAAATTGTATCTTCTCCTAGCGAACAAAATGAGGAAAAATCTCATAACATTTCTCGGTCTCAATATTTTATGTTTTGTTTCAATTGGTGCCTTCAAGCTCCAATCAAGGTACTCCACCTATCCTATGTGTGAAGTCCTTACCTTCCTGTCAAGAATCGAGCCACAATTCCTATAACCATGAAGGAAAAAAAAAATTAATGGATGGAATCTGAACACTATCTCCAAAACCATCTTTCTTAACTCAAAACAACTTCATATTGAAGTCCTCTTTGATAAAGATAAACTTCATTTTCCATCTTTGAAACCAGAAGCAACTCAATGCTTGCCATGCAACGATTCAAACTTTGCTTTACTGTCCTCAAATTTCACTTGTACTCAAAGGTACTTTGGATGCAATGATTCAATGACACATTTGGCTTTTCCCCCATAAACATAGTAATTTTATTAACAATGTTTATAAAATATTTCATTCACAACAAGAGTCAACTTGAAACACTTGTTTCATTGAGTACATGATGCAATTGTAGACATATTGTATGACATACAAATGTTCATCCCAAAAATTCCTCAAACAATTAAACTCATTAACAAGCCAACATAACATGATATGTCAAAGAAAACATGATTGTTGCAAACAAGTGATTATTCTTGTTTTCAATTTACAAATCACCCAAAAAGGTAATGAACAACAAGTATTTACAATTTACAAACCAAACAAACTATAAAAACAGACTACCCAATCTTTTCCTCTCTTAGGATTATGGGTTCTCTTTCTTCATCTTCTCTACTTTGAAGGCTCCCTTAGGAACTACACCAGTATCCTCTTTTCCACCTTTCACTTTCCTTACATTGGATTGCATGACCTCTTTATCCTTCTTGGGATGAAGTTCTGGATGAAGTTTCCTACACCTTTCATTCCCATGCCCATTCATATTACAATGGGTACAAAAATACTTTTGCTTGCCCATCAACAAGGAAGTCTTCAAACTTGAGGGAGGATATTCACGCTTTATACCGAGAATTTGGTCCATTCTCTTGACCATTACTTTGTGTTGCTCACAATCAACCACACAATGGTTAGATGCATAAAAAAAATTGCAAGGATACATGTCCCAGAAATAATCAAAATTGCTAACATTTTTAAAATTCCCATGACACTTATACCTGTCCCTTAGGTTGTAACTTTGATGATGAGGACTGGGCAATGACATGAAAATTCCTTTGAAACATTCATCTCTTTTGGGAGGAAAATTACCATTATAACTACCATCTTGGTGTGACATATCATCATCTGATGATTTCTTTGCCTCAAAAAGTTTAAAACACTCTTCAAACTCTCCATGATCATAAACCAATCCTTGATATCATGGTCGCTCCTTCACCTTGATAGGATTAATGATACCTTAGCCATTGATTATGAGGCCTCCTCCTTCATAACCCATCTAAGCAAGTAGCTTCATACCAATGCCTTTAGTATGCTTCTCAAAGGCTACAAAAGATGTGTTATTAACATAAACTGAAGGATTTGAACTAGAGATGTTGATTACCTCCTTGGATTTTCCACCCATATTCTATGTTTCAGATGTTGATGACGAATTTGAAGATGACTCAAGCCACCTACTTTTACCAATAGGCACATGAGAATAATATTTTATATGCAGATAAAACTCACAAGCATCATTCTCCACATAGGGTCCATATCCTGTGTTTGGACCATGCCCACAAATTGGCTTCATCTTAGAGGAATTCTATTTTGCTTCTGGATAATAACTTTCACCAACATTTTCCTCCAGCACATGCTACAACTAAAGGCACATATTACTCTTCTCCTCTTCAACAAATTCAAACAGCCTCCTTAGCTCAAAATTCTCCATTCGAAGAGACAAGTTAATCTCCTCTAACTCTTGGAGTCTTTCAAGTTTCGACTCCTTGACCATACCTCCAACTTAGTCAGAACCATATCTGATACCAAATGATCTGAAATTGGAGGAGAACTTATCCTTCCTAAAAATTGACCGTCCTCTGATGCTTTTCAAGTAAACAAAAATGGGTCTTATGAACAAGTTTTATGGTCTCTTCAAGGATAATGAGTTATTTTTCATTAGAAATTTAACAAGCAACACATACACATGAATCTCATAAAGGAAAACATGAAGAGAGGCAAAAAAAATTTCATGACGGATTTCACCCCTCCTGAGCTACATCTCCGGCCCTGCTAAAACAACTAAACCACTCCATATATTACAGTGGTAAATAGTACATGAGATTTGTTGACAAAATGAATGGCTTGTTTCCCACTCAAGGAAAAATTATCCTGCAAAGAACTCTCACTCTAAAAAGTATGATCACCTACAACCAGTGTAATATTCCCAATTAGCTATAAGCTAGTTGGAATATTAATTTTTGTTTTTGCATCATAATTTTTTGAATAAGAGGGTATGGAGACCCATAAATATCCTTAGTAGGAATAAAATCACTGTTAATGTGAATGGAGATCACTTTAGTGGCTTGATAAAGCACCCTTATGTGTGAAAAGGGGCTAGAGCATGTAGACTAGGTCAAATTTGACCAAATCAACAGCGTTTTCATGGAGGAGTGGACATTCATTATGGGACAACGTAGTTTTGGAGGGAGACTCCATGCATGGAAGTAGTGGCTTTAATGAGTGGCGCCAAGGGTGAGGAATCTCACCACTTATATAAGGAAGGGGATGGCAGCCATAGAGGGTATGTTTTAGATTATTATTTTGATATGGTCTGTTAAGACTTGTTTGCTCTCTTCAGCTGTTTAGCTAAGACTACAGTGTTGTTTAGCACAGGGTGTTCTCAAGCGGGAATCCCACCTTCATCCTCAGGGGAATTTGAGTGCCTACTCAGGAGAAGTGATTGCACTACATTTCCACATTTTGGCATTAGGCCAAGCTCCATCTTTGTTCTACAGTGCAATTTATGTTAAGAGATGTGCTGAGTTGTAGGGTGCAGTAGTGGAGAATTCATTTGGGTGGTTTTTGAGTTGTTTTTCAGTGGAGGAAGGTTTCCTTCCATTGGGAGGCTAGTAAGGAAGGAACTTGAGCCTTATTGTAGCATTTGGTACCAGGCCACACTATCATTGGCCCCTACAGCGCAGTTTCATTCTGGGACTACGTTATTTTAGGGAGGAGTTGCAAGGGTGGTTTCAGTACACCATTTGGGGAGAAGGTTTTCTAGTGAAGGGATCAGCATTTTATCTGGAGAGTCTATTGGAGGAGGCTACATTCTTAGCTACATCAGATCAGCCACATCTTTCCAGCTATTTAGTTGCAGTGAACCTTCAGCCCTAAGGCTTTGGTTTATTTCTTGTATATTGGTGTATTTCTGAAAATCCTCTTGGGTTCTCTATTGGAGGTTGTATAGAGCCTTGATCTTTATTTTCTGTATCTCTTGAGGCATATATCAGCCCATTGTATCATTGTATGTTCATTTTATGTAGCAGTGCTCTTATGACTGTGTTGTAGCAGTATTCCGGCATTTTGGTGTAGTAGTAGCACCTCATTATTGAGGGGATTTATCTATTGGAGGCTTGTTGGTTCATGTTGTATGGTTTGTGCCTCATTGTATTGCACTATTTTTCTACTGTTATGACTAATGAAATGGCTCCATATTGGTCTCTTATATTTATGCATTGATCTTCACTGCTATTTCCATGTCTATGCACTATATTCCTGCTTTTACCATTTGGGAATATTACAATGGTATCAGAGCATAATCGTGGCTTAGCCTGTGCATCTTGAGCCAATATGTCATCAGAAGAAGGAGATCCTCTCACATATGTTATGATATATTATGATATGTCATCAGAAGAAGGATATGATATATTATATATTATGTTTTAATAATAAATAATAATTAGCAATCAATATTATATATTAAATAAATGTTAATATTAATTAGTAAGTAGTTTGTTTATTTTATTAAGTATTAATTAATTAAGGATAAAAAATAATATATAATATTGATTACTAATTATTATTTATTATTAAAACATAATATTTTAAATTAAGGTTAGTTTATTTAATAAAAATAATTAAAATTAAATTATTTCTTATTATACATTTTTTGAATTAATTAAAAATATTAAATAATAAAATATAAAAAATATATATATAAAATAAAAAGATATATTTTTGAATTAATTAAAAATATTAAAATAATAAATAATAAAATAAAAATTAATAAACTCTTCTCAGCTCTTTTATTCTTCTTTTTCACTATTAGTAGCCTAAAACCCTTCTTTCAATTCCTTCATTCAAATGTCTTGAAGATGGATCCCCGTTAGGATTCGAAACATCTAAAAAATGTTCCAAAATACTGTGGATAATCCGGGAATCTCTTCAATAACTGATAACCACAGGAGCTTAAAAACCAAAATTATTGTTTAGTGGCAAACCACCTGGGAGGCCACCTGATCAGGAGTTGGTGAGAAATGTCTCACAACATGTTGCACCACTCATAGATCCAGGAGGAGTGGGAACATTGGGAGGTCATGTTACAACGCTAAGAGTCTTGGGTAGACTCAAGGAGGAGGGAGACATTCTCCCAACATCATCATCACCCACTCTCACCTCAAATATTGCATTGAGAAAGGAGTAGCAGAGGGAGGATAGCAGCCTTCCGATATGTGACTTTGGCATAGGATATGTCAAGTAAGGGGGAAACCACATGACAGATGTTTTATATGATAGATCATCAACGTTGTCACTTTGGAGGATAGATCCTTATTGGAAATCCCAGTTGTTGGTGGATTATTCCAAGGATCTTTTTACTTGCATGATACTTGATGACCAGCTACTAGAGGAGGGATATTCAGTAAGAGATGGGTTAATCTACTATCAGAGTAGGATCTTCTTATCTAGAGCATCCAAGCTCAAGAAGAAGTTACTACAAGCAGCACATGAATATTGTCTCTGCAGCCACACTTATTCCATGAGAGCATACCATACCATCATGGAGGGATATACTTGGAAAGGCTTTGAAGAGGAGATATATCAGCATTTGAGAAGATGCATGGATCATGTGGAGATGGATGAGATACATAACTCTTTTATGGAGTTATCACAACCACCTCTTTCCTCTTTGGGAATGAGAGGGGGTCTATCTATGAGCCACTTCATTGGTGTGAGAAAGGCATATGGTAAGGATCATGTTTTTATGCATAATGATTTACTTGATGAATATTTGCATTCCTTTACCATACATGTGTTGGCCATTGCTCCAAATGGGAGCATTCTTCCTTATAAACTTCATGGTCAACTTGGGGCCATAAACAGTGTTGATTATGGCCACTCCCTAGGAGGATATAGGGAGATGATATATCATTCATTGTGTACTCCAAAGGCACCAAACATTCCTCACCTTCTCAAAGCATGTGAGAATACTATGGAAGCAAGTAACTGGTGGGGAAACCACTTATTATATCATGATCTGAGGTAGTCAGGAGATATATTGCGCTAGTTCCATATGTGGGATTATGATCCACCTCTAGGATTACATATGGCAGCTTATGTATCCTTGGTTTTGATCTTATACATTGATGATGTCCTTATTCTTATTGTGGGGATGATTGGAGGGAGGATGCAAGGATTGAACATGCCCATGGGGAGAGAGATTCTCCATGCTTCTTATGCTTCATTTTTCAGGGAGAACACTGGGCAAACCATGATTTCTATATTGGGTCTTTTGTTTCCTTATGAGATGATTCATTGGCATCTCATGGGTACTTGGGAGGAGCATTTCATCGAGGGATGGATTGGGAGACACTTGGCTTATGAGGAAAGCTTATCACATGGAGGTGTCACCAATGAAGGAGGAGAAGATTTGCAGCACTCACCTTTACAGTTGCTTGAGGGCAAGCAACATTTGGGAGGGGAGGACTGTAATATTCCCAATTCGCTATAAGCTAGTTGGAATATTAACTTTTGTTTTTTCTTCTTAATTTGTTGAATAAGAGGGTATGGAGACCCATAAATCTCCCTAGTAGGAATATAATCATTGTTAATGTGAATGGAGATCACTTTAGTGGCTTGATAAAGCACCCTTATGTGTGAAAAGGGTCTGGAGCATGTAGACTGGGTCAATTTGACCAAAGCAACGACATTGTCATGGAGGAGTGGACATTCATTATGGGACAACGTAGTTTTGGAGGGAGACTCCATGCATGGAAGTAGTGGATTTAATGAGTGGGGCCAAGGGTGAGGAATCTCACCACTTATAAAAGGGGATGGCAACCATAGAGGGTATGTTTTAGATTATTATTTTGATATGGTCTGTTAAGACTTATTTTCTCTCTTCAACTGTTTAGCTAAGATTGCAGTGTTGTTTAGCACAAGGTGTTCTGGAACGGGAATCCCACCTTCATCCTTGGGGGAATTTGATTTCCTACTCAGGAGAAGTGATTGCACTACATTTCCACATTACGGTATCAGGCCAAGCTCCATCTTTGTTCTACAGCGCAGTTTTTGTTGAGAGATGTGTTGAGTTGCAGGGTGTAGTAGTGGAGAATTCATTTGGGTGATTTCTGAGTTGTTTTTCAGTGGAGGAAGGTTTCCTTCCATTAGGAAGCTAGTAAGGAAGGCACTTGAGCCTTATTGCAGCATTTGGCACCAGGCCACACTATCATTGGCCCCTACAACATAGTTTCAGTCTTGGACTACGTTATTTTAGGGAGGAGTTGTAGGGTTGGTTTCAGTACACCATTTGGGGAGAAGGTTTTCTACTAAAGGGATTAGCCTTTCATCTAGAGAGTCTATTGGAGGAGGCTACATTCTTGGCTACATCAGTTCAGCCACATATTTCCAGCTGTTTAGTTGTAGTGAATCTTCAGCCCTAGGGCTTTGGTTCATTTCTTGTATATTGGTGTATTTCTGAAAATCCTATTGGGTTCTCTATTGGAGGTTGTATAGAGCCTTTCTCTTTTTTTTCTGTATCTCTTGAGGCATATATCAGTCCATTGTATCATTGTATGTTCATTTATTGTAGCAGTCTCCTATGACTGCGCTCCAGCAGTCTTCCAACAATTTGGTGTAGTAGCAGCACCTCATTATTGAGGGGTTTTATCTATTGGAGGGTTGTTGGTTCATGTTGTATGGTTTGTGCCTCATTTCATTGCACTATTTCTCTGTTGTTATGACTAATAAAATGGCTCCATATTGGTATCTTATTATGCATTGATCTTCACTGCTATTTCCATGTCTATGCACTATATTCTTGCTTTTCCCATTTGGGAATATTACAATCAGTCATAAAAAAGTCAACATGAAAAGGACTCTCACATCAATACCCTATACTCCATCTTAAAATGAGCATAACATGTACCACAAATCCACATTGAAGTACTAAAAATAGATTTCCTCAAAACACATAATGAGAAAGGATTAAGAAGAGCTCCACCATAGAAGTCACAGTTGTTGCAGATAAAATATGAAGGCTGGAAAACCCTTATATGGGCTCTTCTTGATCTCAAAAGGGTTGAAAAATGAGAAAGTTATGGCTCTTTCCACATATCTCTATTATTCATTCCTCAGTTTAGCAGAACTTGCTAATTGTGTGACAAATCTACCCTTTAAATCATTTAAGAGGTAACAATTTCACTCGCAGTCGGTGCATTGTTTCGCTTCGTTAATTCTCCCAATAACCCCTTAAGCGCAAAAACAGGGTCACGTGAGCACAATAAGACCGAGGGTTGGGGCCAACGGTCCACCCCTGTCAGCCTTGGAACCTTCTCCGTCGGCAAGGTGGTCTCATGGAGGTTGATGTGGCTGAGGGCCAGGCCTGACCAACCGCCCCCGCCGGATAAGCACCCAACTCTTCATCGGTGGTTAGGTGTCGACCATGTGACTAGGGGTTGGCCTTAAATACCGCCCCCATCGGACCTGACTCCATACCAGGTCGCATGGTGCCCCATGGAACCAGGGGTTGGGGTTGAATCACCACCCCGCTCTGGTAGAACCTAACCCTTCACGCAATTTTTCCTGTGGAGCGATGTGTGATGAGGGACTGGTCCCCATCGACACTCTTCTTGAGACTTTTATCATATTCTTGTGGGCATACTGTTGAGGAAATATATTTCTATAATTTCCAACATTAAATTATCAATCTGGGGCTCATAAGCTTCGAGGTACAAGTGCAGGGAACGCAGGATCAGAGCCTCTAACCTAGACTACAGTAGGAATCAACTTGTTGTTTAAGTACAAAATTGTTATCTCTAATTGAAGCTAATCAATTGAGGAAAACATGCTTAAACAAATAAGAAATTCTAATCACTGTGCAAACGAAAATAACTCTAATTAATCATAAACCAAGCAATACAAAATACCATTCAAGTGATTTTAATATAAATGAAAATCTCAATCTAAATACTAAGATCTATTGAATCTAAATACAAGAATCTTAAATAAATCAAGATTAATTTAAAATGATACCAAACTTATGCTAAATCTTAATCCCAATAAAATTCATTCTCATTCAAGTGATCTTAAACTAAGGCAATGAACAAACAAGACTTCAACTAATCTAATTCCCAGGATGCATCAAACAAATCAAATAAGCATTCAAACTAACCTTTGTCACCACTTTGCAATTGCTTCAAAAGAAGCTAAGTAAACCAAGATTCTAATTGACATGCTTCAGATCTAAGAGACTACAAAATCAGAAACTATCCTATCCTTAAACTTCTTTAATCAAACTCAAGAAATCATTCAAACATAAGCACATTGGCTAATGGTTCTACCAATAACTAACTACAATCATAATGAATTTCAAAACTAAACTACAACTTCAAACAATGATTTAATGGTCTCATTGCATTGCTTTCAAATACTTGGTTACCAAAACACAATGTTACAAGAAATTATAGTGGATTATTAAGGTACATAATCGATTTCAATTCATATTTAAAATAAATGGAGTTAATGATATCTTGTTTATCCAATTAAGAATCACCTTTAAATATTTCAATCGTAAACCTATAACAAAGGGGTTATTCATGCAATAAAATAATTGGTCAACACCATTCATTAGCTTGCAATGAGTTGAAAATGATATGTCTATTTAATTTTAAGAAAAAACGAATTACAGTCTTAAGTACATAATCAAAATTATGAGATCTAATTAACAATTACTTTCAAAATAAAATCCATGCACCTAGATCTAAATCGAACACTCTACCTTTATCCTATGATGTTTACAAAACTTGCTTCCAGGCGATGGTGGGCCCTTTCCACTCTTGGAGCAAGTCTAAACTAAATTAATGTCTAAATATTAAGCAAAACCATAACATTTACAAAAAATTCATGGCAAAGTCAAATTGTATTAAGATTCAAATCATAAGTTCACTTACATGCATTCCTTCAATCATTTGTCTCATGTTCACACCTTGTCATCATCCTCCTTCAAAAACATCCCAAGCTTACAACACAAATCATGGCTGAGCCATTTATAATAATCACAAGGCGAATTATTCATTTTCCTCAATTCTGGAAAATTGAACAATTTTAACAAACTGACCTAAACGATATTAGTATATCTTCCTAACCATGCGGAATTTTGGAAAACTATTTGGAGGGAGACTAATTTGTTATATTTCCAAAAAAAACGTCTCTTCTATTTGTCTCATTTAAATCCATATCCTCAGAAAGTGTGCCCAAATTTGGTTGTTTGGATTTTTTTGCAATGTTCTAGAACTCTGAAAAAACAGTGATTTTTTACAAAACTGCCTCCAAGACCCGCGTATAAATTTTAGAAAAATTCGAATCTGGAGAAAAAAAATTTGATATACATAATTGGTTATATTTTTAATAAACCCATTTGATCATATTTTATAGATTCACCTCCATATGCACACACATCGAGGTCAAACATGGCAGTTTGGAAAGATTTCACATTTTGAGCAGATTTGTTAATCAACTCCTAGAGACCCACATGTGCAACCTGGGTGCAATGAAATGCATGGGAAGGTATTAAAACATTATTTTGGACCATAAACTCCCTCGGTTTTCCTCATAAGCATGTTGGGATGACAAAACTCCAAATTAGGCATTCCCATACTTAACTAGCTTGTGTGGGATTTCAGCAATGGAACCCTGTGATAAATGT
Source organism: Pinus albicaulis (assembly GCA_034641835.2). Taxonomy (NCBI): domain Eukaryota; kingdom Viridiplantae; phylum Streptophyta; class Pinopsida; order Pinales; family Pinaceae; genus Pinus; species Pinus albicaulis. The sequence continues at coordinate 110,221,802 of CM076571.1, read as the reverse complement.
ACTTCAACAAAACCGTCATCAGTAAAACATGACATAATCATCTTTAATCATATAGAAGTGAATAAAACTAATGATAATCAACCATAGAGATTATTTGGCGGCGAGTGATGAAATTAGGGTGCGGAATGGGCTAAAAACCTAGGGTTTTACGATATAAACAATGATATTTGATGATCAAAACATGGACATATATGAGGCCCAACACATACCCTATGACCAGGGGCTAGGGATGGTCCCCGCCCCTCTCCGCTACACTCCTCTCCTAGGTCATGTGGAGTGGTAATATGACTGGGGGCTAGGGATAGGTTTCCATTCCTACTCCTTTGTGCCTTCACTAGGGTTGTATGGTTGATAACATGACCAGGGGTCGAGGCTCACTGTTGGCCCCTTCCCCCAACATGGAAATGCATACCATTGAAATATATGTGGCTAATACAATGGTTAAGATTCAAAGCATAAGAGAGATGGTAGAGGTTGTTGTTTGTATGTGGCAGGTCACCTAATCAATCTTCACTGAGGCATCCAACCTCTATAACACAATTTTAGCCAATAATGAGATGTCATGTGGTGATCTTTGGTTAGGCCACATGGTAGCCTTCTATTGGGCCACCTAATCAACACTTCGACCAATCAAATTGTCCCAACATGCACCTGTAGGAGCCCAACACTTGGCGATTTCTGGTTGGTCAACTGTATTCCCAGTTGGCATGTTGATGTCATCATGACATCAACAGTACAAACTGCCCAGTCAATAGCCCAGTCAGCCTACTTATAAATTTTTTTGTTGTTGGCCAAATACCTCAAAACATCATAACTTTTCCATACGACATCAAATTGAGGCGATTTAAGTGTCATTGGAATCAAAATGACGAACACCGCGACTTGACACTAGTTTCAAAAGATTTTGGGTACTTCAATTTTTGAGAAAAAAATTGATCACCAGATCATATAACTTGCATATGAAATAAATCCACACACACACTAGGGTACATAATGCCTTTGCTAGGACACCACTCCACAAAAGGATCATCCAAAGAATGGGCACAAAGTGGATTAGATTAAGATCTAATTCCCCATTGTTGCTAAGTGTTGCATAACATATTATTTAGGAACATGAATCAAACGAATGGAAAATAATAGAGAATGCAGTAGGGTTTTATCTACTAGAGGATATATCTAGATATATAACATGGGATGTTAGGCAAGAAACCAAGGAAATGAGGGAACAAAAACTCAAGGATTAGGAAATTAAAAAGGTACATTTTCCTAGGGATGGGTAAACATCCAAGTAGCGGGTATGATGGGCCCTTGAATTGTACATTTAAAGGCCCATCTGTAAATTCTATCACCTAGGAACAACATGCATTGTTGAACCTGACTATTATGCATTTTTCTAGTTTACATGTTATTACTTGTGTTGGATATATGGTTAAGAGATTTAACCATAATAATGACTTGTGTGACTCTTCAAGACCTTAACATTTTGATTTGGACAGGTTTTTGAAGAAAAACGAGCACCTATAGAAACTTCCAACAACCTACCATGAAGGCTATGGGCCCTATCCCCTCATATGTCAGTAAACACCTATAAAATCACTAAGAATCTTATTTATCAATAGTTAAAGAAGAGATGGTTGTGCAACAAGCCCTAGGTAACCAACTACCATGACTTTAGCGATTTTTTGGAGAGAAAGAAACCCTCATATTGAGGAGACTACTCCTTAAACATTTTTAATAAGGGGAACTTGTGCAATGAGAAAGAGTTATATTTTTTTGGAGAGAAAATAACAATATTTGTTTTTTGCACTATTGCAATCTTTTAATTTCATACTTTTGTAATGTCAAGTTTTATATTAATGAAAGGATAATTCCTTTTGGAAATCATTCTATGTTGATTTTATTCAATTTTATTAATCGCCTTGGGGATGGCCCACCCATAATCATTTTGGACAAATTTCTTGTGCCTTCTGTACGTTATTTTTTTATGTTTCACTAAGTTGTTATCGTTCCTTTTGTTGTTTTAGTCAAGTACAATAGCATTAGCATAGTTTGATGTTCTTGCAGATGCTTGGAATATGATGTTTCATAGTTGTTGAGTGATGGTCATAGTTTCCATGAGTTAGAATCAACTTCATCTATCTAATTTCATCTTTTTTTCATCAAGCTGCTACACTTATATCATTTATGTGAGTTTCCTATAGAGTTATAGGCATTCCTTTAGAACAAACTCAAGAGCTTTGGTTTTTCATCATTTATTGTGGTTTCATGTTATTTATTTTAAAGCACCTTGATTCACTAATTTAACATGATTAAATGAATGAGGGTGAATTTAAGACAAGGCTCTCACATTTACATGATTTTTTGTAGGATCACATATTGCCTTATTACTATTTTATTGTGTGATTTGATTTATTTTTATACAGTAATAGAGTGGATTTGATTTCCTTGCAACATAGTGTAGTTATTTGATTTCACTAGTATAATTTGAATCCCTACGACTTTACTTTTCTACATTTCCATTCCTACAACTTCATTTCCTTTACTTCTTGCAACTTCATTTCTACAATTTCAATTCATACACTTCGATTCCAGTTTTCTCATCTCCTGCCAGGCTAGACCAAATGAAGTGTTTGTTGATTATCATAACCACTCTTCTCACTTTATTATGAAGATAATTATTTCAAACATTAGTATGTATTGAGAAAAGAAAAATTGTGAATTTCATATATAGTGCATGATACCTCTTAAGTTTGTATGAACCCTAGGTTGACATATTAAAGTTGAGACCCCCAAGGATACAACTACTAAGGGCCATCATCCTCATCAAAACCTCATTTATGCCATCATTTGAATCTCTTCAAAACATTGTTAGGGGCACATATGACCACTTTTGATTCACTTCTAGACCTTTGCTACCATCTAGGATCATCACCTATATTTAGCATTTTCTATTTTTAGGAAGTTCGGTTTTAGCAAGGGTTAACACCTAGGATGGCATGTGGTAGTGGCTAGGCACTTCTAGGGATATGACATGGCTATTTCCTCTCAATTATTTCACATTGACCTATCCCTAAGGTTCAATACGAATTTGTGCTCTTATTTCTAAAGATAACCTACATAACCACCTTATCCACTCACCTGCCTACCTTTATTTGTGAAGTTAAAGTCTCATTAGCCATTCAAGAAAATATATATGTCTAAGAGTCTAAGCATGCCATGATATACCACTAGGGAAACTATACCAATGAAAATGCCTTAGTCCTTTAGCCAACAAAATTTTGAAGACAAAATATAAACCAAAATAAACATACAACATTGTCCGAAACGGATGGCCTTAATCCAAGTGACCTGAGTAGACTGTGAAAGTAGAGACAAAATAATACCACTATGAAACCATAAAATCATGGATAAGGTATGGAGTTAGAAGGATCCACCACTATGAGCTCCTTTCTCAACTGATGTGGACTCCCTAGATCTTATGGGATGCCTAGGTGGGCCTCTATTCTTCCAAATTTGCAACTCAAATCCTTCATTTGAAATTAAATTTCATCCATCATAAGTAATATTTCATCCTTGGCACCATTTCTATCCAACAACGCCCTCCCCAACAAAGATTTCATATGTCATACAAATTAATGGTTTTAAGATTCTAGTTTTCCTCCACACATGTTTCCCGTGTCTAGGATCCATGCAGTGACTTAGTATTTGGGAATCAACACTCTCTCCCACAATTTCCTTCTCATACTTGTTGAGCTCTCTTAGATGGATGTTAGGATTTTCTCTTGAAAATGTTAAGTTAAGGGTTCCTCTTTGAATTGGGCTCTTGAGCCTCCTCTCTATGCGTAATACATAACTCCTTTCCAACAACATGCTCTCTAGTGAGGCATAATTAAAGTATAATCACATAACTGAAATTGAGAGCTAAGTAATTTAATTTCCCTATAGAGATACCTCTAAAAACTGAGAGAATGAGCCGACAAGGGGCATTTGCATGCCCCTGACCAGGAATTGGGATGCAAAGAGTGAGGGCATTGACTAAGGCGAAATTGAGCACCCTTGTAGGAAAAGAAAGAAAGTATGATCTGGTGCAATTACATGTTCTGTATGTGGAGGTCTAAATCAAATACCCAAAATATTTTAACTCCACTTACTTTCAATTTACCTTATCATAAGATATTTTTCTAATTTAGGGTCTCCCACTGCATTTTTGACTTACTAGTTATTCTAAGAATGTTAACTAGTTAACTAATTCCATACACATGGAAACCCAACCTAGTTTAAATTGATTTTCTCTTCTAGAAAGACTATTTATTATATTCATGTATATCAAAATATCAAATCATAGTTTGATTAGTAATTCAAATTTTCTCGTTAGTTAATCAATTTTCTTAACACACTTATTTTCTCTTCCCTCTTGTTTTACCAAGAATTAAATATGTAAATGATACCAAAATAAAAGTTATATTTAAAATACGATGATCGAATAACATATAAAATAAAATAAGTGAATAGATGGAAACTAAATAATCTAAACTACTTAATGGGATCGTTACAAAACCTAAATTAAATTGACAATTGATAATGAGAATCCAGTAAAATGGATAAGATAAAAAAACGAGAGAATAGTTCGGGATCAAGAGATAGACCAATAAAGAGGAAAGGTGTAAACACACGAGTTGATGGGAGATTTTACCAATCTATTTTTGCCATATTATATCCATCTCTATGATATAATATGGTAGCACCCATATAATATGATATAATATGGTAGCACCCATATTATCCAATCTATTTTTCCCATATTATATCCATCTCTATTTTTCCCATATTATATCCATCTCTATTTGTGGTAAATTGCACATGTGTTTTGTCATCTTGTAAGCTTTTCTACCTATTAGTTGCACATGCTGACTTTGTTTGTAAAAGCTTTTCTACCTATTAGTTGAAATCTAAGTGAAAATCTTTTGCACATGTGTTCATATAATTTAATTTTGTTTGTAAAATCGTTGAAATCTAAGTGAAAATCTTTTGCACATGCTACCACTTGTTTTGATGGTACATTTAAGTAATCTAAAAAACAAAGAAGTTATAATTAACGAACTCATGGTTTAGAAATAGTTAAAAATAAATAAAACAATATATTAATATTTATGAATGTCATTGCAAAATTATAACCATAAATATCATAGTTTGGAAAATGTATATTTTACTAAAAATAAAATAGTGCACTAATGTGTTATAATATATATAAAAAATCAAATCTGATTTATTATCATTATTTTGTATAATTACGTTCGTCAATAATAATGTAATATTAAAATTTCAGAAATGCTCTTAAAAAGATGGGTCAGGATGTTGGAATTGATAAAATTATATAAATAATGATGATAAAGTTTTGGACGTGTTCCTCACCAGAACTCGTAGTTGCATTAACTTATGAGGGGTTGTCGGATTTCGTAGTACCTCAACCATGCACTACAACAAGAGGCGTTCAAAAGGAATACCACAATAGTGTGGATTGCATTATGACTTGGAATTAAAATGAAAGGGACCATAATAAAAGGAGTTTGATTTTATTTGGCCGAATAAGGACTTTGCCTCATCCATAAAAAGAACTTTAACTTGGAGTACAAGCATAGGATAGGAGGATAAAGGAGGTTAAAGGAGGAGATGAAAGTCTATTTAATTGATTTGCAAATTAATATGAGTAAGCCAGGGACTTATGAATGCAAATGTCGTGTAGTTAAGAAGGTACACAGGAGCAAGATAAAGGGAGAAAAAAATTGTCATTGTCTAATTAGTGGATAGAGTCATGGGTTTATAGAGCAAGCTATTGGAGGGGCGTGCTATCATGTGGTATTAAAATTGAAGCTCTTTTTCGAGCATTGTCATTTCAACCATTAAAAGTTGTAGCTAGTGAGGAGGAGAATACGTTGGATGGAAGGTAAAGATTTCTCTGTTTAATTTAATATTTACTGACAAATTAATGTTGAATGGAAAAGACATAGACGACAAGAGACATGCAAAGGAAGCTTCCCAAGAGGAGGGACACAATGCTAGATTCTGAAAAGGACCGAGTTTAGGAGCAGACATCAAGAGAACTGCTTAGAAATGGAAGCAATGCATAGGAAGATATTCTAGCAAGGAATAGAAATGGAAGATAAAATAAAACCCCAGCCAAGTGAAGAGTTGGAAGAGTTATTGAGGAGAAACCCTGGAAGGTAATTGGTTTGTTATTTCATTTAAATTTTGGAAAGCTAATAATTGTAGGGAGAAACAACTATGGATAGCATAACTATAGCCATTAGAGAGTTGTAAAGAGTTAGCAGAGTTCTCAAAAGAAGTGGCAAATAACCCTTGTAGCAATAGAGGTTGTTGAAGAAGAAGACCCAGTTGTGGTTTGAGAGCGAAGAGGACAAAGGAGTTCCTCAAGAGAAGAGAACTAGAGGAGTTCTCAAGACATGAGCAAGTTACAACAGAAGCCATAGAATAAAGAGGGCTGCTCAAGAGGTCCCAAAGGAGGGAATGATCCAGGTGGATATTGGTGCCCACCTGCCTATTCCACCTAGACCTCTAGTCAGTTTCATCAGTTTCCTTGATTATAACAACATTTACTATTTTTAGCAGTTTTTCGAGTGCTTAACTTTCAGAGTTATTTTGACCCCCTAAATGGCATTTTCTTGAGGCCTGCAACATGCCCATAATTGTATGGGCCTATTGCAAATCCCATAGTACTCGCAGAGATATTTCCAATGAGGTATCGTACACACCAAACGAAGATCATATGACCAAGTTACGACCCCGGAAAGTTGGTTGCCCAACTAACCCCAACGGGGCCCACAAACTCTTGGCATTCCATCGCATGGGGTTAGGGTTTTGGTGGTTTAGGGTTTCCTTTTTATTGTTCAATAATAAAAAGGCCCTTAAGCCTCATTGTAACATTGTTTTGACGCATGTAGCTGCCACATATCTTCTTAGAGATAAGCTACCATCATCCGAGTTAGTTTATTTCCTTTCTACTTGTAAGCATCTTTTAGTTCTTTGATATTAATGAAATGAAGATTTATTTTTGTTACATCTTTGTGTTTATGTTTATATATGTATTCTGTTACATTCTTGCATAAGTCTGGATCAGTGGTATCAAAGTGGTCTTCTCTTTCTCAGTTTTTCTTTGCATGTCCCCAACGAGGTCAAGGTATAAGGAGTTAGGGCTCAAACTGGTTGAACCTTTGCAAGACCGGTCTCGCAAACGTCGACAACCTCCCATGGTGGAAGAAAATAAAGACGATGGAGCAGGATATCCTTTCAAAATATTGCTTGAGGAAGCCCTCTAGCGACAAAGGAACACGATGATGGATAACTTTGCCCAGATCCTTCGACGAATACCCACATGTGACGCATCTTCATCCAGCAACCACTCTCGAGGCGCCACTCCCTTTAACGTACAAGTTAATTTTTACATTCCCATATTTAAAGGCCAGATAGATGAAGACACCATAGATAGATGGTTAAATATGTTCGAATGATAATTTTTGGTTCATGACTTTTCTAATCGAGAAAAGATTACTTTTTCACTCCTCAAAGTCGCCCCCCATGTGAAGGACTAGAGGGAAACCTATTGTGAACATAGGGATGAGAGAGAACCCTCATTGTTTTCATCTGCATCCACTTGGAATTATTTCCAATATGCTATCAAGGAACGGTATTACCCTGTGGGGAACTATGAGGACAAGTACATACAATGGACGACGTTGTTGCAGCAAAGGGATCAAGATGTTCATGAGCTGACGAATATTTTCCATACACTACACACAGAGTTGGGTATTAAAGATTCATAAAAACATATGGTGCTCAATTACCGCATTTTCTTGCACAAATACATTCAGGAGGAAATGGAGTTCCTAGACATCTCCTCACTTGGTGCAACACACCGGTATGCTGCAAAAATTGAGCATAAACTTAAACAGAAGAAGAGAGATTTGGATCTGCAAATATGAAGCAAGGGAAATGCACCCCCAAACCACGGAACAAAGGACAAATCCAAGGTGGGGTGACCGAGGAAAACCCGTAGAAGCCACAATTAAATAACAAGACCACGAAGACAAAGAATGACACAGGGAAATGGTGTGAGTTCCATAAGATCCCCACTCACAACACAAGTGAGTGTCGAGCCAAGCAGTCACTGGTGGCCGAGATGAAGGCTTCTGAATAAAATGCATGTTCTGACTCTGAGTTAGAACTCAACAAGGGGAATGAAAAAGGGATGCATATTATTGATACGGAGCCCAGTGCCACCATTTATGCCACTGTGATCCAGATGATTGATCCTGAAGATCTATAGGAGGGGGAGCGGCTCTTCCACTCACATATGTGGGTGAAGGTTTCTATGATGAAGTTCATTATCGATAGTGGAAGCCAAAAGAACCTCATATTAGCAGAGGCCGTGAAATAGTTGGGCCTATTGACCACACCCCACCTGCAGTTATACACCATCGTGTGGCTTCACCAAGGATGAGATCTTCGCATCGGCTAGCAGTGTCGCTTTCCCTAAAACATCAAGCATTTCATAGATGAGATATTGTGTGATGTTGCTCCTCTTGAAGTTTGTGATGTATTATTAGTCCAACCATACTTGTGGAAGCGTCATGCTATGTATGAATTTAGGTCTTGCAACGTTATTATTTCTTTGGGAAATAAGTTATACAAGATATCAGAGGTAGCATTACCTACCACCATCTCTTTGATCTTTGCGAAGCAATGTAGTAATATCATTTCCCAGACTGGTAAATTTTTATTCCTTATGATTTTCCCTCAGGGAAAGAAGAATATTGTGGCCACATCCACAGCCTCCAGACAGGGCTCCTCCGCATGGCAACAACAGATAAACAACGTAGTGGAGGAGTACGGGTACACCTTCACCTCACCCACAAGGGTACCCCTGCCCTATTAGGTCAAGCACTCCATCGATATAACCCTGGGCATGTCGCTACCCAATGGATCTATCTACTAACACTATGTACTAGAGAATGATGAAATTAAGAGGCATATTTAGGAGTTGTTACAGAAAGGGCACATCATGCCAAGTTTTTCACCCTATGGGAGCATGATCGTGCTGGTACATAAAAAAAGACAACACTTGGCGACTCTGTATTGACTATCGAGTGTTGAATAAAATCATTGTCTGGAATAAGTATCCAATTCCACATATTGATGACCTTCTGGACCAACTCAAGGGGGGGAAATATTTCAGCAAGATTGATTTGAAGTTCGGTTATCACCAGGTGCCGATCGAACCCTACGATGTGTGGAATATTTCCTTCAAATCCAAGGAGGGCCTTTTTGAATGGCTAGTCATGCATTTCGAGTTGACGAATTCCCTCGCAACCTTCATGAGGATGATGGAATACATCTTGTGGCCCTTCACCAACTCATTCGTGGTAATGTGTTTGGATGACATCTTGATCTTCATCCATATTTGGGAAGAACACTTACATCATATTCGTGAGGTCCTCCAAACCCTTCGACAACACAATTTGTGTGCCAATTTGGATAAATTCACTTTTGGTATCACTAAGGTTCAATAACTAGGGTACATCATTGACGAGTGGGGTGTGCATGTGGACCCAGCCAAGATACAAGTTATTTGTTATTGGCCAACCCCAACCACTCTAATAGAGCTATGCAACTTTCTGGGACTTGCCAATTTCTACTGTAGGTTCGTGTTGGGTTTCTCTGATATCACTTGGCCTTTGAGTCAAGTCACCAATTTCGGAGAAAAAGAAAATTTCTTCTGTTCTGAATCCCAACAAAAGTCATTTTCTGAGTTGAATCATCGCATCTGCTCTTCACCAGTACTCACATTAACATACCTACAACAACCATTTGAGATTGAGACATATGCCTCTGACTATGTTATCGAGGCAGTTCTTACTTAGTAGGGGTATTCAGTGGCATATCATAGTGAGACACTTTCAGATATAGTATGAAAGTATCCCACCTATGACAAATATATGTATTTCGTTGTGTAGGTCTGCTAACAATGGAATCATTATATTTTGGGGAAGGAAACTATCATCCACACAGACCACCAACCCTTGCAGCTGATCAGAAATGGTCCACATATCTACAACAATTCCATTTGAACATTAAGTAAAAGAAGGGTAACACCAATAATGTTGCATATTGTCTCAGTCGACCATCGTTTGTGGCGCTGACCACTGTGCTCAACTCTTGTGGACACGAGACTTTGGGGTGGCTGCATCTTTACAAGAGCGATCCGGAATTCAGTAACACATACCAGATGCTCCTGGAAGGCGAGCAAGTTCCATATTTTCACCTCTGGGGCACTCTGTTATGCCACCTAGGGCACCTTTGTTTTCCTTCAAGCGAGCATATCAAGATGATTTGGGAGGCGAACTACAGTCGAGTAGCTGGACATTTCGGAGTAGAGAAAATTATGGTAGTGTTGTAGAAGTATTTTTATTGGCCAAACCTTCGATGAGATGTTGGGAAGTACATTAGATCGTGAATTTTCTGCGCCATTTCCAAACTGATAATCAAGAAGTAAGGCCTATATACTCTTCTACCTACTCCTAGACAGCCTTGGGAATCCATCTCCATGGATTATATGTTGGGCCTTCCTTCTACTAACCATGGAAATGGCTATGTTTTCATGGTCATCGACAAATTCTCTAAGATGACCATTATGGCAGCCTACAAGAAGAGTATCACAACATAAGTCGCTATTAATCTCTTCTTTTAATGTGTGTGGGTACACTTTGGGATCTCACAATCCATTATCTCAGATTAGGACAATGGGTTCCTAAGTACATTTTGATCAATCCTCTGGTCGATGTTGGATACAAAGATCACTAAGTCCACCGCCTTCCACCCCCAAACTGATGACCAAATAGAGGTCGTCAAGCACATTTTGTGCATATACAACTATAAACATCCACGCACATGGCATGAAATCCTCCCCTATGTCCAACAAAGTACAAAAAATCTCTCCATATCTCAACTGGCCATAGCCCCTTTCAAGTGGTGTTTGGATTCCATCCACTATGTCCCATTGATGTGGCCATACCATTTGTAGCTATTCAGGTAGATTCATCTCATGTCCATTCTGAAGCTAATAGGGCTAACAACTCCATTGAGCGCATTCAGCACATCCACTAGCAGGTCCATGACATATTAGATAGAGCTAATTCTAAGTATAAGCAGTGCCATGATCAACATCAGGTGCCACACAAGTTCTAGGTGGGTGACAAAGTTTGGCTACATTTGCAAAAGGAGCACCTCATTGGGCCCCACCGCAAGATTTTCCCACTTTGATATGGGTCATACACCATCACCAAGGCTATAGGGGACAATGCCTTCAATCTTAGCATTCCACCATTACTTTTCTTGTACCTAGTATTTAATGTGTATTGATTGCGACCATACTTTCCCCCATTGTTGGACACATGCAACGTTGTTGAGCAACTAACACCAACAAAGCTCAACCCAAGTTGCACAACATGCCACAACTGATAGTGTCATGGACACATATATCAAGAACACTTTCCAATAGAGGATCTAGCTATATTGGGTTGTCAAATAAGGCCAACTCCTTCACCAGGGAAAGTGGTTCACCAGGGACTAGGTTCAACAGAAATTTCCTCACCTCATGGAGGTTCTTCACACAATGGGGACCATTTCTTCCTAAGGGGGGCAGACTGATACAGGTGGATATTGGTGGCCACCCACCTATTCCACCTATACCTCTAGTTAGTTTCATAATTTTCCTTGATTATAGCAGCATTTACTATTTTTAGTAGTTTTTCGGGTCCTGAACTTCTGAAGTTGTTTTGACCCCCTAAATGACGTTTTTTTAGGTCCACTACAAGGCCATAATCATATAGTCCTACCTAAAATCCTGTAGTACTTAGTGAGATATTCCTAAGGAGGTATCGGACATGCCAAACGAAGATCATATGACCAAGTTATGACCCCGGGAAGTTGGTTGCCCAACTAACCCCAATGGGGACCACAAACTCTTGGCATTCCATCTCCTGGGGTTAGATTTTTTGGCTTTTTAGGGTTTCCCTTTTGTTGTTAAAGAATTAAAAGGCCCTTGAGCCTCATTGTAATACAATTCAAAGGCATGTAACTGCCACATCTCTTCTTAGAGATAAGCTACCATCACCCGAGTTAGTTGATTTCCACTCTACTTGTAAGCATCTTTCAGTTCTTTGATATTAATGAAGTGAAGATTTATTTTTGCTGCATCTCTGTGTTTATGTTTATATATGTATTATATTGTGTTCATGCATAAGTCTGGATCAGGTAACCAAGGAACACCAATATCCAGAGGGAGGTGAGGTGTTCACATAGCAAGCAACAGAGCAGACTTGTTGTAGGGGCTTGTTTGCAACTCACAATGGGCAGGTGAATGTTCACAAGAAGGGAAGAAAATAGATGGCTACTAATGGCCATAATCGAGGTTAAAATAAAACCCATAGCAGAGGAGAAAAGGATGCCAAGAGGAATGGCATGCAAAAGAAATTAATCCAAGAGGAAATTGATAAGGAGATAGTTAAGCTGAAAGAGAGGCTCAAATTTTTGGATATGATGCTATAATAGGAAGGCCAAAGACGAAGATTGAACCTGAGGAGGAGGTTCAAGTTGCTCGTTAGAAAAAAATAAAATTCAAGAAGAATATCCCTAAGATTATAGGGAAGAAGTTGAAGCATTTGTTGAGTGCTTCAATAAGAGAAGGAGCACTCAGAGTAGTTGAGCTTAACGCTAGAGCAGTTCACACGTGAACTAGTGAGAGGTGACATCATTAAATAAGAGGGTGATGAGAGACTGCCTAAGAGTCTTGTGGACTGTGTGTGAAGTCTAAAGAAACAAATGGAATTGTCAATAAATAATGTTGGTGAGGAATTGGAGAAAGGTCAGCAAGGAGAGCGAATGGCAGAAATACTAGATGTGGCCAGGTGACCTTTTTTCCTTAAAGTTGGTGATTTTACTTTAATGTAGATCAAGGGCATGGAAAAGATATCCAACAAAGAAGAGAAAGCGCATGGACTACCTGTCAAAATTCAAAGCAAGCAGAGAAGGAATTATGCAAGCAATTAGCAGAAATTTCCATAATAACATATGAGAATAATGATGTTTAAGGGTCCTCAAAAGATATTATGCAAAGGAGTGAAGGTGATGATGAGGATAAAAATAAGAAATTTAAAGGAAGTTGCATGGACTACGAGGAATTTCTAGAATATAAAATGGCGTTTGGAGCATCCGCAAAGGCTCAAAATCCTCACATTTTTTAAAATAATGTGTTTCATGCATGTGTAGATCATGAAGACCATGAAGGAAGAAAATCATTACAAACTATCATAAAATAAGGGGAGGATATGAACTTGCCTTTAGGAGACAAAGGCAACAATATAGTTACAAGAGGGGCATCCATAATATTGTATGAGATGGATACTGGAATAAGTTTAAGTGAAGAGCTCATGGAACATGATTCAAAAATTGAGTTGTTGGAAGAAATGTAGTCAAAATTTAATGAGGGAGAATGGATAATAAAGGATGAGACTGAAAATTTATTTCAAATTAATATTGCTAAGGAATTTAATTCCTTAGAGGGAAGGATATCTCACTTGAAGGTGTGCATCTCGCATGCTAAGCCAGAGTTGGAAAAAAAATTAATTGAATGTAGACAACAAGAGTTAGGTCAAGGGTTTGAAACCCTCCAACAAAGAGAAGACCATGAGTGGAGACTGGATCAAAGAGAAGATTCAGATCAACATGGAGATTTGGATGGAAATATTTTAAATCAGGCAAGAAATCCTTCCATTTTTAAATCTAAAAATATTGCATGTGGATGCATGTTTTAATAATAATGAGGGAGGACAACCTTCCCAATTAATTAAAGGAAGAAGGGAATTGGGATCTATCATAAAGGAGGATGAGACAACCATGTCTCATAAAATCCACCAAGAGAAAGAATTGTTGAAGAGACCAAAATAAGAGTTTGGAAAGTATTATGTGTTTAAGACTGATATATTGTATGTAAATACATGTTTAACAATACTCAAGGTTGAGCAGAGCATCCTGGAGGATGGAGAGTAGCAAAATTTATTCCAAAGAGAATGAAATTGGTTTGTTAAGGACAGAGGGATTCAGGAAGTCTTGAGTTGTTTGAAGGATACTATGACCAATGTTTTGATAGGGAAATTACATGCAAGTATACAACTTGTTGAAGATGAATTTGGAGTTCATCAAAGTTGCATGGAAGTGGAAACCACACAATGGTGTCCAACCATTATGAAGTTCTTGGAAAAAGAGGCTGAGGAAAGGACTATTGAGATCTTGGAAAGGAAGCAGATAATTTTTCCAAGAGAACAAGGAGAGGAGAAGAGCAATGAGACTAGTTTGTCTAATGGAAGTTTCTTTCATTTTCAACCAAGGAATATATGGCAACAAATAGACATATAAGGTTTCTAGAAATTTGAAAATTTTCATTTTATTTACTGTTATGGGGATGCAAAAAGTTGGAAGCCATATGATGAAGTGGAGATAGATTCCCTGAATATATCAATTCCAGGTGATTGGTACTAGCATTATAGACCATATAGGAAGGAGGAACATGTACTAGCAGGAGTGTAGATTGTACATGAAAATTGAGGAACTTACGAAGCTGATGAAGGAGGTACCTAGAGAACGGTACAAAAGCGAGGAAAGATCGATTTACTTCAGTACTTGGTTGATTATGTAAGACTACAACAACACAACAAAGGTGAAACAACTCCAAAACAAAATCTTAGATCATGGAAGGAGAAGGACAATCAACACTAAGATGATTGTGAAAGATTGCCTCAACAGAGAAAATGGAATGCAACAAAATCAAACTTGGGATCCTGGAAAAATGAATTCAGGACTAGAGCAACATCATAATCAAGCATATGGACAACAACAACATTTTGTTTAGGACCCTGAAGGATTTAGCATATTGACTAGGAGTTCAACTTTTTCCACCCAAGGAGTTTGATGCAGGAGTATCAGTGCCAGCTATGCTATGTTTTTAAGGCCCCAAAAGGGAAGATGTAAATTTTAGATAGGGTTTTTTTTCTCATGTTATCTGATGGGGCCAAGTGTCCTCATTCAACAAAGTTTCCAATCAAACGAGATATTTTCCTAGTTCTCACTTTTTAGAGGCAGCAAAAAATCATCTGATTTTGAAAAGTGTTGATTTAGAATACACCTTTTTTGGAGCATATTTTTGACATTTTAAATTTTGTTATGTATCGAGTATCAATATTTTTTTTAAATGTTAGTGATTTTCATGCTAATTTCAAAAAACATTGATGCAACATCAACCCCTTTTTTTGGGGGGCTTACTTTTGACACTTTAAATTTTCTAATGTATTAAGTGTGGATAATTATTTTTTAAATTTAACAATTTTTAAGTAGTCATCTTCTTCTTCTTCTTTTTCCCAAAGATATTTATTTTTCAAGTGTTTCTTAGGTTTGTGTTTTTTGTTTTTCTTTTCAATTTTGTTTGTAATGAAATCTTCATTTTTTTGTATAGTTAAAAAAGGTCAATATTTTAAAGTTAAAATTTTCTATATATTTTGTATCACTAATTAATATTTCAATGTACATCAATTAATTCTCACTAAAAAATAATAATTTCAAATATTTGACAAAAAAATACACATCTTCAATATAGATATAATAATAAAAAATACACATTTTGAGACCTTTTTGCTTAAAATGATATGACAAATAAATCATTTTTATGGGAAAATTTTAACAAAAAAAGTTTTTAAAATAGCAATTTTTATGAATTTTATGTCATATAATAATAATAATAATCATCATCATCATAGTTATTTTCAAAAAATAATGATTCACATAAAAATTTAAGTGAAAATAAGATAATACAAATATTAAATATATAACAACAATAATTAATACTTATTCTTATCATAAAATCTCAAAGTCAAAACATTATAAGTATAACTAATGGATAATTCTCAAAATTGAGTTTGATTTGCAAACATAAATTAAATTTTATCAACAATATATATATATATATCCTCCCTAAAAAAAATTAAGAAAAAAACATTAATAAAATATAAAATAAATAAATAAATAATAATAATAAAAGAAAACGCCAAAAAAAAAATGTCCCCCATTAATTTTTTTTTTTTTAACATTAAAAAATATAAAAAAAAATAAATTAAAAAAAAAAAAAAAAACGTTTGAAAAAATAAAAAATCAAAATCAAAATCAAATGTCCCCAAGCCCCAAGGGGCCCAAGCCAATGTCGGAAGCAGTTATGCGTGGCTACTCCCGGCCCTAGCCCGAGCCCCTTGTGGGTTGTGGCGGTGGAAATTGATTCTGGGAATCACCCTTCGTCATGCTAGGGGCTAGAGGGTGATTCCGAGGATCACCCTCTATCATGTTGGAGGCTAGAGGGTGATTTCGATAATCACCCTCTGTGTGTGATTCCTAGAGTCACCCTCTGTCGTTTGAGGGTCAGAGGGTGATTTCAGAAATCACCCTCCGTTGTGCTAGGGGAAGTTGGGCAAGGGTGGAAGGCTAATTCCTGGAATCACCCTCCATCGTGCTCAGGGCGAGAGGGTGATCATAAATTCAATTGGGAACAAAAATTTGCTAAAAATTCAAATTTCTCATAATCGCTCCAAACCAGAAAGATCCGATAGGTCTCATCGCTAGGAGTTTGGTGCACTTCGTTTCATCGAAAACCAACTCCATATGTGAAAGTTAGAGCCTGTTGTTCGATTGCATAAATAGATAAATTTTGGTGATAGGGATGTTGACTACACATCCGTACAACCCATTCAGAAAAAAAGAATATTCCAAGGAATATTTTGAAAATATTTCTCCCCTAGGTGGACTAGTGAGGTGCTGACAAGTGTCATTTCAGGATTCGTTAGCAAGTTGGTGATTTGTTGCAATTTAATTGGATGTTGAGCGCACCAATGGGAAGAGGACACGTGGTGCAGCCAAGGGCCGCCACGTGCCCCCTCCCAAGGCAGAAATTGGACTATGCATGGTCGAATTGGCACATTATATGTTGGAGCAAAATTTGTGTACAAGGGTCGAGCGAAGGTCAGGGCTCGACCCCACGACCTCACCTGCACAACGCACACGCAACACCAACACACCATACATGAGTTTCTTAACCTGTATGGGAATGAGTCATATTTGAAGTTTCAAATGTGTATGGGCGGGCGGAGAAGGGGGCCATCCCCCTCCTACCATAAGACCTCACCATATGACCCTTCGTGCAAGACCGGTCGGGCTTATGCATAATGGCGAAGTTTAAAAGTCTTAAGCACGATTTATTAATGTTAATCCTCCACTAATCACAAATTAACCTTAAGTGTGGGATTAGGGGATAAGTAGGATTGTTAGCGCTAAGGACGGATTAAGTTAGCAAAGTCTGCCAAATTTTATGCCAACTCCAAAATTAGTGGAGTTAACTAGAGTTTCTCCAGTCTTAGTGGAGTTTTTCTAGGAAATACTGAAGAAGCCATAACTTTGGCATATTTCTACCAAATTAGGCTCAGAAAGAGTCAATCCTAGATGATTTGGATGCTATGAGCATGATGGTGTAGGTTTTATAGGCAGAGGAGCACTTCTGTAAGTGTTTGTTTTCACTTTGAATATTAAAGAAGCCTAGGGCCACCAGGAGAGGAGGCCATGTCTAGATCACCTGAAGACCATTTGCAGAGCCAAAAGAGTCTATTTTGAGGTTTTTGGGTCTTGTGAATCCAATGGAGTAGGTTTCAAATCCATTGGAGCATAGTAGGTGCATGTAATCATATAATTGACCATTAATCCAAAGAGGAGCAAGCCATTGAAGTAGGTCCATGGAGATGTAGCCCAGGAGGGGTGAACTTTGTTATTAGCTATTATGTAATGTGTTTGTTTTGTATTATTTCTCTGCAATTTACTTGTTGTACATGTGTTTTTAATGGCTAATTAACTCATGAATTTCTCATAAAAAACACAAATCTTGACACATAAACCCTCACATAACTAGCTAATTTGAGACAATCCTAGAAACATTTATTTAATAATGATGAGGGAGTTAGCACAATAGAACTAGTTTTCCCATATTCAAATCAAGTTGGTATCAGAGCTCAGTTTAGCTCATTTTATCCCTGAGATAATTTTCCAAGGTTAGCTAGATAATTAGCTATTGGTTTTTTATTTATGCGAGGATAATTTAATTGTGTGTAAGGAGAAGTTCAAGGTTGAGGACTTAGCTCTCAAGTCACAAAAAAGAAGTTTTTTATGCATTACAAGTGTGATGGAAGCTTCATCAAGCACCGTTTCTAATCAATTTTCCTTAGCAATAACCTTTGATAAAGATATATTGTAGAATCTCTTCATAATGAATAATATGGTGCAAGATATGTATGGAGATAAGAGGGAGAGCACTATTCTTCAAGAGCAGTTGATTTCCATGAAGGAGGAGAAGCAAGAGCTTCTTGAAAAGATGCATGAGATGGAGATTCAAATCCATGATACCAATGAAACCTTAGCCAAGTATGTGAATGAAAAAGAGGTATGCAATTCAATTTTATCTTCTATTTCCTCTCAAAATGAAAGTGTAGGTGCTTTTGAAAGACGCCCTAGAGGAATAGGGTCCAAATTATTGATGAATATGGGCTATGAAGGTAAAGGATTGGGAAAACATGCACAAGGCATAGTTGAGCCAATTGTTTTTTATGAAATGCCTAGGTATTTGGGTCTTGGTTATGGACAACATGATGGAGAATGCTCCAAATCCAAGGAGGCACATGTAGGTGTTCCAAGAAGGACTTTCATTACATGTTCATTACCCCAAGCTTGTGAAATTTTTGTTCATGAGGAATGCAAAAGTTTTACACCCACTTTGCAAGAATATGCTCATAAGCATGCAACTAATGGAAATGGAAAACAAGAGGATGTTGAAAGCTCTAAATTCATTGAAGCCATTTTTGGTATTCCAAAGAGAGTCACTACCTCATCAAGTTCACCTCCTCAATAAGGCGACAAAAGTGAATGTGCAAGGTATAATCTGCTTTTAATCATGTTTCTTTTGATTATGATAAACATGGTAAATATTCACATAATATTTGGAGAAATTTTACATGTTACTTTTGTGGTTTGAATAACCATATTGTTTCGAGGTGTTGGAAGAATATATCCATGCACCAAAAAAATTTTAAACAAAGGAGATAGAAATCCAAAGGTCCAATGGACAAGGAAAACCATGTTGAAAAGAAGATTCAATTATTTTTCACTCATTGCCATAAGTAGGGTCATCTTGTAGATAAGTGTTGGCCTTTGTATCCAACAATTCATCCATGACATTTGAAGAAGGTGGAGAGAGATCTTGACAAGAATGGAAAAGAGGATTCCATAATTGATGTGGGTCAGGATGATTCACATGATGAAGTGCAGCTGAAAGAAGCGTCATTGAAGAGGTTTGGAAAGAGATGGTTAGATTTCTTAACCAATTAAGGCTTTACATTTCTTTTGATGATTGAAGCAAATATTGCCTTATTGATGCATTTCTTTCCCAACTAAATGCATTTCTTTTCTCTTGAAAGTATGATGCATGTTGCACGAAGTAAGATGTTGGAAAAGTAGAGTTAAGTTGACTTACTTTATTGCAGGAAATTTAGTCATTTCAGCTCTTTAAGTACTTGTACATGCAATGGGATTATTGTACTTGTGATTATACTTGCGAGAGATTTGAGAAATGTATACATGCATGATATTTTGTACGTGTGAACAGTGAAATTTTTTATAGTTTCATTGTGCTTGAACATGCATGAGTGATCGCCTTGTGTTGGTTGATTGCTTTATTTATCATGTATGTTTGTCAACTTGAGAATGTTGATCATTTGCACATGCATGAGTGTCGACTTGTATTGGTCGATTGCGTGTTAGATGCATGTCATAATCGACTTGGAAGAGTTTATTTTGTCTCCAAATATGAAAGGGAGATTTTGACGAATTGTTTCATAAGATGTGAAATTTTTTTTGTTTTGGGAAAATAATCGTCAAGTTGTTGTACATGCTTTTGTTTGACTTGAGATTCAGTTGTTTGAAGAGGCATGTTTTGTCGACTTGTGTTTGGTAAAGGTATTTGTAAACTAAGATGTAAGAGTACATGGCGATGTTCACAGGATGTGACATTTGTTGCTTTGAAGGAGCAAAAGGAAGAGGTAGTCAATTTATGTTTCTTGCATGATGTTTCTTTTTAATTTAATGGTTTTGCTTGTGACAAGATGTCTCGGGATTTTGGAAGGTCCACCCTTGAGGAAAAGGCTCATGATTAGCCCTCATTCTCAAATCATGGCATGAGCAGCATGTCAATACTGGAGGATGATGGAATCAAAAATCTGAAAGTGGGCAAGATGCAAAAATTTTGCAACAAAAACAACAGCCATTGTAGACCATTTGAAGTGTTAACGCCAAGAAGCAAAAGAGATGGTGAATTCATTCTTCCATATGTGGAATTTGGAACTGAGGATGTAAAAAGAATGGTCATTTTTTTTCTTATGATTATTGATATTGGAAATCATTGTTGTAGTTCACTCAGATGGGCTTAACTTGGAAAAGTGGTTTCCAAGGAGAAGCTTGCATCGAATGCATGTGTGTGTAAAGGAGGAACATGATTCTCAGTGGGAAGGCCATCAGTCAGTTTTACAAGCACAGAGGGATCTCTTTGGTACAAAAAGGTGTGTAATCAGTCAAAAAGAAGCCAACAAGTGTTGTATTGGGTCTTAATCAGTCAACAAGTAGCCAACAAGTGTTGGATTGGGTCAGCAGCAAAAGGAGAACATTGGTTGAAGTACTAATCCATTTGCAAGGTAAGGCATGTCAGTGAACCCAAGTGGTTTTCATAGAGATTTTTTCAAGTAGAATCAAGTTTATAGAACTTGGAAAAGAGAAGAGTATTAAAATATCATCAGATAACCAACTTTTGTGGGTCGAAAATCTTGTCAGTGGGAAGGAGTGATTAGAAACTAAATTGGGGGCAAAAAATTGATAAAAATTCAAAGTGCTCAGAATCGCTCCAAACTAGAATGACCGGATAGGTCTCGTCTCCAGGAATCTAGCACACTTTGTTTCATCGATAACCAACTCGTTATGTGAAAGTTAGAACCTGTTGCTCGATTGCATAAATAGGTAAGTTTTGGTGACAAGGATGCTGACTAGGCATCCGTACAACCTAGTTAGAAAAAAAGAATATTCCAAGGACTATTCCTTGGAATATTCCCAAAATATTCCCCCCAAGTGGAGCAGTCAGGTGTTGACAAGTGTCAGTTTTGGATTCGTTGGCAAGTTGGTGAGTTGTTGCAATTTCATTGGATGTTGAATGCACCAATGGGAAGAGGACACGTGGTGCAGCCAGGGGCTGCCACATTTCCCCTCCCAAACACCCAAATTGGACTATGTATGGTCGAATTGGTGCATTATATGTTGGAGCAAAAAAATTTTACAAGGGCCAGGCGGAGGTCGAGGCTTAACCCCGCGACCTCACCCGCACAACGCGCACGTAACACCAACACACCACACATGAGTTTCTTAACCTGTATGGGTGCGAGTCATATTTGAAGTTTCAAATGTGTATGGGTGGGCGGAGAAGGGGCCAGCCCCCTCATACCATAAGACCTCACAACGTGACCCTTCACGCAAGACCGGTTGGGCTTATGCATAATGGCGGAGTTTAAAAGTCTTAAGCACAGTTTATTAATGTTAATCCTCCATTAATCACAGATTAACATTAAGTGCGGGATTAGGGGATAAGTGGGATTTTACCACTAATCACGCTTAAATTAGCACTAATCGCACTTAACTTAGCACTAAGCACCGATTAAGTTGGCAGAGTCTGCCAAATTCGGCGCCAACTCCAAAATTAGCGGAGTAAACTGGAGTTTCTTCAGTTTTAGTGGAATTTTTCTAGGAAATACTGAAGAAGTCGTAACTTTGGCATATTTCAACCAAATTAGGCTCAGAAAGAGTCAATCCTAGATTATTTGGATGATCTGAGAATGATGATGCATGTTGGAGAGGTAGAGGAGCACTTCTGTAGGTGTTTTGTTTTTCACTTTGAAGATTAAGGAAGCCTAAGGCCACCAAGAGAGGAGGCCATGTCTAGATCACCTGAAGACCATTTGCAAAGCTAGAAGTGTCTATTTTGAGGTTTTAGGGTCTTCTAAATATAATGGAGTAGGTTACAAAGCCATTGGAGCACTGTAGGTGCATGTAATTATGGAATTGACAATTAATCCAAAGAGGGCCAAGCCATTGAAGCAGGTCCATGGAGATGTAGCCTAGGAGGGGTGAACTGCGTTATCAGCTACTTTGTAATGTGATTTTTGTGTATTATTTCTCTTTAATTTAATTTTTGTACATGTGTTTTTAATAGCTAATTAACTCATGAATTTCTCATAAAAAACCCAAAACTTGACACATAAAACCTCACATAACTAGCTAATTTGAGACGATCCTAAACACATTTATTTAATACTGATGAGGGAGAAAGCCCAGCAAAAATAGTTCGCCCATATTCAAATCAGAGGGTGATTCTGAAGATATCCATTTGCCATGTTGGGGACCAGAGGGTGATTTTGGGAATCACGCTCGGTCATGTTAAGGCTAAAGGGTGATTCTTAGAATCACCCTTTGTCGTGTCAGGGTCAGAGGGTGATTCCGAGAATCACCCTTCACCATGTTGGTGGTGAGAGGGAACCGTAGGTGATCCCTGGAATCACCCTCCACTGTGCTAGGGGCTAGAGAGTGATTTTGGGAATCACCCTCTGTTGTGTCAAGGAATGACCCTTTATCGTGCTGGGGAAAGAGGGTGATTCCAAGAATCACCCTTCTTCGGGTTGTGATCCGAGGGTGATTCGTGGAATCACCCTCTGTCTTGTCGAGGCGAGAGGGTGATTCCAAGAATCACCCTCTGTCGTGCCAAGGCCAGAGGGTGATTATGGGAATCACCCTCCGTTGTGTTGGTGGTGAGAGGGCATTGTGGGTGATTCCTAGTGTTATTACTGTAAAATCGAACAAGCAAAGATGACATTATTAAATGTCAAGCAGAAGGATTTACAGGGCTAAGGCACATTAGAGAATCTTAAGAGTTTAAAAAATATCTAAGGTACAGAAGAAAAATAAAATTGCGCACTCAAGAAACCAGAAGAATTCACCCGCGCACATATTTTTCTTCGATAGGTGCACCTTTGCGCAGCTTTCCCTTAAAAGGCCGCATGGACCTGAGAGTGGCAGAATTCACTTTCTGATATGACAAGGCACACTCCAGGTAATTGATCCCACACTTGAGGCTGCCCAAGGACATCCACCCAAGCCTCCTTAGGACATCAATGGAGCACACTATGGAATAATGTGGCACACAATGGAATCATCCCCCTCTCTTGGGTCATCATCCAACAATGTACCAAGAGAGGGAAGGAGAACTTGAATTCATCTATAAAAGGCCACCAAGAGATGAAAAAAGGGAGAGCACATTGTTATGCTTCCCAAAATTGCTTCAAGAAATCAAGCAGTGTGTGATCCGAAGTAGAAGTAGAGAGGGGATTCAGTTGTTGGCCACCCAACAACTCCAATCCTTTGGAGTAGAGAGAGGGACCTTGCACCAAGGCAACTCAGAGGAACTTAAGAGGAAACAACCACTCCTCTTAAGAAAGTGTGGATTGGTCCACTTGTGCACCAAATCCACCAACACAGGATTGGCAACTCCACTGATTTTACTTCCTATTTAATGTGGTTGTGCCTTTTGTAGAGACCTCTTTCTTTACTCTAGAGTTTGGCTTGAACAACCCCTTTTCTCTTCTTCTCTGCCTATTCACCCTCAGAGAGAGGCTAAAGCTTAGAAGCTCCAAAAAAAATTTGCAGTAAATTTGCACATCTTTTACATAGACAGATGTGCCCGACCGCATGCATTCAGCAGTGACTTGCGCACATACTACACACCTGTGTGAGTCTTTCACGCGCGAAAACCAGAGGCCGAAAATTTCTGCTATTTCCCTTCATTTCCTATTTGTAAAGTGACTGGAAGCCCATAATAAATCTTCCAACATTGTGTGAGGTGTCCCATGACTTGTTAAAACCCACTCTTAGCTGAATTTCAGTTGTTTTAGGTGTTAGTTTTAAAATTTCGAAGTTTTTTTCGCAAAGTGAACACATAGTTTAAGTAGGGGGAAATTAACTTGCATTCTGAAATAATTTATGTTTTGTGAATTTAGACACCAAAAACACATAGGTAATTAGCAAAAGTAAGTGGCCCTGGTCCACACATGCTTAGCTAAATTTTTTCATTTTTCCTAGTTTAAAGTCATTAATTTTAGTTCAATTTTTGGCACTAGGATTCAGGACTAGGATTTAATTATCCTTAGAGAGCAAGTAATTTATGTTGCCTTTGCACCCTTGGGTGACCCTAGGCAAGAATATGAACACTCTCTGCTAATAATTTTCCATCTCCCTTAGTTGATCATTTAGATTAACTAGGAAAAATTGTAAGCGGCCCATATCCGCACATGTTTTACTTTTGAGCAAGGAACAACCAAACATAGCTTAATAGGGGATTTGAAAAGGATCACTGCATATCCACATGTTAAAACTTTGTGATTGTTCACTTATTTCTCACACACTTTCACACCTTAAGTGAATCAAAGCCACATTAAAACTAACTTAAATAAACTCATTAAACTCTCCCCACAGGGGCCACAAGAGAATTTATAGCTTAAGTTAGGACCAAGAGGGTAGGCATCCAATAAGCCGCCTTGGTCAGTTTACATCTTGAAACATAGAAGTTGACTTCTTAGGGAACTTTTAAATCTGTCTATCTTCCCATGGCAAAGAAAACCCGAGGGCCACAGAGACCCGATTAAGAGGGGGTTAAGCTTAGGCCCAGTGCGTGTGGTATTATTCAAGGATACCTAACCCATCTAATACTCGGTACCGGTAGTTGAATTACCTGGAAGCTCAAGACTCGAACGCTCACGTCTTAGGTGACGGTGCAGGCAGCACTGGATCCTCTACCCTTTCCTTGGTCGATTTTCTTCAGTTGACTGGGGGCATCGCTAGTTCTTTCGGGACATTGTGCTAGCATTCGAAAGATATATTCTCAAGGCCCAGTTACATTTGAGCGTGTGAATATGATTAGGTCTTCTAGGATTTGAGTATCATACGCAAAAACAAACAAAAAAAATATTTTTTGATTGAATGGTCACATAAGATTAATCTAAAGGGAAAATTTATCTTTCATTTTCTCTTTGTTTTATGTATGCGATCGTATTTTTTCTTTGATTATAATCTCTATCCTCTCAAATATTTCCAAAACCATACCTATTCGATGCCATAACAGACCTAAAGGGTCCTCATCATTCTGAACATCTTTTGGACCTCCCCCCATTACCGGGAGGGGTTCTATGTCTTTTGCCATTTAGGCGTCAAAGATGAAACACTGCAACCTTATTGGTTCATCCTTTAGTAGGGCATCGTTAGTTGGGAACCCTCATCGTTCACACAACGGCACACCAGTGGGCACCCCCATAGGGTCGCCACATTCCATTCCTCCCACAACCCCTAGGGGGCAGAGGAGCGCTACCCATTCGGGAAGCCAAGTGAATTCATAGTCGGGTACATCGCAGACAAACCCTATACCTAACCGGAACACTGTGTCTTCACAATGTGCAATGGATACACAACCCTACATGGCCACCCATGCCCACGAAGCTCCCTTTGGACATTTCTAAGTTCAAAGGGAAGCAAGCAGAAGACCCTGGAAATCATGTTATGACTTTGCACCTATGGTGTTTGTCGAATAGCATCATTGATGATACTATTACTGAGATTATTTCAATGTACCCTAATCGGGGTAGCCGTGAAATGGTATGTGGAGAAACCAGCTGCTACACATTGAACTTTTAGTGCCTTTGCTACTACGTTCCTTACCTATTTTCAATTACCCATCCACCACGATTCTGGGATGGAATTACTGACCCACTTTAGGTAGACACCCGCCATCCATATCTCGGACCATATCCACGAATGGCGGCAACGTCGAAATTTGTGCAAAGCCAAATTCGATGATTGATTTTTGTTAGGCATGTTCCTGAAAACTCTCACCACAGAGATTTCAATGGATTTGGAAACACAAAAGCCCATATCCTAAGAGGACGACATCAGTAAGGCCCAACAGCTCGATCTGATCTATACACATTCAGGATATATTTACAAATCATGCCTAACCTATAAAAAAATTCTTGGCACGTCGAACTACGCAAACGGTTTGATCGGGTCATTGACCCAAAAATCACCTAAGCAGCAACGTTCAATACCTCGATTATGCATATGATTCTAACTAGAACATACCACAACCCGGCTATCAGATTCATCGTGCACCTTCAAAAACCATGACCAATAGGGCGTCGTCGTACCACCATCAGCAGGGAGGTCCATATCCTCCGACTCAGGGGACCAAGTACGATGTTATACATGTTGATGGAAGAGCTCCCCCCAGCAGCCATTCATAAACCAAGGATAAGGACCGCAATATGCCTAGTCTCCAGCACAAAACCCACCAATGTAGAATAATGCACAGGTTAACTTTGTGCAACCTTCCCAACCATAACCGTGCCAACCATAAAATCAGGAGAATCTGAGCTATCCTCCTAACGCGACAAGGAAAAAGGGGAAAAACAAGGCAAAGGGAAATCCTGGATAGGGGGTCAACAACCAACAATGCCCTCCATGATCTCAGGCTAGAAGCAACTCCAACTAGAATCAAAACCAGGAGCCAAGCAACTCCCAAGGTCAAAACAAGAGGGTGAATCTTCCGACCAACCACTCTTGTTCAATTTGTGGTGAGTACGGTCATTGCACTCACCATTTTCCCAGTCTCCCTGAGTTGAAGAAGCTTCAAGGTAACGGTGGACAAGGGGGATCCTCATAGTAGACAACCATCATGCAGGAACCTTTCCCCCATCAAGGGACAGTTAGCACTCAGCAACAGCAAAAAACTCCCGACGATTCTGGAAACAAAAGCCATGAAATATACATGACTGGTGAAGAGATGTTTTTTCAGACACAAAATCGGAATTTCAATACCCCACCAGACACCAATTTGTCAAGGGTTAGTACAAGTGCACCAACAGCACCTTTGACCATATCAAATATGCCTATTGAAACTTTTCCAAATATGGCTAAGGGACCAAACAGGCGAGCAGGAAACCATTCCAAAGTGGCCCATAACTATAGCATTGTGGACACCACTGCCATGTCAGCTTTAGAGGTATTACAATCATACCAAAAAAAAAGGAAAGCCTTACTTTCTGCATTAGGCGCCATCGACCCTGCCGATTCGCGCCTAATAACTTTCGATTTAGATAAAGCCAACCCTAAGCTTCCTTCGATGGTCACCTTTCAGATATCGGTGTCAGTTCAAAACATCACCATCCACCGATGTGTCATTAACGAGGGTTCATCCACATGCATCATGTCCAAGAACGTCTGGCAGAAGTTAGGGTCTCCTGATCTAAAGCCATCAGACATCACGCTTAGAGCATACTATGAGCACCCTTCAGCTCCCGTCGGCCTCTACCAAAACATATCGGGCTACTTAGCTGACAAGACGGTCCTTATAGGCATTGAAGTCTTGGATGCTCAACTGGATTACAATATACTCCTTGTCTGGAGTTATATGTATGCCATGTCA
Organism: Pinus albicaulis; assembly: GCA_034641835.2. Classification (NCBI taxonomy): domain Eukaryota; kingdom Viridiplantae; phylum Streptophyta; class Pinopsida; order Pinales; family Pinaceae; genus Pinus; species Pinus albicaulis. The sequence continues at coordinate 110,194,036 of CM076571.1, read as the reverse complement.
GCCATAGCCTCCTCCTTCTTCCGAACTATAATGGTCCCCCATGAGGATCGCATCGATACTGTTGACCAGTTGATGTACCACGAAAAGCGACCCCTAACAAATATTGATGTCGTCCTACCCTATGTATACACATATACCGAGAAGCTTACATGGTACCAAGAATACGGCTCTACCCTGTTCAAACCATCGTCCATCCCTGGGTCATTCCTAGGAGACCCCCCTGTGATACTAGAATCGACATCGACTGTCACAGAAGCCCCAGTGTGCATGATGTCCACATCAAGCACTGAATCTAGCCAAGAGATGGAGACGAGTAGTAATGACACTGATTCCTTAGCCACAATAGTCTCTATAGCCTACGTCATCTACCAAACTCCTTTCCTCTATCCCCCAGCTAGTTTTGTATCCTAGCAGGTCTTGGCCACCGTGGTGTTACTAATCGTATCTTTTTCAATCCCAGTTTAGTACCTGGTCCCACCTACTGGGACAGGAGCCACACACATCACCTCTACAGGGTTAATACCCCTTAGTCCAAGAACACCAATAAAAGAGAGAATAAGGTTGATAATCCCACCATGCAACAGAAGTTACAACCTTGCGCCATATGCGACATAGTAGGCCATCCTACCCACATCTGCCCAGAGATGGACGAGTTAAAATCGCTCCTGAGCTCTGCAATAGATATCGTGGCAAAAAGTTCCCGTAAAAAGGAACCTGCCACCAAAAATGAAGGAAAGGCATTTAGTACCAACCAGGCATGCGCTATCTCTAGCAACTATTGGCACTATACCCATCATTTCCTAGAGATTATGCGATACAGGGATGCCTTACACGCCATCGAGCAATCCTATCAAGAGGATCCCTCCACCCAGTCAACTGGAGATGAACCTTGCATCATTTTATACCTGCAGGAGGACGACAGTCACCTGATATAATCCTATCCATTCCCCCTCCCCTATCGAACGTTGTGCACTCTGTGATGAACGTGATCATTTCATCGTCGAATGCCCAGCCCTAGAAATGTTTTTGCGATGGTATCTGGTCCATGTAGTATACTGCACTGATCAAGCCACCCAGTATTCATGTCAAATATGCGGTGGCAATCATCCAATACACCATTTTCACTATGTCCCTAGATTCCGTGCGGCGCTAGCTAGTATCCGTTCAACCATAGTTCACCTCTCTCGAGAAGACGGCTCGGATACTGAATCTATGAATAGCTTGACAACTCAAGAAGATGTGACGAATATAGCCATCCTCTTCCTGTTAGTTGAAAAGCGGTCAGTCGGGGAACCCCTAGTTACCCCCAACCGCCCTCCACAGCGAAGACCAACATGTGCGTTATGTAACACACTCAATCATGTGGTCACCACTTGCCCTGACCTAGAAGCGCTACGCCACTAGTACCGAGTCACGCCATCAAACGAGCAGGATAGGAACCCCATATCCAGTATTTTTTTCCTAGTATGTCAGGGAAATCACCATGAGAAATGTCGTACCTATATCTCGCGAGTACGCCCGCTAATTGACATGATACATCTATTAGAGACAAAACGTCGGGACCTTATCAATCCGAAACCTAACAACCAACATGGAAGGCAGAATTCCCACAAGCAGTCTACTACATACCCATTGTGGCAAACTGGGAAATTTAGGAAGGCATGCCAACCAAGCATGACCCAGGTTCAACCTAATATAACATGTGGGCTATGTGACATGATTGGCCACCGGGTCAATCAGTGCAAATAACTGAAGCACCTTGCAAACAATTTTCGCATAGTCTCTTCCCTTCCGCAAAGACATCTCTCTAACCAAGAGAAATCACGCATGGCTATTGTCGGATTTGCTCACACTTTCATCATACTATAAAATGTGATCATCTCCCGAAGCATAGAGCGGAAAGAGTGGCATTAAGTCTACACTCCCCAAGAGAGCCTAGACATACCCAAGCCAAAAAAATGGAAATGGCAGCAGAGGACCCCCTCCTCTACGTCTGACCCCTTCCAAGCATCCACTTTTGGGTTGAAGAGTAGTGTTGATTCCCGCACAATCTACTCAGTTGGCACAGTGGTACCCTACACCATTTGCACCGGCCATAACCATGAGCTAGAGGTGTGCGCACTATTGGAAATATTCAGGCACCTTTGTACCAGACACAGCTTCCATCTTCCAGAAAGTTCCTAGCCTAACGAGGAATCTAGCCTTGTGATCACACAAGCTCCCATCATGGAAATTCCTCCCCCACCAAACACCGACGACACGATACACCATATACGATTCATATCATCATGTATCAGAAATATGACTTGAGTTTTCTACTCATATTCCATAGGTGTCGAGTCAGCTGCAACTACGAGAGTAGCTATACCTATGACAGTGCAAACCCAATCTGTATGCACTCTGTCAACCGCGTCTGGTGCCACCACATCGACGATGCAATCCTTTTCATTTCTGTCAACCAGCTCCGTTCGGACCAAACATTTTCTTCACAACCTTGCGTAGAACCAATCCCCCTTAGGATCCCTATTTCATTCAGATGAGGACATCCTGGAGGCCATGACGGAGCCATATTATCCATGGGATGAAATGCATCACCGTTCGCTTTTTCTCCCAAGAAAAATGTTCAATCCTAACAAGACAGGAGAACAAGATATTTATGCGATTGAATCAAAATATTTCCTCCCATCAGGAAAATTCGATTGGTTCAAGAACCCCATCTCGATGCTCGATGCGTTCGAGGAAGGAAACATGTCAAACATTTCACCTACCATCAAGGTGAACATATCGCAAAATCCTGGAAAGGTCAAAGAAATCTCACTAGGGGCAGCATGCTCATGAGAAGAAATAACCTCTTATACCCAGTTGCTACAAGAGTATAGATATATCTTCGTGTGGGACTACTCAGAGATGCTTGGGCTTAGTCCCACTATCGTAGAGCACCATATTGACCCCTGGCCTGACGTACCTCCAATACGCCAGAAACAACGTCAACTGTGCCCATCAAAATCAAAAGAAATAAAACGAGAAATCGACAAGATTCACAAAGTTGGGTTTATCTACCCCATTGCTTACACATATTGGTTTTCCAACCCTGTTCCCGTCTTGAAAAAACAGGGCACCATACGTGTTTGCACCGATTTTTATGATTTGAAAAAAGCATGTCACAAGGACAATTAACCCACCCCATTCATCGACCAAGTCATCAATGCCTGTGCAGGTCATGAGACCCTCTCCTTTATGGATGGATTCTCCGGGTACAATCAAATTCAAATCTGCCACACCAACCAGTACAAAACTACATTCACTACCCTCTGGGCACATTTGCATACAAGGTGATGCCATTTGGCTTAAAAAATGCAGGAGCCACCTTCCAGAGGACCATGAATTACATCTTTCATAACTTGGCACACCTTATCCTCACCTACTTGGACGACCTCACAATCTGATCCAAGAAGCACTCTGACCATCTCGAGGATCTCCGACTGGTATTCCAACGATGCCAGAATTATAGCCTATGCTTGAACCCCCTCAAGTGCATATTTTGCATCACAGCAGGAAAACTTTTAGGTTTTACCATGTCCCAAAAAGGAATTTGTGTGTACGCCCTCAAGGTCCAGGCCATCAAAGAGGTACCTCCACCTCGAACCCTCAAGCAACTACAAATTTTGTAGGGGAAGGAAAATTTTCTAAGATGTTTTGTCTTGGATTAAGCCACTTGCGCTCAAGGGTTCCTGCGCCTCCTTCGCCAGGACATCCCATTCAAATGGGACGACCATGCCCAACAAGCGTTCGACGCGTTGAAAGACACATTGTCTTCAGCATCATTGATTAGCCCCCCATGTTATCACTTTGAAATTTCCAAAGGTTTTTTCAAGCGTTAAAAATAAATATCAGAGGTAACTACAAACCACTTTTGGAGCTTAGGATCTAGCCTTCGTAAATTCAGAGAGGGCTCTCTCTATATGATTTAACTTTGTTTATTTAATATATTTTAGGCTAGTTATGTATGCTTGATTTGGATTGATTTTGATTGGTTGGTGGAATTAATGATTTAGATGAATAGGTGCTTTTCCATTTTCCATTAGGCTATGGAGTCAATATGCTTTGAAATCAGAAAAAAATTAAATTATAAAGAAAGTATTACAGGGCAAGGTAGGTGAGCAATATCAAATCTCAAGGCTGAATGGTGAAGTGATTTTTCAATCAGGATCGAGGAGCAATTAAGAATTCCTTAAACCAAATAATGAAGAAGGGTGAAGAAAGTCAATCGGGATCACAGGGAAATTAAGAATTCTCTAAACCGGATATTAGAAGAAAACATAGAAATTTATAACAGTTAAAAGAAGAGTGTAATGTTTAAGCAAATTTTGCAGTAAAACTCTTGTTATAACATTCAAATTTAGAACACATATAATTTTATGGAATACTTAGAAAGAGAACATGAACAATTGAAATTTATACTTCACTGAGATAGCTCAACACATGAATCCTGTAAATAAGTTTCTTTATAACTTGTTCTGTCTGTCAACTAGAATTTGGTACAATAAACCTCAGGCACTACATCAGTCAGCTACGGAAATATTCAAAAATCCACACTTGATACTTCGAATGGTGAAGTATTTATAGAAAACATTACAAAAAATATCCTGTCAACTGACCAGGATTTATTATAGGAAAATAAAATATCTTTATGCAAAAAGATAGTGACACATTTCAACTGACTGATATCTGGCCCTGATTCTTTGATTGTTTTTACCTGTTTGTTTCTTTCATCTTCCTTTTTCTTTCATCTGTACGTTCTTTCACCTGTATGTTATTTCACCCTTCATAGTAAATCACACCATTTCTCCCATGTTTCTTCATCTAGGATCTTGATTTTAATAATCTTAGGGTAAATCTCATTTGCCTTTGAATATTTGGTAAATGTAGGCTTATTTACAAAAAGGTGATTTACCTCATGCTGGAGGTAAAAGAAGTTTTCTAGAGTTTGAAGTTGTTTTGCTTGGGCTAAAGGCTCTGTTAATGACAAATCCTTCTCTATTTCAAATTCATATCTTGTGGGTCTAGAGTAAGTAGGATGGAACTAGCATCAAGTTGCTCCTCCATCTCTTGGTTTCATTAATCGCTTGCACAGCAAAAATAAAACTACCTGTAATGAAAAAAAGGGTTTGCAGGGAGGTGAGTGGGCTTCAGTATTTTTTGCAAGTTCGATAGAGATAGGGAAGTAACAAAATAGCAGGGTTTTATTTATTTATTTTTAAACTTGGGGTTTATCGTATGGTGCAAGGGTTTTATTATTTTAAAAAGTAGTGGTTTATCGTGGTGTTTTATCGCACGGCGCGGGAGTGGTTTGGTGGTTTGGGATGAGGGGGTGCGATAAAATATGGAGGTGTCGCGTGGCAAGGGAGAGGGTGGATAAAACCACCTATTTCGCACCCCCTCTTGGTTTTAAACTTCGAGCATCAGGGAGTGTGAAAGGGATCAGAGGTCGTCCAATCTGCTCAACTGTAATCGAACGGTTGATGGGGTTAAGAGCTTTTTAAAGGAGGTGGGGTCGGGAAATACATATGCAGAGTTTGTGAAATATATTAGGCAGGAGGCTAAAATTAAATATGGAGTTTAATTAAATTCATTAAGCAGAGGTTTCAAATGATAGCGGGAGGGGGTTAAATGAAGTGGGGTCCAATTGATCTTTTTGCGCTTTTAAACTTTGAAAAATTGGGTTTTGTGTTTTATGAAAAAATAAAGTATTATTTAAGGGGGAAAGGGGGTTTTAGCAAGGGAAAGGGGATTTTCAAAATGGAAAATGGTTTTTAGGAGGGGAAAAGGGTTAGCATAAGGGGGAATGAAAAGGGAAAAGGGGTTTTAGCAAGGGGAAGGGATTTTCAACAGGGAAAGGAATTTTTAGCAAGGGGAAAGGGTTAGAAAGATATTTTTGATAAGCATAATGATGCTTATAATTTTTGAAAATTATTTTACCTGCCCTTTAATTTATCCTAACATTTTTTCTTTCCTTTAGGGGGTGCATTTGAGCTTGCTGACCCTTTTATTTTCTTTTGATAAGAAAACTAACTTATTTCTAACCTTTTATCTTCCAATGGCTCAGATTAAACTTATGAGCTCATTTTTATTCTCTACCTAACTACTGATATGCCAAGATTAAATGGTTTGGTCAGATATTTATTCACTAACTATCATAACATAAAATTTAAAGGCATGAATGAACAAGATTAGATTGCATGATCATCATGAATTTTGTGGCATTTTGAACAAGGTGCACACAATGTATTTACAAAAGTAAAGTAAACTAAGAGTAGTGGCATTTGAATGTGCAACACTTTCAGAATTTATTTTTGTTTCTTTTTATGGGGTTCACATTTTATATCTTTTTTTATCTTTCTTTCTTTTGGTCCTTTGATTATTCTTTTAGGACACACCCTCTTTTCATTTTTTAATATGGAAAACATTTGCAGAAATGCAAAGGTATGTACAATATTACAAGACTTACATAGCCAATTAAAAATTATGATCCTTATGATTATATAACCCTAATAGTGGATATAACGCTAATAGTGGATCCACTTGGGGATGGCATCTCCTTGTGAGATGTCAAGAAATTTTTTATTAGTGGCCTTGGAACTTTGACTTTTCTTTTCTTGAAACTGCTTTCTGTGATCTCCTTTATTCAAGCATGTGATGTTATATCTTTTAAAGATTAAGTTTTCCTTTTCAGGCTTCAACTTTACAAGATAATCATCCACTCCAATCTAAACTTTGTTATGGTATTTACAATGAGTAAAATAGAACAAACAAAATACTGGTTAATCTGGTGAAAAATATTGCTTCAGCATTCGGCCATTGACTGGTCCACCCGGTAAGTCTGTTCCATTTAATTCTTTCAATAAAAAGGCATTGTTGCCTCTGTAACCATAAATAATGTATGGGCCCTTCCAAAGAAAATCAAATTTCCCATGTTTTCCTTTGTCTTCCCTTCTGGAATCCCATTTTAGTACTTGATCACCTATGAAGAAATCATCTGCTTTAGTTTTATTATCAAAGATCTTCTTGATTTTGTCTTGAATTACTTGGGCTTTGATATAAACTTCTTCCCTAGTTTGTTGTAAATGAATTGTTTGGTTTATCCTCCTTTGGATGTCATTTGGTTCTACTTGCATCTCTTGAATCATTTTTATTACTGTCACTCCTAATGAAGATGGAAAAACAACATCCATCCCATATACCAATTGATAGGGAGATGTGCCAATATATTTCTTAGTAGTTAGTATGTCTACCCATAGGGCATTCACCAAACTTGTATTCCAGGTTTTCTTGTTATCCTCTAATAGCTTCTTAATGATGTTGACTAGGCTTTTGTTTGAAGACTCTGCTAGTCCATTACCTTGAGGGTAATAGGCAGTGGAATGGCCTAGGGTGATATGGTATCGGTTACAAAAATCTATCATTTTCTTGTATTTGAAGGTAGCAGCATTATCAGTGATGAGCTTTTATGGGCATCCAAATCTAGAAAGGATGTTGTTCTCAAGAAATGAAATAATGACAGAGTTTGTGGCTTGTCTAGAAGGGATGGCTTCTATCCACTTGGTGGAGTAGTTAGTGGCTATCAAAATCCATTTATGTTGGGCAAAGGAGGGTGGGTGAATTTCACCAATGAAGTCTAAACCCCATTGTTGAAATGGAATTTATATTGAGATAGGTTTGAGGGGTAATGGTAAGAGTTTCTTCTTCCCTTCAAATATTTGACATTTGTGACAGGAGGTCACATACTTTCGAACATCTGCAAAAAGGGTGGGCCAGTAAAAACCTGCCCTCAAAATTTTGTTAGCAGTTGTTTTCCAATACAAGTGTCCTCCACAATCTCCTGCATGAAATTCCTGCATGACTTTGTCAGCTTCATCTTTTAATAAACAATTTAATAGAATTCCACCATGATATTTCCAAAATAAAACATTATCTAAGATACAATATTTCATTTCTTTCATTTTTAAGAATCTACTTTTGGTTCTAGAAAAACCAGGAGGAGCTTGTAGGTTGAGTAAAACAAATGTAAGGTTTGCACACCAGGGTGAATCTATGAAAGCTTCACTGATTTGTGGACTCTCCATGTCTTCTTGATCATCTATGGCAGCAATGAAATTTATATCTAAGGCTTGACAGTTTGATTCATCCATGAGTTTGGCCAAACCTTGGCCTTTGATTAATTTTGTAGGCTTGATCTCAATGTCATATTCTAGTATTATGGCAATCCATTTGCCTCTTTTTCCATCAAGCCCATTCTGAATTAGAATATCCTTTACAACTAAGTTTGGAACATATGCTATTATGTGAGAGTATAGAATGTATACTCTAAAATATTTAATGGCTTTCACTAAAGCAAGAGCTTGTTTTTCCATTATATTATACTTTAGTGTTGCATCTCTCAAATTTTTACTAAAGAAAGCAATGGGTTGTTCAAGGCCCTCATCGTTCTTTTTCAACAAGACTACTGCAATGGTGTATTCTGAAGAAAATGAAAACATTATGAAATATCTGTTAAAATTAGGACTTATGAGGACATGTGCTTTAGTAAGGGCTTCTTTGACTGCTTCAAAATATTGTTTTTCTTCTACTGTCCATTTGAGTATTGAATCCTTTTTTAACATGTTGTTTAAATTTCTAATTAGTTCTGCTAAGTTAGAGATGAATCTTCTAAGAAAAATTATTTTTCCTGAAAATTCTTGTAATTATCTAATGTTAGTAGGATGACTGATATTTAGGATTGCTTCTATTCTAGTTGTATCAATTATAATGCCCTATTTTGAAATGATGTGTCCTAGAAGTTTTCCTTCTTCTAATCCAAAAAGTGACTTTTTAGGATTTAAGGATATGCCAAACTTTATGCATTTTATGAATATTCTTCTTAGATGTTCTAGATGTTCATTATCTGACTTGGAAAACACTGTGATATCATCTAGGTAAATTACTAAAAAATCATGGATTTCCTTTTCAAAGGCTATTTCCATGGCTCTTTGGAATGTTTCTCCAGCATTCATCAGTCCAAAAGGAATTTTCAAGTACATGAAAGTTCCCCAGGGAGTGGTGAATACAGTCTTAGCTTGATCTTCAGGTTGGACTAGGATTTGGTTGTATCCAAAAAATCCATCAAGTAATGAAATTATGGATGACCTTACTACCCTCTAGAGAATGTGGTCCATTTTAGGGAGGGGATAGTTATCCTTCAGTGATACTTTGTTCAAGTTTCTGAAATCAACACAAAGCCTGATTTCTCCTGTTTTCTTTCTAGTGGGGACTAAATTAGAGACCCAATCAGAATATCTGATGGGTGCTATGATTTTAGCATTGTACATCCTTTTAATTTCTTTCTCTATTAATGGCATAATAACAAGGTTAATTATCCTCATCTTTTGTTTAAAAGGCTTCTAGTTTTCTTTAATTGTTATCTTATGCTGGATAATGTTGGTATTATAAGACTTGAGTTCTTCATAATTCCGGGAAAAAAATGTCTTGGAACTCTTTAAACAAGCTAATTTACTTCAAATTTTCAGCTGGGGGTAATGTCTTAGATATCTTGATAAGCTTGGGATTTTCTTTTGTTCCTATGTTGCATTCCTCTATATCTGACCTTACAGGCTCCATTTTAGGTTTTCTAGCTACATCTTTGGAGTCAAAGAGGTCTTCTAGTGGGGCTAATCCCTTAGGAAAAATGTTGTCTTTGAGGTTTAAAACTTCTGATTCATCATTGATTAATTCCTCAATTTCTACTGTTTTTAATTGTTCTATTTCTACTTTAGTCAATCTAGTTGGTTCTATTTTATTTACATCATTTACATCTATTTCCTTATTTATGGTATAATCTAATGTACAATCACTGTCTATATTACCATTTTGAAATTCTCCTTCAAAAATCATAAAATCAAGAATGATTGTCTTGTGAAAATATTTGCCAATACTTTAAATTATCATGTATGGTTGGTCTATGTCTTACCTCAGCAATGTACTGATGATTCGGCTGAAAGGGTAACCTGCATGTGCTAGCAAAAGTGGCTAAGCTATGTGCTTGCATATTCTGCTTTCTTGGAATGAAAACAAATTCAGTTTCAAGGAAACATCTTATCAAGTATAGGATGGTTTCTCTGTAACACCTAAGTCTAGGATTATTAGTAATGTACTCTCCCTTGACTTGTTTTGTAATAAGTTCTGAGTCTCCCATGATGGAAACTCTTTTAGCTCCAAGTTTTCTTATAGTTTGAAGGCCTAGCACTAATGCTTCGTATTCTGCCATATTTTTAGTGCATTTGAAATTTAATCTGTAAGCATGTCCTTCTAAATGATCATTTTCTAAGTTATAGATCCATACTCCAGCTCCTGCTCCTAATCTATTTACAGATCCATCAAAATCTAAATTCCACATAGATTGATGTGTTATATTTTCACTATCGACTTCTATGTGTTTCTCTTCTACAGCTGTGATTTTATCTTTGTCATTGTCTGAATTACATAAGATAAATGAGTCCAAATCAGAATGCATGGAATAGATAGGGTAATTCTGTGGTCTTTCTAAACTAATTACCATGAATTTCATTAAGGTTTCTCTATATAGCTTCCTTTGTTGAACAAACACAGAAATGGTAGCATATGACATATCTAATTGCAATGATCCCTGTAATTTTGTTCCCCATGAGCAAGATAATAACATGCCATGTTTGGGAGGGATATCAGAAACTACTATGTCTATAACAATACTCTTGGTTGGGTATTGGACTAGAGTTACACACATATATTTTATCAGGCCAAGGCATTTGACTTGACTAGAATCAAAGGAGAACAGGTCTTTGTAGGGTCTAGTGATGTCTAAGTTTAATTTTTCCATGACTGTTTTAGGCATTAAGTTATGAGATGCTCCTGAATCCAACATAGAATTATGTAAGATTTTATCATGAATGTTTAAGCTAATGTAGAATGGAGGGACACCCCCTTGTTGATGTTTCCCACTTACTTCAGGACCGAATAATAACTCAGGTTTATCATCATTGAGGTTGACAACATCTTTGCCTTCACCTATGTTTAGTGTTTCAGTAATTTGTGCCTTGTATGAGTCATTTTTCACTAGCTTTGTTAAAGGAACTAGTATTCTTAATTTGGCTATCTCAATTTTGATATTGAATGGCATTTGATTTTTTCCTAATTTAATGATTTCATCTTTACCAATTGTGGCTTGTGTGGTTTTGTCTTCTTTATCAACATTTGGTAATTCAGTTTGTGTGTCAACTATTTTGTTTTCAATTTCCTTGTCTGGAATGGTTTTAGTAGCAGTTGATGTGAGTTCTACAATCTTTGGGATGGAATAATTATGAGTTTCTCTAGGGAGAATTTATAGAATTTTGGTCACAAGTGCTTCTATTGTTTTCTTAGTTTGGGTGTGGACTAATTTCTTAATAAGAACCTCTTTGTTCTTTTTGCTTCTAACGTTATATTGTTTATGAACTTCGTAGATAACAGATTCATAGCCTTGTTTGTAGTCATAGGATTCTCCATACTCTAATTGTAATTGTTGCAACATGTACAACTATTGTTCTTCCCGGGTAAAAAAAATGGCATCTTCATTGTTTACTCCCATTGAGTTTATCTGCGTGTCTTGGTATTCTTCATTCTGTTGTGAACTTTCAACATAGTTTTCCTGGAAAGGTGATCTAATCTATTGATCGGGTACAACTTCTCTTGATTTACCAGTATTAGGATTTTTCCTAAAGTTGGGGTTTCTATTTTGGGGACCTTGTTGATTTTCCCACTGATGTTTTCTTTCCATGATCTCTAGTCTATCCATTAGTCTTTCTACATTTTTGGCTAAACTATCAATCTTAATATCTGAAGTGGATGGTTATCCTTAATGGTCACTATCATCTCATTCCTCATCCTAGCTCTTTTAGCTAGTAAGTTAACTTCTACAGTAACTACATCACTATGCATATGTTCTAAAGTTGCAGGGTTTCTTTATCTTAACTGATAGGACATGTCAGCATCAAAACCTTCTGGAAATTTAATTAGGGACAAGCCTAATGGAGATTTGATATTCACTGGAATTGCATTGTAAATGTTGTTAAACCTAGTACAGTAATCCTGAACAAATTCATTAGGAGATATCCTAATGTTCTCCTTTTCAGATAATATCTAGAGAGGGTTTTTATTTCTTTCCCATTTGTTTATAAAAAATTGGTGGAAAGCAACTAAATCAACAATATGGTTAGCGGGTAAAGATTTAAACCATTTTTTAACATCTCCTGCTAATGTTTGTGAAAATAATCTCATTTGTACATCAGCCTCATCAACTTCATGTAACTCAAAATAATCTGTCATTTTATCTACATGTTGTTGAGCAGTAACTGACCAATACCATCAAACTGAAAATTTTTACTCTGGTATTCTTGTGGCATGGCATGTAAAGGGGCCTGTAAGGACAAAGGGGAAAATATGGCTGCCATGGCTAATACTTTAGCTTGACTGGGAGGTAAAGTAGTGGTGCTTGAAGATGAACTCGATACATTAGGTTGGAGAGGAATTTTAGGTATGACTGGTTTTGTGGAATGAACTGCGGTGGATATTATAAGTGAGGTGGAACTGAATGAAGTTGTATTTACAGTTTCTGAAGATACTATAGAGAGCTTATGGGTAGCAGCAGTTAGGGAAGCTAATTCAATTGACTATTGAAAATAGGCTTCATCTATATTTTTTATCAAAGTTGAGGTTAAAACATCAAGTTTGTCAAAAGTATCTAGAACCTGTTGATCTAAATCAAGTTGTATAGTATCTTTCTTTGATTCAATAAATTGAATAAAATTGGGGTCTATTACAATATCATGGACTGAGTTTTCAGATTTGGTACGAAATAAAGAATGATCAAATGATTAATCAAATTGAATATCATGTATGCTTGATAACTCCTTAGGAAGTGAATTTTCTTTGATTAACTCACTACTACTTCCTTGACTCTCTACTTTCTTAGGTTTTCTTAAAATTCTATCAGGATCATCAACAATTGTAGTAGGTTGTGGATCAGGATGAGCCCTTGTATAATATGGTCTTTTAGAAGCCACAATTTTAACTTACTATGATAAATTCAAACAACCTTTTAAAACCTTAATGTGGAATATGAGGAAAATTGTTTCCTTTAAGATTTATTTTAACTAGGGACTGATTCTTCCCTAGTATGGTCGCCAATATGTTATCACTTTGAAATTTCCAAAGGTTGTTCTAATCATTAAAAAGAAATATCAGAGGTAACTAAAAACCGCTTTTGGATCTTAGGAGCTAGCCTTCCTAAACTCAGAGAGGGTTCTCTCTATATGATTTAACTTTTCTTATTAATAGATTTTAGGCTAGTTTTGTATGCTTGATTTGGATTGATTTTGATTGGTTGGTGGAATTAATGATTTATATGAATAGGTGATTTTCCATTTTCCATTGGGCTATGGAATCAATATGCTTTGAAAACATAACAAAATCAAATTATAAAGAAAGTATTTCAGGGCAAGGTAGTGAGCAATATCAGATCTCAAGGCTGAATGGTGAAGTGATTTTTCAATAGGGATCAAGGAGCAATTAAGAATTCCTTAAACTATATAATGAAGAAGGGTGAAGAAATTCAATCGAGGTCAGAGGGAAATTAATAATTCTCTAAAAATGATATTAGAAGAAAACATAGAAATGTATAACAGTTAAAAGAAGAGTGTAATGTTTAAGAAAATTCTGCAGTAAAACTCCTGTTATAACATTCAAATTTAGAACACATATAATTTTATGGAATACTTAGAAAGAGAACATGAACAATTGAAATTTATACTTCAATACATGAATCCTATAAGAAGTTTCTTTATAACTTGTTATGTTTGTCAACTGGAAGTTGGTACAATAACCCTCAAGCACTAGATCAGTCAGCTACAGAAATATTCAGATATCCACACTTGATGCTTCAAATGATGAAGTATTTATACAAAACATTACAAAAATATAGTGACACCTTTCAACTGACTGATATCTGGCCATGATTCTTTGATTGTTGTTACCTGTTTGTTTCTTTCATCTATCTTTTTCTTTCATCTATACGTTCTTTCAACTTTATGTTCTTTCACCCTTCATAGTAAATCACACCATTTCTCCCATGTTTCTTCATCTGGTATCTTGATTTTCATCATCTTATGATAAATCTCATCTGCCTCTGAATATTTGGTAAACGTAGGCTTATTTACAAAAAAAGTGATTTACCTCATGCTGGAGGTAAACAAAGTTTTCTAGAGTTTGAAGCTATTTTTCTTGGGCTAAAGGCTCAATTAATGGAAACTCCTTCTCTATTTCTAATTCCTATCATGTGGGTCTGGAGTAAGCAAGATGGAACTAGTATCAAGCTACTCCTCCATCTCTTGGTTTCGTTAATCACCTGCATAGAAAAAATAAAATTACATGTAATGAAAAAAAGGGTTTGCAGGGAGGTGATTGGGCTTCAGTGTTTTCCGCAAGTTCGACAGAGATAGGGAAATAATAGAATAGCAGGTTTTTTTTTTTTTTGAAACTTGGGGTTTATCGTATGGCGCGGAGGTTTTATTATTTTAAAAATTAGCAGTTTATCATGGTGGTTTATCGCAAAGCGCGGGAGTGGTTTTGTGGTTTGGGATGAACGGGAGCGATAAAATATGGAGGCGTCACGTGGTAAGGGAGTTGGTGGATAAAACCACCTATTTCGCACCCCCCCCCCCTTGGTTTTAAACTTCGAGTGTCAAGGAGTGCGAAAGCGATCGGATGCCATCCGATCTGCTCAGCTGTAATCGAACGGTTGATGGGGTTAAGAGATTTTTAAAGGAGGTGGGGTCGGGAAATACATATGCGGAGTTTGTGAAATATATTAGGCAGGAGACTAAAATGAAAGATGCAATTTAATTAAATTCATTAACCGAAGTTTTAAACTGATAGCGAGGAGGAGGTTAGATGAAGTGGGGTCCAATTGATCTTTTTTCACTTTTAAACTTTGAAAAAGTGGATTTTGAGTTTTGTTGGGATCCTGTGATTTGGCAAATTGGTAAACCAAATGACAAGGCAACATATAAACCAGTCTTTAGAGCTCTAAGATCTAGCCCTCCTAGTCTCAGAGAGGGATCTCTCAATATATTTGCAAAGATATGATTTTTTTGCTTGAAAAAGGTTGATTTTAGGCTAGTTATTAAGCATGAGTTTGTTTGATTGTTTTGTGGGACATGATGACCTAGGGAGCATAGATAGAAAAAGGGAAATCTCTAAGTCATTGGGTAATGGATTCAAGTAAAATTTTGTAACTAGTTTGTAGATGAATTAGGGGTATCAAATGGAAAATCTAACTTGGTTGTTGGAGCTACAAAGTTTTCAGATGAAATGAAATGAACATCAAGGTTTTTAGAATGAAAAGTAGAACTAAGGGCAGTTAAGAATCCTTAATTATATGTACTCTTCAACAAAGGGACTTAAAGCATCATTTGAACATGAAGAAGTATTTTATAGACAGGGCTAACCATGAATTCTACAAATCACACTCCAGCAAATAATAATTTCAAGACAAACTTTTAAAATGAAATCTAAGAGTCGAGGAACGCTCTATTTCATCAAAGATTTCACTTTCAAGGATAAGAAAACATTCAAGATTCAAAAATAATTGCATTCATAGAAGAGGGAACTCATAAAAATCTAGGATTACAGCTATAAAGACCTTCAAAACAATTATTTGAGCAAGTACAAAGGGTATGATCAAAACAGAACTCTTTGGCAAACTTTGGACAATGGTACTTTGAAAGGAGACTTCAAAAACAGTTTTTAAAGTGTCAACAAGAAGCAGGGAAAACCATAAATCATCTTGAGGCTAAATGTATTGAATTATTTCTGAAATAAACAAGCTTAAGGGTTGAGAATCAGTTGAACTACTTAATCAAACATTCAGCAGATGAAAACATAAAGACAGTGAAGAGTAAACAGGTCTAAAGTGCTTCTAAGAGACATTTCTTAGCCGAAAACCTTTACTCTAATGTAAGCAAGAGATGATGAAAACATAATGGAAAATAGGGCAAACATAAACAGATTTAGAATACTTCACCAACAACCAAGCTCAGGGATCCAATGACAGAGCTTTCTCCATCCACAAACAGGTCAAAACATCCACAGGTTCCAGTACATCAATTTCTCTTCAATCTCAGCAGAACTATGTATTACTTCAAAGAGTTATCAAATTCCCCCTATACAATGAGTTCGAATGCAGTATTTATACTGCAAATGAGGAGGTGGAAACATCTAGGGTTCAAAATGTCATTAATGACATAGTAAATGCACTCCTATACTTAAAAACCATGCAAGGCATAAGGTAGGAATGTTTCTCAACTACTTCTCTAAGTATTAAATCTGTCTTTACTTCCTAAGGATAAAATAGCTGAAAAGATTGACTTTGAGGCTCTTTTCTATCTTTTACAATAACTGTCTAACAGTTTTAAAATATCTTTTGTGTAATAACTGCCAATTTTCCCTTTGAGGTATAAAGTAAGTGAAAGGTGTCACTTTTGATTTATTAAGTGAATAACTGCCCCTTTAATGTATCCGAGGCTATCTTTAAGCCTAAGTTTCCTTTATTTTATCATCAAAAATGTGTTTTTAAGGCCTTTTAGCCTCGATCTGCTAATTAATCCTTTAAATCTTCTGTCTGCCTCTTTATATTTTGATGCTCTATTTTTCTGCCTTTATCTCTTTTTCTTTTTAACAAATGTTTTATTCATTAATCCCTTATGCCTTTTAAAACCTTGATTAGGTTTTAATCTTCTGTCCTAAGGCTCTGATTTTTCCTTAAGCCTTTATAATGCATTTACAATGTCTTTTTTCCTTTTGCTGTTGTGTACAGGTGTCTGCGAGATGTTGAGGGTTTGATGATGTAAAACAGTGCTCATAGAACACTGATCGAACTATGAAACTAACCCTGGAAATTCCCTTTCTTCGTGATTCGGCCCTTGTTCAGACCACAAAGGTCGTAACCTCCTGTTCCGTCCCTTTATGGACTGTGGGAGGGTTTTAACCTTTTAAAACCGTTATCTAACCTACACAAGACAAATAAAACGTTAATAAAACCATGTGGGGTCGGAAATATTTCTTCGGAGGCTGGCGAAGGAGGTTGCAGAGAGGCGGAATGCATGGAGGAAGGATTTTAATGGCGGAGGGCGAAAAAAAAATGGTTTAAAATGGACTTTGGTGCGAAAATGGGCATAAGTGGTTTTGGAAAACCATTGGCGGTTTTCGCATGACAAACAGGTGGTAAGTGGTTTAGCTTGGAGGGAACGCGATCCAATAATATCGCGCCACGCGTCCTCTGCAATACCACCGGTTTTGCGCAACTTTTGGTTATTAAACCTCGGACGCAGAAATCGCGCGATATGCGATATCGACCGTTGGATGAGAAGGGGTAGATCCAACAGTCGGGAGAGAAACGCAATGGGAAAGGTGTGCGGGCGGGGAATTTAGTGGAAACCAAGTGGCAGCCAAAGATTGGACGGGCGGCTTTGTGGGTGGAAGGTGGGCCATGTGGTGACGTAAGCAGTTTTTGTTTGGTAGCGGGGTGGTTGATCGGCGGGGTGTAAATGATCAGGTTGCATGGTAGCCGTCGGATCTAGGCCTAAGGCCTTTGATATATGGTCAAGAATGGACCAAGAGAAAGCAAGGAAGGGGAAAAGAAAAAAGGGAAGGGGGCTTTAAGGAAAGGGCGTCGGGGAGTGGTCCTGTGGATGGAGCAGAGGACCAGGAGCGAGGGTAGGGTGATAATCGCATTAGCGGGGAGAAATTTTCGAAGAAAGGTGGAATTTTAGAGGAAGGCCGATGCGATGGGGTTTAGGGTGCTTGGTAATAGCGCTCGGACATATGGAAGAAAATGGCCAAAGGTTTTAAGCCCTTGGGGGCTTATACCTTTATTAATAAAAAGATTGTTTTTTAGGCCCGAAAATGGGTTTTTAGGCCAAATTGGAAGTTCCGATAGGTGAAAGTGGTTTTTTAAACCAAAAAAATAGTGATTTTATGGGTTTTAAAGAGGGTTTTTTAGGGAAAATGAGGGATAAATGAGAAAGGAAAAGAATGAACTGGGCTTAGCAAATGATGGAAAAAATGGCCTACATACAGTCTCTTAGGATTCTGAATAAGGAACAGCTGCAGCAACTTAGGGAACAACAGCTGCTAAGGAACAACACTTTAGGGAACAACATCTGCTAAGGAACAACACTTTAGGGAATAGCAGGCTAAGGAACAACAATGCTAAGGAACTGTAGTTTAGGGAACAATAATGCTAAGGAACAACATTGCTAAGGAACAACATTTTTAAGGAACATCAGGATAACCTTTTTAGGAGACATAGATGAAGATTTCATTGGACTGATGGACTTGAAATGGTGAAGGCAGTGAAATTTCTAGAACTCATAATGTATCTTGCAATTTTGTTCTAGAAATCTGGGTTTGTTACATTTATTCATCTTTGGATAAAGTCAAAATCATGGATGACTAACAAGTTTTATGAAAACATAAAGTTTTATTTAAGGGGGAAAGGGGGTTTTAGCAAGGGAAAGAGGATTTTCAAAGGGGAAAAGGGTTTTTAGGAGGGGAAAATGGTTAGGATAAGGGGGAAAGAAAAGGGAAAAGGGTTTTAGCAAGGCGAAGGGATTTTCAACGGGGAAAGGAATTTTTAGCAAGGGGAAAGGGTTAGAAAGATTTTTTTGATAAGCATAATGATGCTTATAATTTTTGAAAAGTATTCTACCTACCCTTTAATTTATCCTAACATTTTTTCTTTCCTTTATTGGGTGCATTTGAGCTTGCTGACCCTTTTATTTTCTTTTGATAAGAAAACTAACTTATTTCTAACCTTATACCTTCCAATGGCTCAGATTAAACTTATGAGCTCATTTTTATTCTCTACCTAACTACTGATCTGCAAATATTAAATGGTTTGGTCAGATATTTATTCACTAACTATCACAACATAAAATTTAAAGGCACGAATGATCAAGATTAGATTGCATGATCATTATGAATTTTGTGGCATTTTGAACAAGCTGCACACAATTTATTTGCAAAAGTAGAGTAAACTAAGAGTAGTGGCATTTGAATGTGAAACACTTTCAAATTTTATTTTTTGTTTCTTTTTATGGGGTTCACATTTTATATTTTTTTTTATCTTTCTTTGTTTTGGTCCTTTGATTATTCTTTTAAGACATACCCTCTTTTCATTTTTTAATATGGAAAACATTTGCCGAAATGAAAAAGTATGTACAATATTACAAGACTTAACATAGCCAATTCAAAATTATGATCCCTATTATTATAGGACCCTAACACCCCAGACTATAACAAAGATTACATCCTATATCTCTCAGCATCCGAGACCGCGTTGGCCGGAGTATTGATCCAGGAGGGCCCAGATGGGAATGAACATGTAATCTGCTACGTGAGCAAAACCTTATCAAGCTCGGCATTAAGATATGAAACCAAAGAAAATACTGCCCTAGCACTAATTCATGCAGTCTAAAAGCTTCGCATCATCTTAAAGACCACAAGGGTCGTCGCGGATATCAACCCCATCAAATATCTGCTCACGCGTCGTCTAATGAACCACAAATACGCCCGTTGGATAGTCATTTTACAAGAATACGACTTACAGTTTCGCTCCCTTCAGAGCAAAAATGCATAAAACTTAGAAAAGTTAATTACAGACCTCCCAAGTCATACCAAAGGATCACCAGTAAAAAAATCGCTACCAGATCAACATCTCTTCCTCGTAGCAACCAACGACCCTTGGTACAAAGATATCCTCCTCTTCTTACGAACCTTAAAGTTCAGACCCCATCTCACTTGAGATGACTATTGGCGTATTCGCAATCAGGCCTCCTGATACTTCCTTATCGGTGATGTCTTATGTCGACGGGGCATCGACACCATCTTACGTCGATGCCTCACCCACGATCAAGTGGAACAAGCCCTCAATGACTACCACAACGGAGTGTGTGGTGGCCACCTTTCCGGAATGGACACCACCCAAAAAGTCCTACGAGTAGGTATTTCTGGCCCACTTTGTTTCTCGATTGTATTTCAGCAGTCAAGAGGTGTGAAAGATGTCAGCGCTTCGCTCATAAGGCAAGAGCAGCTCCCGCTCCCTTGCACCCTGTCATTGTCGCTGGTCCATTTTGCAAATGGGGGATCGACTTCATGACTTACAACCCTGCATCATCTAGAAATCACAAATAAATCATAGTGGTTGTCGATTATTTCACCAAGTGGGTAGAGGCTATGCCCACATATGACAACACCGCAGAAATCGTCGCACGATTTCTATTTAACCATGTCATTTCCTGATTCGGCGTTCCCAAGGATTTGGTCTCCATCCATGGGAAACACTTAGAAAACGAATTTTTCCATGAGCTATCTCACCATCTCAGATTCACCCATGAATTCACTTCACCATGCTACCCCCAATCCAATGGAAAAGTAGAATTTGTGAATAAACTCCTCAAAACTATGTTACAGCGTATGGTGAATAACCACAAAAAAATTGGCACCACATGCTTTTCTTCGCCCTGTGGGCATACCGCATGCCCGTGAAAACATCCACGGGTTGCAAAACCTTCCACTTGGTATATGGAGTCGAATTCGTGATTCCCATAGAACGTGAGGTCCCAAATTTACATGCCGCCATCAAACTCCTCGATGATACCCAGCCCCTGGAACAACATCTAGTACAACTAGAGTACTTCGATGAAAGCCGACGACAATCGCTGCAACACAATGAGGCCCACAAGAAATGGGTAAAAGCATCATTCGACCGCCACATCAACCCTCATTCATTCACTAAGGGAGAGTTATTCCTCCGCTACAATATCGCAAAATAAGCCCTAGGGCCAGGAAAGTTCAAAACTTTGTGGAAAGGACCCTACATCATAAAACATTGTCTCCTCAAGGGGGGCATACATCTTGATAGAGCTGGACGGAACATGCCTCGGAAACCCTGTCAACGGCCTTTACCTCAAGAAATTCTACCCCTAAGGGCCAAGAAGGCCCACCCCTAGAGCCAAAGTACACAGACCAAAAACTTCAATTTTTTTACCAAAAGACTTGTCGCAAAATACACTCTAGTGTCACAATGGATCATCAACCCAACCATTACTTTGGATTCATTGATGGAGCATCACGATGGTCTCAAAGTTTAGCAGCAGCCGCCTGGGTCATCTACCACCCTAACCGATCACCATTCTGCACCAATGGTGTATGCATCGGCTCAGCCACAAAAAATTAGGCAGAATATGACGTGGTCATCAGAATTATGTGTGATGCCCTCAATTAGGGCTTACGCCATATGCACATCTACCTCGATTCCCAGTTAGTGGTGTCACAGTTAAACCACGCATTTGAGGTACGGGATTCACATCTGTTTAGAGAATATTTGCGTGCAAAAATATTAAGCTGACAGTTTGATCACATTACATTCACACATGTATCAAGAAATAAAAACCAAACAGCTGATCGCATAGCTAAAAATATTCTAAACTAGAATGCATCTCGGATAAACCATCATACATAAAAAACAAAAAACATAGAAAACATAGCTATCCATTAGCATACCATAATCTATAAAAAAACATTAAACAGGACACACCATGTAGAGCCACAAAAAATATCGCTCTCATATATACCAAAAAATATGTGTCTGAGTACAAAAAATAGTATCTCTGACCCGTAAGTCAACCCAAAGATACAAATATACAAGTCGAAAAAAATAAGGGAAGCATCCTCATAATGGGTGCTTTTCCTGTGTACAATATAGACTCTAGGGAAGTGCTCCCCCAAGTAGGGCACCTGGACCCACAGCTGCTCCCGGTACCAACACTGGCGTCGTTGTCAGAACGGAGATCGCAACCTGGCGCAAAGTCGGTCGATAGCCCCTCTCCTGGGCCATCAGAGTCTCCAACCATGCATCGTCGAGGTCATCCACGAAGCCTCGAGTAGGCATCCCCTGGGTCAAGTGGTCCACTCGACCCCATGCATCGCATAAATCCCAAGCTCTGACCTCTAGTGCAGCCACCTGCTTGGTCAACACTGCAACGCGAGCCTCCGTCGCCTCAGCATGAGCACGCTTAGCCACACTCTCGGCAACAGCCGAGCTGCTGCTCTTCCCTGAAGGGTTAGCCTCCCCGCGAGGTTCTCCACCCAGAGGCTGTACTGGAGCTCCTCCCTATCCCCCGCCTACACGAGGAACACCTCTAGGCCGCCGAATTGACTCATGTCCCACCAACCGAGCCATGGGACGCCTCACCTTGCCAACATCTGCAAGAGTAACAAAAATATGTAATTGTCATCATCATACACATATAAAACATAAATACTCAAGTAAAGGTAGAATAAAACACAAAAACATACCTGCTAGCCCCCATGGATACCCAGCAGGAAGACCCATGTCTGAGTCTCCACGGAAGTCCATCCCTGCATAAGGGAATGACAGAAACATCTGAGGATTGGCCTCAAACCAAGCCTCCGTGGTGGTGTTCCAATAACGCCCCACCCTACCTCCACCTCCACGAGGCATCATAGGGGCCCACCTCCTCATGTGAGGCCCCTGAGGTCCCCCAGCAGGCACAACCACCATAGTTCTCAGCAGCACCACCTGCTCATTCATGATGCTATATAGAATGCTAGCATATGTAAATAGCGTTGATCCATCTCAAACCTTTGAAAGCTAAGCCAGCATCCCGTCATAGAAAAAATGAGAAAAATAAAAAAAGTGTCCGGCCCTCAGCCGTTGCAAAACACCAATCTGTGGACCCGATGCCCGATTGGGTGCAGATGACCCCGCTAGTCGCACAATAGCAGCCAGAGCACACCGCTCGGCCAAGTCAGTCATAGAATCTATCAAAATGCACCCCTACGTAAGGGATGCCCCACTACAATGGCCTGCTGAGAACTGCTCAAGATCCACTCTCCCAGGGGGAAGCGAATAAGGAAGCGCCTCACCCTAAGGTAGCACCCCGTTCACAAAATAGATATCCATCTCAGGACAGATAGTAAGGTCGCACCCTCGCAGCAACATGACCATGCGCCGCCTGTTCCAGCATCGAATCAGGTAACGTAGAAGACGGTCCTATGATCTTAAGAGGTCATTCTCCATAAATTTAAGAAGATCCCAGTGCGCCAACTGCTAGCATGCATGAGCATCAGCGACCAAAGCGGCTCGGAGATCAGTCCAATCCGTCTCCCTCCACAACATCCTGTCATCAAACATGCACACATCAGTGACACTAAAAGCACCAAAAATTTCCAAAATTTCCAAAAAAAATTCAAAACTTTTCTTTGACCCTCCAAGCACCTTTTCCTCAAACATGCACGAGAGGAGCGCGTAATTTTTCTCACAGATGCGGAAAGGCGCGCCCAAAGCCAGTACAAGCATGATAAGTTCACGCAAAACCCTTAGTTTTGCACGAAAGTTGCACGCCTGTGCCTTGATTGCCCGTGTGGTCAAGGAAAAAGCTAACCTAGAATATGTACAAGCCCATCCTGTATGGACCCTATCACTGACACACTGAAAAATTAAAATGCAGGACGTCATGGGGCCTACCTAGCTCAAGAATCGCAAGTCCTGGGTACTCAGGCTGACCACAACGGCAATAAACTCCCACACTCAAATGTCACAAATGAACTGAATTTAGCCATATTCGCCTATATGTCGCCCTTTTTGGAATCCTTAGAGGACCATAACGAGAGCTAAGAAGGCCCAATTGCAGGACCGAAAGCAACACTGTGATCAACACTTCATAACACCAAAAGGAGATGCCACACATTCACACCTTTGAAAAAATAAATTTTCAGTGTCGACATGTATGCCCTCTCTCATCTTCTTTTTTTAGCACATGCCTTTCAATAATATTTGAATAAATAAGATTCTTTCACTTGGGGTATTTTTGTTGTAGGTATTGTGCAAACCATCCATCACTCCATCCACTGAAAGTTCTAGAGCAGGTATCATTCTACCCTCAGCATGATAGAGTTCCAAAAAAACTATGCATATCCTAACATCATTTCTCCATAAGAAATTAACCATAGGTTCCAAGCACCCGACCATGTTTATCATCGCCCCACCTTGCACATGATAAACATCCTTGTTGGTTGGTAGAGCCTCCCCTCCATGGCGCCCGTCACTCAAAGTAGATCATATATCACAAAAATCATGACACCATGGCCATGCCACTTTAGTCTGAGAAGCACCTCATGCCCATTCACCCACCATGCATCAGGTCAAGTTTTACCACATCGAAATAAAACACCTTTCCCGGACTACCAGGTATTGTAAGCAGATCGAAAGCGCACCATTGTGCCTCACACTTTTCCTACCATACCTCCATCAACATAGCCCATCTGCAACATTTTCCATCCACTTCATCAACCCCACACATGATACCAACCAATGGGCCCCCCACCCTCAGCAAAACACCTTCCTCACATCATCAGTGAGCGAACACTTTCATGTTTTTGGCACCCATCTCTGTGTTTTGTATAATCCAAACCCCATTATTTCATTCTTTTGGTAAATGTACAAAGACCGCAAACAGTGAACCATGTCCCCCACTCATCCATCCATTTTTTCTCCCATGGAAGCAGTCCCTGGTCACCCTTGGTCGGATTATCACACCCTTCATGCATAAGCCACCATGACATTCATAACCAATATATACCCACCCTGGACATCCTGTCGACTCTAGGTATTTCCCCATCAGAAATAGTTATGACTACCGCCAAGCTGCTTTTTATACTCCGAACTTGGGCCACTTAATCCCCATCATCAGTTTTCAACCACCCTCGCCATCATTCCTATGTTAAACCTATCACTCCATGTTCTTGATCCCTTGCATCAGTGACTCTCTCATTCGGTTGGGGCCTCCTTTTTATCGACGCCAACACCTATTTTCCAAAAAGGAAGTGGTACCTTGGATCACCCCTCACCACAAAAGGGACATCCTCGGGTGGCGCTATGGGAGACATCATTTTCCACAGATGTCATCGATCCTCCTAACATTCGACTACAATACAAGCTTTCATGTCAAGATGGTATCATACCTAACAACCATTGCACTTTGATCAAATTCGTCGAAGACCCGTGCCTTTATAAGCATCTCTTTTAGCAGTGCTTACATGGGAAGCTCTTAGTCATATACCCATGCATACGATGCGCATTTATATGCCATACCAAGCTTACGCAAGTGGGTACCACATTCCACCTATTGTCAAAGAAAAAACGCCCCTGAGGGCGTCAACAATCGTCGTCATCAACCAACAGATCACTACCATACTAGTGACACAGACAAAATCTGTATCTTTCAAATAGATTTGTTTAGCTAGCCAAAGCATCATGAACATGGGACATGCCTGCCTCGTAGAAAATTTGTATTTATTGTATCATACCATCGCTTGCAGGGTTCCCAAAGGACATGGTCACTCTTCGACCCATTGTAAGGCATTTCCAACTCCTTGTTACACACAGGTCTATCTCTCTCTCTCCGCATAGTACACAAAAAAAAAACTATAATGTATTTTGGCTATACAGTTCTTCCTAGACCTCACATATTAGGGGGCAAATATTATCACTGGAAAATCATACAAGCAAAGATGATATTATTAAATGTCAGGCAGAAGGATTTACAGGGCTGAGGCACATTAGAGAATCTGAAGAATTTAAAAAATCTCTAAGGTCTAGAAGAAAATTCAAATTATGCACTCAAGAAACTAGCAGAATGTGCCTCCACACGCATTTTTCTTCAATAGGCACGCCTTTGTGCGACTTTCCCTCAAAAATCTGCTCAGACCTAAGAGTGGCGGAAGTCACTTTCCGGGACCACAAGGCACACTCCAGGAAATTGATCCCACACTTGAGGCTGCCCAAGGACAGCCGCCCAAGCCTCCTTAGGAACTCAAGGGAGCACAAAATGGAATAATGTGGCACACAATGGAATCATCCCCCTCTCTTGGGTCACCATCCATCAATGTACCAATAGAGGGAAGGAGAGTTTGAATTCATCTATAAAAGGCCACCAAGAGATGAACAAAGGGAGAGCACATTGTTATGTTGGCCAAAATTGCTTCAAGCAATCCAGTCGTGTATGATCTGGAGCAGAAATAGAGAGGGGATTCAGTTGTTGGCCAACCAACAACTCCAATCCTTTGGAGTAGAGAGAGGGACCTTACACCAAGGAAACTCGGAGGTAAAAATGTCCTTGCATCAGGTCTTAGAACTCCCTAGTTCTAAGGGCCCCTTAGCAAGTGTGTAAATGTTCTACCTTTTATTCCTAATAGCACACAATAATAGGGGACATAGACTCCACCGTTGGTATTATTTTGTTGTTTGACTCTATATGAGCTTTGTATTATTTGTTTAGTTTAGCTTTTGTTTTCTCTCTACATATGCATGTATTTCATTATCTAGTATGTTTTGTTTTATGGTATGTTCACTAACCTGCTAACTCTCTTGTTTATCTGCCTGTGACCAGGAACTTATGAGGAAATAACCACTCCTCTTAAGCAAGTGTGGATTGGTACACTCGTGCACCAAATCCACCAACACACCCAAAATCACCCTCCATTTTTCTAGGGGCTAGAGGGTGATTTTGGGAATCACAACCACCCTGGCCCGCGACCACTTGGCCGCTAGGTAGGGGTGGCACGCTGATTCCGAGAATCGATGTGGGGGTGGTGGTCCAGGGCTGAGGGACATTTATTTTATTTATTTTTAATTTTTTAAATTTTTTTTTTTTCATTTATATATATATATGGGGGCATTTATTTTTTTATATTAATGGGGAGGATTTTTGTTTTTATTTTCTTTAAATGTTATTATTGGGTTTTATTTATTTCTTTATTTAAATTTATATTTTTTAATGCTTTTTATTTTATTTTTTTTAATGGGGGACATTTAAATTTTTTATTTTTTTAAATGTTTTTTATTTTTTTAACTTTACTTTATATATATTTTTAATATTTAAAAAAATAATAATAACATAATATATATATATATATATATATATATATATATATATATATATATATATATATATAATTATTTTTATTTTTATTTTTATTTTTTACTTTTGGGGAATTTTTTAATTTTTTCTTAATTTTTTAAAATTTGAATTTTCATAGGTTTTGGTTTTTTTTTTTAATACAATTTTTTATATTTTTTTTTTTTTTTGTGAATTTTAATTTTAAATTTATCTTTTTCAATGTTTTAATTTAATTTTTATTTATTAAGGCTTTTTTTTATGTTTTAATTTAATTTTTTTTATTTTTTGTTTTGTTTTTTAATTTCATTGATTGATTTATTATTGTAGGGGTTGTCCCGATGTTTGACTAGCAAACCGACCCTAATATGTGTCCATTTGGTAGTTGATTTTTCAGTTTTCGTTATAATGAATCAAGTTTGCTTCCACTATGTGTTAATTTGATAGTTGATTTTTAAGTTTTCATTGCAATAGATCAAGCATGCCCCCACTATGTGTCAATTCGATGGTTGATTTTTAAGTTTTTGTTGTAATGTATCAAATTGTGTTAGCCTAAGATTTTAAAATAATTGTATTTTTAGCATTTGATATGAGACTTTTTGTTTAGATATTTATTTTTAAGGTTTAATTTAGTCATGATATGTGATCTCGAAATATGTTGAAAAACTAAGGTTTGTTATAATCATGATATTTGTTTTTAATTCCATGGCTGAAAAATGTTGATTTTATTTTTCAGAGTCATGATATTTTATCTTTAATGCCATGGTTGATAAATGTCAAAATATATATATATATATATATATATATATATATATATATATATATATATATATATATATATATATATATAATTTATTATTTATTTATTTATTTTTATTTTTATTTTTATTTTTTTATTTTTTTATTTTTATTTATTTTTTTATTTTTTTTTATTTTTTTTTCTTTCAGTCATGATATTTTATCTTCAACGTATTGTTTTGTTTTTGTTAGTCAAAGTTTCTTCATTATATTAACAAAAACATAAGCATGCATATTGCAAAAAACATCTCCACAAGCCCCCTTCTCTCAGTCTGAACAGACTTGTTGAGATTGAGGCTTGGAGGAAAACAGGAGCTACCAGCTTCATGCATTATTTTTGACAGCATAGAGGCCTTGAAAAACAAACAAAAAAATATCCATAACATCATGCAGCAATCAAAGAGGGGGGTTGGGGGGGAATTACAGGGGGAGCTATGAAATGACCAATATATTCATGCATATGAAAGTCTATATGCTCCACCCTCGCTTCCAGAATGTGAAGGTGGTTATTGGTGCATCTATGCTGGCAACGCAGACTGTCCAATTTCTCCATAATTTCATTGTGGCCATATTGAATATCATTAATGAAAGATACCATCTTATTGTGGTATCATACCTCTGATTTTGAAGGCTGTCCATGTTGAGTTGAATGTTTCGGAGTTGAGCAGCAATAGACTCCAACGACACTGGAGCTTCCACATGCCCTGGTGAGCCATCAACTCGGTCCTCGGTCTCTCGGCTATCCGTTGAACCTGACCAGACTTCCTCTTCCCTATTTGGTTGAGCAGATCTCTGATGAACACCTCCCCCATGGTGTGGTCTTCCCAGTGATGCGACATCTTTGCATGCCCAAACGACCAGAACGCTCGACAATAGTGAACTCCCTCCCAACCCCACACAACATCAGAGAAAATACTAGCTTTTACCTCTTCCCCAACACCAAATTCCACACACCGCACCAAGAAAACATGAACCAGTCCCCTTGCGCCAACCTTAGAAGGCTGGTCGTGGCACCCCAGTCCCTTTACTCAAAACCTCACGACAATATTCCCCTCGTGGGCCTCATTTTTCCTAATAAATAAAACACTCAGAAATCTATGTATTCAAGGGTCAAGTAGCCAAAGTCGTATAGGCCTGGACTGCCAATTACCCATAGTACTTGTCTAACACACACATGTGTTGAGATAATTCGTTACCATGACTAAACCAAGGTGCCTCTCTCACGGTATTTATCCTATCCCTTCCACGATCGCATGCCAAGACGAATGCCAAACGACTCCTTCACCCTGGGCGTTTTAGTTTCCATCCAGCATCACCAACAACCACCACACAACACATTAGGCACAGTTTTCGTCACCTCCCCTCCAAGGCCAAAACCTCTGCGAGGCGCACAGGAAATCCAACACTTGAATCTCTCTGTAGAGCTCTATCATCTCCCACCACAACCAAACGATACACCACCTTCTCCCGGGAGGAGTTATAACAACGTCAAGTGCACGTGGATAACAGCCTCGTAGGCCGACTCAGGTAGTCATGTCAAATTTACGGGTAGATGGGTCGCGCGTGGAGGCTGAACAAGCTCTGCCGCCATCCCTCCCACCACCTGTCCTTCATTAAAAACACCCCCATCGGGGATATCTTCAACGTATTGTTGAAAACTATTGGAATTTTAATCATTTTTGGAGTCATGATATTTTTATTTTTAATTTCATTGCTTAAAAATGTTGGAATTTTAGCCGACATCAATACTTTTTTATTTCAGGTTGTTTTTTCATGTTTAATGCGTACGGATTTTAGTTTTTAATGTTATTTGTTAAAAAAATGAAATTTTAACAAAAAAAGCGTGTTGATGCAACATCAAGTTGCATGTTTTTTGCACAAAAGAATTCAAGTTTTACTACCATTTTTAAAAAATGTTGAAAATTTACCAAAAAAAAAAAGAGTTGATGCAACATCAAGTTGTATTTCTTTTTTCATTTTTTTTGCACAAAAGAATTTGGTTTTATATTTCCATTTTTTTAAATGTTGAAAATGTTGAAAATTCACCCCCCAAAAAAAATGGTGATGCAATATTAAGTTGCATATGTTTTTTCATGTTTTTTGCACAAAAGAATTTGGTTTTTAGTGCCATTTTTAAAATATGTTGAAAATCAAGACACATACCGCCCCCCCCCCACACCACCCCCCACAAAAAAAGTGTTGATGCAGCGTCAAAACTTTTCATTTTCGGGTTGTTTTTTTATGTTTTTGGGGTTTTTTTGGCTAGAGTTCTCATTTTGAGGAAATAGTTCTCGTTTGATTGGAAACTATATTATTCTAAAAGTGTCCATATTTTCAAGTTGTTAGGATATTTTGAAAGTTGGCCAAGTAGGCTTTTGTAAACATTGACAAGTGTCCTAATAGTTTTGGGACAAATGTGCAATTTTTATTTTGACAATGTAGGTATTTTATTTAATATAAAGTATTTATAGGGAAGTGTATGTACATGGATGAGAAGAGAAGCTTGAGAATCGAGCCATAAAAAAACTTCCTCTATAAATATTTCTTTTGAAGTTAACAAAATCTGCATGAGTTTTTGTGCTCTTTTTCCCTGACCAAGTATTTGCTTAATTTATATCTACATGAGAGACGCGTTATGTTGTTAGAGGTTCAAAAATGTCAAGGCCCATGCCAGAACTCATAGTTACATAACCCTATTAGTGCAGAGTGAATCTACCTACAATAATATAGGATTGATTTCCTTGATGTTGAACCCAATTATCAGTTTTCTACTTGTGTTCATAACTAGAGGAGCTATAAGATTGTGCCTTAAGGCTCAAAGAAAGTGAGTAAACATCGTGCATCTGGTAGCAGGGTGTGTCATTTGATTAAAATTCCTATAGTTGGAGAGACGAGTAGTCACGAAGGAGTGTGGGAGTATAATAGACGAAGGTGTGGGTTCCTATTACACCCCGTTACAAATTAGCATTTATATAGTAAATATGAAATTATTTTAGTGCATGAAGATTGTGAGTAAAACGGAGTCCTCAACACATGAGTCAAGAACAACGATGATATCCAACAGTTAGAGGTCGGTTGCGATTCCTCTGTTGTTCCACAATAAATTCATGAATATAATATGTCCCAACTTTGTATCATGGGCCTAGTGTCTAGTCAGAAGTCAGAGGAAGTGGGTGTGTGATTTGGTGAGAGGAGAAAGGATGACTCCCAACCACAAGTTGTAGAAAATATAACAACGGGATTCAAACTGATCTTGTAATGTACTAAAACAAAATCCTGAATTCTTCTACAATTTGCGGAAACAAAACATGATCACACAATCACATAACCAGTAAGAGAAAGAAACTATCAATCGCACAGCACAAGATGTATATGGGAAAAAAACTGCTCAAAGCCCTGTTATTTGTATATTTCATAAATTCAAGATCATGAAACAATACAATGTTATTTCCCTTCCTAAGAAACATCTGCACTCTGCTAATTGTCTCACTCTAACCTGTGAACAAGCTTCTATTTGGCACAACTTTCTCTCACAAGCTCCATGCACAAACTTGTTCTTGTGATTGATTGTTCTCACCAACTCATGATCACCAAAACAATGATTAAACTTGTGCCTTCATTCCTCCTTTTAAAGGAATTTTTCTCTAATTAAAGAATGATTTATGTTAGGGCTTCTTCTGACTGCATGCACCATCTATATAATTTGGATGATTATACAACCGATAGTTATCTTCCCTTTAACCCCAATCTCAACTGGACCTTCCTTAGAACTGACATGCAACAATTATTTGTAGTGAATTATCAGTTAACTAATTTACCACTGCTAGTGAATTAAATCAGATTTAATTCTTTGGACCTAGCACTAGCTCATCTCTCAATTAGAACTAGTTAAACTGATTTTAACTTAATTAATTGAGTTAACTCATTACAACTCACAAATAACTGTAACTGGACCCCTTAAAATCTAGGAAAAACTATACATGCCTCCTCTTTGACCCTCAATTCAAATTTCCTAAGCTAACTAAGTATTCCTAACTCAGTTAACTAATACACGTTGTCATGAGATGAAATTACAATTTATCTTCCAATTTAATTAAGGGAAAATTAAATCAGAAGCCCCCTATGGTACCATTTATGGGTGCCATTTCTGGATGCCATTTTAAATATTTCTTGCTGCTTATTTAAACACTCCCTCTCAACAAGAAAGGAATTCAATCTATCCTGATCTGGTACCTTTGGAATGTTCTGCATGTAATACTTCTCTAGTGTTGTTTGCTCCTACAACTCATGAACCTGACAAGCCTCCAAAAACTGAATCAGTATGATACATCTGTCATCAGAGCCTCTGACTACTACCAGTTACTGCACTATCTACTGAAAACTATGCGCTGCTACTGACTCTGCATCTGTGCTCTCTGCATTGCTTCCAACTCTGATATGTGCTCCAGTATCTGACATTTGTCACTCTGATTTCTTTCTCTCTGACATCTAATTGCATCAATCTTATGGATCCTTCTTGTTGTTGTGTATTGTGGGCTTCCTGTAGTCAGGTCTGATCCATGAGACATTCCATCTCGATGGACCCTGCCCAAATTTCTTCTCTTGGGATTATGTCTTCACATAGCCCCACCTCTCACATGGAGGTATGGTTGCATGTGCTCCCTCTGCCCATCTAGCTTGAAATTACCCTTTACTAGAGGTCTCTAATTGAGTAGATGCCTCCACTCGGTCTCATCTCTGCTTATCTAATTGTGGCTTCTCTAAAACCTTCTGAGACTGCTTCTGAGGCTGCATGTTGAGAGGTAATTTATGCTCCCTCTCAACCACCAAGTCTCTAACCTCTGCTTTGATCCTCAAAGATTTGCATGCATATGGCACCTCAAGTGCATATAGGTTCTTGACTCGCACACACTGTAATTGTCCCGCCATCACAAAATTTTCTGAAAAAAAAAAAGGAGAGTTGATTTTAAATCGACGATATCTCCCTCATATGAACTCTGATTCGACAAATTTGTTTTTTTTTTAATTTGGGTATTTTTTCACAAGGAATAGAGATATGCTATTTTTTTTTTTTAAATTTTGCACAAAAATTTTCAGATCTGCTCTGCAAACTCACTGCCCAAAAAGTTCCTACTCTGATACCATGTAGAAAATCTAACAACGAGATTCAAACTAATCTTGTAATGTAATAAAACAAAATATTGAATGCTTCTACAATTTGCAGAAACAAAACGTGATCGCACAATCACATAACAAGTAAGAGAAATAAATTATCAATCGCACAACACAAGATGTATCTAGGAAAGAAACTGCTCAAAACCCCGTTATTTGTATATTTCATAAATTCAAGATCATAAAATAATACAACGTTATTTCCCTTCCTGAGAAACATCTGCACTCTGCTAACTGTCTCACTCTAACCTATGCACAAGATTCTCTTGTCACACCTTTATCTCACAAGCTCCACGCACAAAATTGTGCTTCTGATTGCTTGGTCTCACCAACTCGTGCTCACCAAAATAATGATTAAACTTATGCCTTCATTCCTCCTTTTAAAGGAAATTTTCTCTAATCAAGGAATGATTTATGTTAGGCCTTATTCTGACTGCATGCACCATTTGTACAATTTGGATGATTATACAACTGATATTTATCTTCCCTTTAACCATGATCTCAATTGAGCCTTCATTAGAACTTGTTAGTCATCAGTAATTTTTACTATCTGAAAATGACTAAATATCAGTCCTAGATTTCTAAAAACAAGATTCCTGAATATTGTGAGTTTTAGAAATCTCACTACCTTCATTATCCTTGTCACAAATTTTTCATTATTCTACTATTTACCAGTTCATGATTAACCTACCATTCCTAAAGAGCCCCTCATGGGTTTATGCCACTCATCTAGTTCCTTTTTCCCACCTATCACACCAGCACTCTGTTTTGCTTTTGCCACACTACTTCACTTCTGTCTAGGGTTACCAATTAGCTTATCCTTTCCCATGTTCATCAAGTTCCTCAAACCTGGATGGTCTCAGAAATACCTCTATGAGCTCCTTAGATCAATCAAGTACCTCCATTTCTATATATTCAAATACACCCATTGGTCAAAAAGCTCTATTTTTACACTGTTAAGATCCAAAGCCTAATTTCAATCAAGGACCAAGTTAAAACCATACCACTAGATCATTAGGTTTTCCCTAGGTTGTAGGATCTTCATTGGTATTTTAAGCTCTGTTATTCTTATACTAGGACTTGGTTCAAAAGAAAAAGAAGAGAAACACATGATTGCCCAAGAAAAGGGCAGGAGAATCTCCAATGAGGGTTATTTTGTCAATTTCAAGTCTTGCAAAAGGTAAATGTGCTTGACATTTCTGCAGGAATGTCAAGAGGTAAATCAACAGGGGAAATTGGTAGAGTAACTGGTAAGTTTCTAAAGGAAAGCAGGGAGCACTGAGTCTAGAGGAGAAATCAATGTTTTAAAGCCTAATTGGGTCAACAGTATGCCAAACAAAAAAAACAATGCAACAAGACACACAAGAGG
The DNA here is from genome assembly GCA_034641835.2 of Pinus albicaulis. Classification (NCBI taxonomy): domain Eukaryota; kingdom Viridiplantae; phylum Streptophyta; class Pinopsida; order Pinales; family Pinaceae; genus Pinus; species Pinus albicaulis. The sequence goes on along the minus strand of CM076571.1, from coordinate 110,159,614 downwards.
AGGGTCAAGCTCTCATTTCAATCATTTTCATTCAGTGGTGAAAAAATAGAAAAAAAATGGTATGAGCCCCAAGGTAACTACGAAAATTTGTGAGGATGCTACCACTGTGTGGATGTCTAAAGTTATCAAAGTGATTACAACATTTTCAAGAATCAGGGGAGAAAAGTCACTTCAGGGTTTCATAACACCTGCTAAAGTGAAAAAGGTTCAAGAACATGGACCACCCAAGGAAAGTAAGCCTTGACACTCAAAACAATATCTGTAGAACAAGGGGGTGAAAAGTATCCATGGACAAGTTTCAAGTTATAAAATCAAACACCTGCAAAACAGAAGTGGTCAAAGAAGGTAATAAACATGATTTTAAATTTCATACTGCTTGTCAAAGGGTGATTTTATAATGCCTAATGATCAGTAAGAAGAGGCCAATGATAAAGTTTAAATAGACAAATGAAGTAGCAAAATACCAACTTCATCACCTATTCACCTGCAAAAAAGGGTCAAATAAATATCAGTGAAAATTTAAAAGTTTTGAAAACATTAGAAAAGAGGGTTTGATATTTAAGAAATCAAATTTTTAAACCTATAAAGACCCTCTTCAGCCTTCATTAGCTCACTTTTCTTTCATAAAATCATCTAAGAAACACTCGTAGAAAAATTTGTGAATTTTTGGCAAGTTTGGGCAAATCTTCCCTGTGCTACGCGCTTGGAATCCTGCGCTATGCTCTTGGAGGTGTTCCGCTGTGTAAATTTTAATTGTGCATTGCACGCCTGTGATTGCGCGCTGCTTGTTTTCTCTGTGCAAACCCGGCAACCAGAGGCCCGACATGCCCATATGCTACTCGTTTGACCTTGCACGAGAGCGCGTTTAGAAAACCCATGTGCTGCGCATTTAAATCCTGCACGAGAGCTTGTTCAGCCTTGCCCGACCAGAGACCTGACAGACCGGCGTGTTGTGTGTTCACAAGAGCTCGCCCGCCTGGCCCTTGTGCTGCACGTTTAACCCTGCACAAAGATTTCCTGACAGGCCCAGTTGTGTTCAAAACATTGTGCGTTTAAAAACCCTGCATGAAGACTGCCCGACAGAACCGGCGGTCCAACGCGTTCAACGCTACACCCTCCACCGACCCGATAGCACGGGCAGAGACCTGACAGCATGTTTAGTGCTAAGCGTTTGGCCAGGAGGGCCTCTACACCAGTGCAATTTTTCAAACACCTAAAAAACTCCTCCAGTTTTCTGCTTGGTGCCTTCCTAACGTTTGTTTTTGAAAGGTATGTGGATGCCTTGCCCCCTTTCATGCAGTTTTATAATGAGAAGTTAGTGAGGAATGTAAAAACCCTAAAAGAAAATGAAAACCTAGTCTCCATGCTAAAAACACTATTGTTTAAAAGACACTCATTCATCTATATGCTAAGGGCACACTGAGACTGCCTTGTTGAGAAGTTGTTCATCTACCAAGATACTGTCTCCATTTTCAAAATCAATCCCCACACTGCCAAGCATTGACATTACTTTTCCTCGCCCTCTCAGATTGTTATCATTACTAAGGTATTTTCACAGCAAGTTTTGGCATATCAGTTGGTTTGCATTCAGAATTATTTGACCTTCTCATTTTTCCCAAATTTCCCTTTCACTCATCCCTCCCATCCATTTGCAAAAAACTTCATTTCTCAACACCATCTCATTTTTCCTCTTCATATCATTTCACAAGCAGATTTAGGGTTTTGATTTTCAAGGAAATAGTAAAATCAAAATGTCAAGGGAAGTTAATAGTGACAGTGGTGAGGGAGGCCAAGGGCCTAGAAGACAGCAACACAAAGGTAGAAGAGTAAATAGGTTTGAGCCACTGAACACCAAGGAGTTGATGGCCTCTCCTATGACAGTTTCCTATTTTCAGAATGTGGGTTGTTTTGACTTCTATGAAAAGGTACAACAGGTCCAAAGTCACCCTGAGTTGACCATGCTTTTTATCCTTAAACTCCATGACCATCAAGTAAATTTAGCAGGGGTAAACTTTGAGCTATCTTCAAATACCATTGTTATGGCCATCGGGATACCTAGTGTGGGAGAAAAGTGGTTCAAGCAGGCTAATTTGAACCTGAGCCATTATCAACCTTTCCTGAAACCTAGATACCAAGATGACTGCAAATCCTTTTTTCCCTTTTCACATTTGCTGGAGAGATATGCACCCCTGATGAGAGTCATCATGAAACATTTTACATGTGAGGGGAGGTTTTGTAGGCTCTATTCATACCACATAATATTTCTCATGCACGTCACTAGGGCCAAGCTACTACATTTTCCTTATTTTCTCTATAGGAGTATTGATAGGATGTTTTATATTGTTCAAAAGAGGCCCCCCTCACAACAAATGCAGAGTCTCTTTCACCATTCTCTCATCAAGATGGTTGTGTTACATCAATCAGAGCAGTAGGGTATTCCATGGGAAGTATTCATTACCCATGAAGTGTTCACAAACCCCCAACCCCATCCTCAACCAAATGTGCCCTCATCATCCCATCCTCCTTCCTCACCCTCTCCTAATGCATCAAAAAATTAGGGAAGTAAAGATGAGTCATCAGATGAGAATGAAGAAGAAAGTAGTGAAAAATCAAGCAATGGTGAAGAAGAGGACAAAAAAGAGGAAAATGATGAAGAAGAAGACAATAAAGAAGAAGAAGAGGTTAGCAATGAAGCAGAAGACATGGAGGTAGATGACCATGAAGATCAAAATGCAAGTGATGAGGAAAGTATCCCAGGAAATGATGATTATGTTGGGAACAACCCACAAGTTAGTGAGGAGAATGAAAATGCAGAAATCAGTGAAGAGGCTAACATTGATAAAGAAACTAATGGTGACACATCTGACAGTGAGAACACAAATAATAATAAAGGCCATGATGATGTTGGAAACACAAAGGATGATGATGAGGTAGAAACCATGATAACTAATAGCCCTAATGATGATGACAGTAGTGACACTAAAATCCAAAAATTCAGTAAAGAGGCTGATAACAGCAGTGAAAATCACAGCAATAATTCTAGCAGTAGTAATAAGGGAGGCAGAGACAATAATGACAACAGTCCTAATGGCAAAGAAAGTAGTGAAAAAAATGGGCCTGATGGTGGTAATGATGATAGTGCAGAAAACAGTGCCAAAGACAGCAAGACTTTTAGCAGTATTGAAGGAGATGGAGAAAGTGGTAATGATGAGGGTGACAATAGCTCACAGAACCTAGATGACAATGAAGCTGATATCAGTGAAGGAGAAAGGGATGATGGTACAAATAAATATCACAACAGTGATGTTAGCATGGAAGAAAATGAAAGTGAGGCTGATAAAGACAGTGCAGATATCCATAATGAAAATAATAGTAGTCATGAGGTCAGCCATGGTGAGGGCATTCAGATGAACAATATTGAACATTTCCCTCTCACATATCAAAGAGGAAAGAGGCCTGTGTTTGATGCCTCTCAAAGGCAAGGGACCATGCTATCCACCTCAAAGAAGGAGCTTGACAAAGGCAAGAAGAAGGTCACTATTAGAGGTAAGAAAGGCAAACATCAAACTAAACAAAAGGGCCAATTCATTGACCTTGACAATGAAAATGAAGATGAGGAGAGGGCTACAAGCATCTTACCCCAAAGCAAAGATGCAGAGATTAAGGAACTCCAAAGAATCCTTGGCATGGAAGAGTACATTTTTCAGTATTATAAGAATGAACACAAACACTTTAAGAAGATACTAAGGGACCTTGGCCTATAGAAAAAGATGGCCAAGCATTATGCATTGAGCAATCAATTTGCAAGGGCCAAGCTCAAAAGAGCCCTTGCCAAAATTCAATCCCTCAAGGAGGAAAATGGTCAAGAAAAGCTTAACCTTCTTGATTATGCTTCCATGCAAGCATCCTAGACATAAAAAGGAAGATAATTGCAAATTTTGGGAACTTTTTGGAACTTTTTGGAAATTTTTTATTTTTGCTGATTTGGAGGGCCAAGGGGGTAGCACCCTTGGTGCTACGCTTTTTCTCAGGGCATCCTCAGGAGGTAAATATTACATTTTTGGAATCCTCAGCTCAAGTACAGCATGCTCACCATGTTTTAGGTCAATTGAAGTTATTTTGGTCCTCCAAAAGGGTCAAAAACACCCTATTTTTCACCTTTCTGCCTAGTTTTCAAGGCATGTGTTACACCTTTACCAGTCTTGGGACTTTTTCTTTTTGAACAAGTTAACTTGATCCAATCGGAAAAATAAGGGCATTCTGAAAATTAGACTCGACAGGATTTCCAACGAGCCATTACGGAGCCTATTCCGACATCGGGAAGGCCTACAAAACCTTTCTACAAGTTGACCCAGTTTTCTTGCACTTGTGTTGCGCCCTTGGCTAGGAAATACATCCTTAAATCTCAGTGTTGTGCCCTGACAGTGAAAAGTCAACAATGTACGCTAGGAAACATTTTGGAGGCTTGACAGAGCCTAGAGGTCAATTTTCTTTGCCAAAAATGCTCGAAAATATATTTTTTATCAAATATTTTGTGCCTTGGGCCTTGCAAGATCTCAAAGGACAAAAGTGACATTTATGATTAACTAATTGATTTCTAGAGACCTAATTAGGTTTTTTGTCTTCCTTTCTTGTTAAATACAGCATTGAGGCCTCTTTATAGTTGGTTGTTGATTAGACATTTTATTGAGAGCAATACATGGACTTGGAGATTAAAGAAAAATTGGCTTTGATTTTGTGAATGGATTGGATTGTCTGACATTGGAGAAGGCTTGCTTGCAGGATCCCTAAGCACTGTCAAATGGTGATGTGTTCCTATTTTACTTATGTTTTCTTGTATTATCATTTTTTTCATCCTTATATTGCAGTAGGACAAAAGTTTTAGACTAAGAAATGTTGTTTGAAGCACCTTAGTTATGTTTATCCTTCACTGCTTCTATGTTTTCTTTTGCTAGGTTAGTTTAGAGAATTATTAGTTTCTCTCTAGACCCACTTATGCTTGTTTATCTTATGAATGATTCAATATAGTAGATATCAAAGATGTTTTATGGTTATCCCTGCTTGTTTGATGTTACTTAAACATTGTTCTTAGGATCTTTCTCTGAAGTATCACTAGTTAGTTTTAGCCAAAGAGGTTTATGTTTTGATCATGCCCTTTTTCCATTCCTACAAGGTTGCTTTGGAGGTCTTTATGACTGTGATAAATGATGTCTAGGAGTTCCCTCTTCTTTGACCTATGTTATATGTCTATCTTGAAAGTTTTCTAATCTTGAAGGTGAAATTACTAGAGGTTATACAAGTTTATTTCCTTCTATAGTTCACTTGATTGTTTATCTTAAATTCTTATTTTCTTAAGTTTAATCAAAGAGTTATTGGTTTGCCCTGTCTTATGATTACTTATTTATGTTGAATGGTGTTAAATACCCTTCTTGTTTAAAGGTATTTGTTCAAGGATTCTTAACCGCCCTTTTACATCTACTATGTTCACAAATTTAATGTTCATTCCATCTCAAAAAAAACCTTGAAGATCTATTTGACCATGTTAGATTTTCCTTATGATGCACCCTGATTCATTGTTGAACTTGCTATAACCTTTCATAGACTCCATTTCCCAATGACTTGAAAATCTCTCACTTCATCTGTTTTACTTAATCATCTATCCAACCCAAACAAACAAACAAACCCTAAACTTAACAACTAGCATAAAATCATACCCTAAAAAGCAAACAAGTTCACATCCTTTGCACAAAATAGAGAGAGCCCTCTCTGAGTCCAAGAAGGCTAGGTCCTAGGACTCCAAATACTATTCTGATGTTAGCCCTGTTCATTGTTCTCACTAATCTAAAAAATTACGGGGACCTAACATAATGGCGATCACGGTGGGACCTTCTGAGTTAGTGATAATCTAAGTATTCCTTAGGACTTCAGAAACCCTTATCAAAATCTTAGAAAATTCATGTGTTAGCCAAAAGTAGAATCTAATTGTTTCACCATCCTAGAAAAATGATGACTCAACTAGAGGACACCCATAGAAACCTTAGGGCTACATAAAGGAACTCAGAAAACCCCAAAAACATCCCTAGATTGGTTTTTTGCAAATTATTGGTGGTGGACCACAAATACGTATCCTCAAAACAATAAAAAATATCCACCTGGTGACTCCACTAGCCTCCAGTAGGCCTACTAACTCTACTAGTCTCATAGACTTCCCTTGGACCGTGTCAAACCAGCCCTGAGCAGTTTAGAAGCCTAGTCACACACTGTGTGAGTTCAGCAAACATTAAGAGAGGTCAGCTTTCCGAAAAAAATTATAAACTTTCAGCCTCTCTACACTTCGAGTTTGAAATTTGGCTTCGCAAAGGATTAACACCAGATCTCACCCTGACCCTAACCCTCTGACCATAGTTGATGACCCAAAAAATATTTTGTGGAAAAATTCTAGAACTGAAGATTCAACTACTGTTAGGACCATTCAAAGAGAAATTTTTGTCCCTGAACATCTCACAGCCTTGCAATATCCCCAGTTTGACTTACAACATACAAAAAACCTTTTCTGAACTAAGTCACAAAGTGGGATTGACCAGACTGACCTTGAGCCGATAGATTTATAGCAAATTCCTAGCGGAGAAGCCTCTCCTTCCACTCATCCTAATTTTCATCTTCTCCATCACTTTGGCTCTTTTCATTCCAAGCCTGCTCAAAATCAATTTTCTGGTCCAAGTACTTCCACCACACCCATTCATACCACCATTGTGCAAAACACACCACTTCATCTTACACCCCCTCTCAAAAACCCTCCCCTTGTAAATCCTCCTTGGATTCCGTTAGCCCCCATCATGGCAGCATGGTACTCCCCTCTAGTACTACCACAAACTCTGATACCTTTGCCAAATTACTACCAATCAAGAATCCCTCACTTCACTGGAGCTGACTCTACAGTTACTGCCCAACAACATGTAGACAGAATAAATGATGCTTTTGATTACATGGAATTAGAAGAGGAAACCATAAAAATGAGGATGTTTGCCCAAAGCCTAGGAGGAGAAGCCAAGAAATGGTTCAAAATCTTGACTCCTAACAACATACATGATCTCCCATCCCTTTACCAGACATTCATAAAAAAGTGGGAGATTAAGAAAAACCCTCTTCAAATCCTCTCAGAGCATACCAACATTAAGAGAAATGTCGAGGAAAGTGTCCAAGACTACTGCACTAGGTTCAATAGTGTTTTCAATGCATTCCCACCGAACATGAAACCCCCACAAGGCTTAGCCTTAGCAAAATTTCCAGAAGGTTTTGATCCAGACATGGCCTATCAATTGAGAGAGAGAGATCCCCTAACTTTGGAATACATGCAAAGGGGAGCTATGAGTATAGAGGCCAACTTGATTGAAAAAAGGGCTAGGATGAGATCAGAAAAGAGAGTCACCCACAAAGATGAAACCATGGCCTCAACCTCTTCATCTGATGCCAAAATTGATAGCCTAGTTAAAACAATGGAAATAATGATGGAGAGGATAAACTTGAACGAAAGAGCACCTCCTACGCAAAACCAAGAAAATCCCCAAAACAGAAATAGGAATTAAAACTTTAGAAGAGACCCTCCCCAAATCAGACAGAGAGACAATGACCAACAAATTAGGCCTCCTTTCCAAGACAATTATGTAGATGAAGAGGGAAGAGAGACTGAAGAACCTGAAGAAAACCATGTAAACTTGATAGGTTCTGATAATGAGGGTGATGTTTTTCTCACTGAAGAAGAACAAGGTTTCTTCTCCTCAGATCAAACTGAAACAAACTATGATGATTCTGAAGACTACAAATTAGGATTTGAAAATTCCATAATGGAAGTCCATAGGAAATATGATCTTAGGAGTAAGAAAAACCAAGATATCTCCAAGAAAAACAAATTAGACACTACTGTTAGGAAGACCCCTAAAAATCCTCTTAAGAAGACAGTAGACATTACAAACACAATGGCTAATAATACTGATCCAAACAAAGACAAAATCAGCCAGCAAGGTGGCGACCCAAGCTGCCCTAGTACATCAACTAGTGGCCTTGAGAAAACCCTTTTGTCTAAATCCCCAAATCAGAATCAGCAAATTAAAACTGTAGAAAAGTTTATGGCTGATAAAATTGATGTAAATATGCCCAAAACACAAATACCTTTCCGTTTTAAAGGAGAAATTGCTAAAATCAAGATAACCATACCTCTCACTGAATTGGTAACCCAAGATATGTACAGGTCCCAAGTTTTGAACATGGGGAATGATACTGATACTCTAAACTTGATTGATGACAAACCTAAACTGTTGTTTGGACCTGAAGTAGAGGGAAAATATCAAGAAGGAGCTATTCCCCCTTTCTATGTTAGCTTAAACATACATGACAAGATCTTACACAATGCCATGCTAGACTCTGGCGCTTCTCACAACCTCATGCCAAAGGTAGTGATGGAGAGATCAGTCCTATAAATAACCAAACCTTACAAAGACATGTATTCTTTTGATTCAAGCAGGATCAAATGTTTGGGTCTAATCAAGGATCTATGTGTCAATCTGGCGCAAATCCCTACTAAAGGCCTAGTCATGGACATAGTAGTAGCTGACATTCACCCCAAGTATGGCATGCTTTTATTTAGATCCTGGGGAGCCAAACTTTAGGGGAACCTCCAACTAGAATCACACATGAAGTATATGGTTAGCAGCCAAGAAAGGCCAAACAACACACCTCTTTATTCCATCCATTCAAATCTTGACTTATTCATTTTATGTAATGAAGAAGACATTGATGAGCAGGTGAATGAAATTGAGACAGATCTAGGCATGCCACAACAGTCAGACCAGGCACTGCACGAAGAACTAAATAGCCAAAACTCTAGCAGCCCAGAACAACAACATAATGGGAAGGCTGAACTTAATTTTCTGCAATCTGAAAATGAAATTTCAATACCAAAACCAAGCTTAGAGCCTGAACAAGGTTGCCCAAAAGAAGAACAAACACCACACACATAACCTTTTTCTTCTGCTGATGTAGAAATGCTGGAACAATTTCATATAGCAGAACTTTATAGGGACCTGGATCAAAGGGACCTTAAGGTATTGAAAAATAGAGATAACTCATCGCCAAAAGGTTTTGTCACTTCATAAGAGTTGGTAGATTCCAATAATGTTGTTAAGAAGCCTAAAGTGGTATCTACTGAGGCTAATATAGAAGAGTACAACATAGGCAGCCTAGAAAGGCCCAAAACAATCAAGTTATCCAAAACTTTGCCACCTCACATAAAACAGAAATACATAGAGTTGTGCAAAGATTTTAAAGATGTTTTTGCATATGGTGATGAGAGCTTAAAGCCTTATGGCACAAACACTATTCCAAGTAGGATTCCTCTCAAAGGAGACTAGAATCCTTTTGAGCAAATTGTGTTAGTAAGAAAGAAAGAAAAGGGGTATAGGATATGTATAGACTTTAGGTACCTAGACAAAACCTCCCTGAAGAAAAAACACCCTTTTCCTGAGATAAAACATACACTACTAAGGGTAGAAGGTTCTAACAAATTATCATCACTTGGTAGTGTTTCAGATTACAATCAGGTGATAATACTTCCAACTGATTAGCACAAAGTCACTTTCAAAGCACCTTGGGGCCCCTACATTTATGACCAAATGCCTTCTGGGTTAAGCAGTGCAGAAGATACTTTCCAAAAGGCCATGGCTCCTAATTTAAGCTACTTCACTATGATATACATTGATGACATCATTGTCTATTTCAAAATTGATAAAGGCTACCTACTTCACCTAAGAAGGGTCTTTGACATAGAAAAAGCACAGGAGCGAGACTCAAGGAGAAAATACAAAGGAGAGCATGGCCAGCTTAAAAATTTGTGGAAAAATCCTCACATCATGCATTCAAGTGGAGGTAACAATGTTTTCTGTTTACAAGAGCTGGATGGAGAAGGGTTATTCGGAGGTCCTGTCAATGGCAGGATGCTCAAACACTATTTTTGTCAAAGTTCCTAGTTTAAAGTTTTCATTCATTATACATAACATTGATTGATATCAGAAAAACAAAAACACAAAAACAGAAAAAAGAAGTAAAAGAGGGTAGGAAAAGAATAGGTACAACCCCATACCCAAAAAAGAGTGTTGCTGAAAGTGTGCAAGCCTAAATTCCACTAATACTTCAAAGGAAAGAGTCTTGTTCAGTCATCTAGCCTAATCATGACTAAAACATGTTTTGAATTTCTTCTGATAGGGTAGTGAAAGAAGACTTTTCAAATCATTTAAGCTTGACTTGTTAGTAGGGATAGATTAGGAGGAAAAAATGTTGGTTCTCAATGCTCAAATTTGAACCAAAGAGAAAGATAGGGATGACTAACAAATGATGAAACACGACCCTCATACTTTTTAGTTTTGTTTATACAAAAATAATATCTGTGTGCAGCTTATCTGAATGCCATAACCCATGGAAAATCTGATTGCTCAATCCTGGTTTAGTCATGTTTTTCAATTTCATGTCAGTAGATTAGAGAAGAAAATTTTGTCAAACAGCTTAACCTTGACAAATAAGTAGACTAGGTAGAGAATAAGAGAGTTCATTAGCCCAATCTGAACTCTCGAGAGTGATAAGGGTAAAGGTAGATAGTTTTGTTTTATGCTTTCAAAGAAAAAAGAATGTCAAGGGTTTTCCAGTCTAAGTGCACCCAAAGGAAGAAAAAATGTTAGGCAAGGTATGATGGGTAGGTAGAGATGAAGTTGAAGCAAGCATGTCTTTAATATTCTTAAGATCATAGCTTCAATGAAACATCAGAAAATGAAAGAAGAGAAATCCGGCCAATGGATAAGGCATTAGTCTTCAAAACTCAGAGATTTGAGCTCTGAGGTCCTGGACACCTCCTGAAAGGGAGCTTCCCTCCCCAATTGGAGCCACTATTAGTCATAAGTAATTTTTACTATCTGAAGATGACTAAATATTAATCCTAGATTTCTAAAAACAAGTTTCTTGAATATTGTGAGTTTTAGAAATCTCACTGCCTTAATTATCCTTGTCATAAATTTTTCATTATTCTACTATTTACCAGTTCATGATTAACCTGCCATTCCTAAAGAGCCCCTCATGGGCTTATGCCACTCATCTAGTTCCTTTTTCCCACCTATCACACCCGCACTTTGTTTTGCTTTTGCCCCACTACTTCACTTCCATCTAGGGTTACCAGTTAGCCTATCCTTTCCAATGTTCATTAGGTTCCTCAAACCTGGATGGTCTCAGAAATGCCTCTATGAGATCCTTAGATCAATCAAGTACCTCCATTTCTATATATTCAAATACACCCATTGGTCAAAAAGCTATGTTTTTACACTGTTAAGATCCCAAGCCTAATTTCAGTCAAGGACCAAATTAAAACCCTACCACTAGATCATTATATTTTCCCTAGGTTGTAGGATCTTCATTGGTATTTTAAGCTATGGTCTTCTTATACTAGGACCTGGTTCAAAAGAAAAAGAAGATCAACACATGATTGCCCAAGAAAAGGGCAGGAGAATCTCCAAAGAGGGTTATTTTGTCAATTTCAAGTCTTGCAAAAGGTAAATGTGCTTGACATTTCTACAGGAATGTCAAGAGGTAAATCAGCAAGGAAAATTGGTAGAGTAACTGATAATTTTCTAAATGAAAGCAAGGAGCACTGAGTCTAAAGGAGAAATCAATGTTTTAAAGCCTAATTGGGTCAACAGTATGCCAAACGAAGAAAAAAAATGCAACAAGATACATAAGAGTAGGGTCAAGCTCTCATTTCAGTCATTTTCATTCAATGGTGAAAAAATAGAAAAAACATTGTATGAGCTCCAAGGTAAATATGAAAATTTGTGAGGATGCTACCACTGTGTGGATGTCTAAATTTATCAAAGTGATTACAACATTTTCAAGAATCAGGGGAGAAAAGTCACTTCAGGGTTTCATAACACCTGCTAAAGTGAAAAAGGTTCAAGAACATGGATCACCCAAGGAACGTAAGCCTTGACACTCAAAACAACATCTGCAGAACAAGGAGGTGAAAAGTATCCATGGAAAAGTTTCAAGTTATAAAATCAGACACCTGCAAAACAGAAGTGGTCAAAGAAGGTAATAAACATGATTTTAAATTTCATAGTGCTTGTCAAAGGGTGATTTTATCATGCCTAATGATCAGTAAGAAGAGGCCAATGATTAAGTTGAAATAGACAAATGAAGCAGCAAAAGACTAGCTTCATCATCTGTTCACCTGTAAAAAAGGGTCAAAGAAATATCAGTGAAAAGTTAAAAGTTTTGAAAACATTAGAAAAGAGGGTTTGATATTTAAGAAATCAAAATTTTAAACCTATAAAGACCCTCTTCACCCTTCAGCAACTCACTTTGCTTTCACAAAATCATCGAAGAAACACTCAGAGCGAAATTTGTGAATTTTTGGCAAGTTTGGGCAAATCTGCCCTGTGCTACGCGCCTGGAATCCTGTGGTACGCTCTTGGAGGTGTTCCACTGTGTAAAGTTTAATTGTGTGTTGCGCGTCTGTGATTGCGCGTTGCGCGTTTGCTCTGTGCAGACCCGGTAGCCAGAGGCCCGAGAGGCCCATATGCTATGTGTTTGACCCTGCAAGAGAGCGCGTTCAGAAAACCCCTGTGCTGCGCATTTACACCCTATACAAGAGCACGTTCAGCCTTGCCCAACCAGAGACCCGACAAACCGGCGTGCTACATGTTCACAAGAGCTCACCCAATTGGCCCCTGTGCTCGCATTTAACCCTGCACGAATACTGTCTGACAGGCCCGGTTGTGTTCAAAATGTTGTGCGTTTAAAAACCCTACATGAAGACTGCCCGACAGGACCAACAGTGTTGCGCGTTCAATGCTACGCCCTCCGCCAACCCGGCAACACGGGAAGAGACCCGACAATGCGTTCAGTGCTACGCGTTTGGCCAGGAGGGCCTCTACACTAGTGCAAGCTTTCAAACACCTAAAAAGCTCCTCCATTTTTCTGTTTGGTGCCTTCCTAACGTTTTTTTTTAGAAGTATGTGGATGCCTTGCCTCCTTTCATTCAGTTTGATAATGAGAAGTTAGAGAGGAATGTAAAAACCCTAAAAGAAAAGGAAAACCTAGTCTCCATGCTAAAAACACTACTGTTTAAAAGACACTCATTCATTTGTATGCTAAGGGCACACTGAGACTGCCTTGTTGAGAATTTTTTCATCTACCAAGATACTATCTCCATTTTCAAAATCAATCCCCACACTGCCAAGCATTGACATTACTTTTCCTCACCCTCTCCGATTGTTATCATTACTAAGGTATTTTCACAACAAGTTTTGGCATATCAGTTGGGTTGCATTCAGAATTATTTGACCTTCTCATTTTGCCCAAATTTCCCTTTCACTCAATCCTCCCATCCACTTGCAAAAAACTGCCTTTCTCATCACCATCTCATTTGCCCTCTTCATATCATTTCACAAGAAGATTTAGGGTTTTGATTTTCAAGGCAACATTAAAAACAAAATGTCAAGGGAAGGTAATAGTGACAGTGGTGAGGGAGGCCAAGGGCCTAGAAGACAGAAGTGCAAAGGTGGAAGAGTAAATAGGTTTGAGCCACTGAACACCAAGGAGTTGATGGCCTCTCCTATGACAATTTCCTATTTTCATAATGTGGGTTGTTTTGACTTTTGTGAAAAGGTACAACAGGTCCAAAGTCACCCTGAGTTGACCAAGATTTTTATCCTTAAATTCCATGACCATCAAGTAAATTTAGCATGGGTAAACTTTGAGCTATCTTCAAATACCATTTCTATGGCCACTGGGATACCTAGTGTGGGAGAAAAGTGGTTCAAGCAGGCTAATTTGGACCTGACCATTATCAGCCTTTCCTGAAACCTAGATACCAAGATGACTAAAATTCCCTTTTTCTCTTTTCACATCTGCTGGAGAGATATGCGCCCCTGATGAGAGTCATCATGAAATATTTTACATGTGCGGGGAGGTTTTCTAGGCTCTATTCATACCACATAAGATTGCTCATGCACTTCACTAGGGCCAAGTTGCTACATTTGCCCTATTTTCTCTATAGGAGTATTGATAAGATGTCTTATACTGTGCAAAAGAGGCCCCCCTCACAACAAATGCAGAGTCTCTTTCACCATTCTCTCATAAAGATGGTTGTGTTACATCAATTAGAGCAACAGGGTATTCCATGGGAAGTATTCATTACCCATGAAGTGTTCACAAACACCCAACCCCATCCTCAGCCAAATGTGCCCTCATCATCCCATCCTCCTCCCTCGCCCTCTCCTAATGCATCAAACAATGAGGGAAGTAAAGATGAGAATGAAGAAGAGGGTAGTGAAAAATCAAGCAATGGTGAAGAAGAGGATAGTAAAGCGGAAAATGATGAAGAAGAAGACAACAAAGAAGAAGAAGAGGTTAGCAATGAAGCAGAAGACATGGAGGTAGATGACCATGAAGATAAAAATGCAAGTGATGAGGAAAGTAGCCCAGGAAATGATGATTATGTTGGGAACAACCCACAAGTCAGTGAGGAGAATGAAAATGCAGAAATCAGTGAAGAGGCTAACAGTGATAAAGAAACTAATGGTGACACCTCTGATAGTGAGAACACAAATAATAATAAAGGCCATGATGATGTTGGAAACACAAAGGACAGTGATGAGGCAGAAACCATGATAACTGATAGCCCTAATGATGATGACAGTAGTGACACTAAAAACCAAAAATTCGGTAAAGAGGCTAATAACAGCAATAATGCTAGCAGCAGTAATAAGGGAGGTAGTGACAATAATGACAACAGTCCTAATGGCCAAGAAATTAGTGAAAACAATGGGCCTCATAGTGGTAATGATGATAGTGCAGAAACAAGTGCCAAAGACAGTAAGACTCCTAGCAGTATTGAAGGAGATGGAGAAAGTGGCCAAGGTAATGATAATGATGAGAGTGATAACAGCTCACAAAACCTAGATGACAATGAAGCTGATATCAGTGAAGGAGAAAGGGATGATGGTACAAATGAAGATCACAGCAGTGATGTTAGCATGGAATAAAATGAAAGTGAGGCTTATAAAGACAGTGCAGAAAACACTAGCGCAGAGATCCATAATGAAAAGAATAGAAATCTTGAGGTCAGCCATGGTGAGGGCATTCAGATGAACAATATTGAACCTTTCCCTCTCACATATCAAAGAGGAAAGAGGCCTGTGTTTGTTGCCTATCAAAGGCAAGGGACCATGATATCCACCTCAAAGAAGGAGCTTCACAAAGGCAAGAAGAAGCTCACTGTTAGAGGTAAGAAAGGAAAACATCAAACTAAACAAAAGGGCCAATTCATTAACCTTGACAGTGAAAATGAAGATGAGGAGAGGGCTACAAGCATCTTGCTCCAAAGCAAAGATGCGAAGATTAAGGAACTCCAAAGAAGCCTTGGCATGGCAGAGTAAATTATTCAGTATTATAAGAATGAACACAACACTTTAAGAATTTACTAAGGGACCTTGGCCTACAGAAAAAGATGGCCAAGCATTATGCATTGAAAAATCAATTTGCAAGGGCCAAGCTCAAAAGAGCCCTTGCCGAAATTAAAGCCCTCAAGGAGGAAAATGGTCAAGAAAAGCTTAACTTTATTGTTGATGCTTCCATGCAAGCATGCTAGACATAAAAAGGAAGATAATTGCAAATTTTGGGAACTTTTTGGAAATTTTTTATTTTTGTTGATTTGGAGGGCCAAGGGGGTAGCACCCTTTGTGCTACGCTTTTTCTCGGGGCAACCTCAGGAGGTAGATATTACATTTTTGGAATCCTCAACTCAAGTACAGCATGCTCACCAAGTTTTAGGTCAATTGGAGTTATTTTGGTCCTCCAAAAGTGTCAAAAACACCATAATGTTCACCTTTCTGCCTAGTTTTCAGGGCATGTGTTGCGCCTTTACCAGTATTGGGAATTTTTATTTTTTAACAGGTTAAATTGATCCAATCGGAAAAATAAGGATAGTTCTAGAAAGTAGACTCGACAGGCTTTCCAACGAGCCATTACGGAGCCCATTCCGACATCGGGAAGGCCTACAAAACCTTGCTGCAAGTTGACCCAGTTTTCTTGCTCTTGTGCTGTGCCCTTGGCCAGGAAATACATCCTTAAATCTCAGTGCTGCGCCCTGACAGTCAAAAGGTCAACAATGTACGCTAGGAAACATTTTGGAGGCTTGGCAGAGCCTAGATGTCAATTTTCTTTGCCAAAAATGCTCGAAAAGATGTTTTTTATCAGATATTTTATGCCTTGGGCCTTGCAAGGTCTCAAAGGACAAAAGTGACATTTATGATTAACTAATTGGTTTCTAGAGACCTAATTAGGTTTTTCGTCTTCCTTGTTTGTTAAATACAACATTGATGCCTCTTTATAGTTGGTTGTTGATTAGACATTTTATTGAGAGCAATACATGGACTTGGAGATTAAAGACAAATTGGCTCTGATTTTGTGAATGGCTTGGATTGTCTGACATTGGAGAAGGCTTGCTTGCAGGATCCTTGAGCACTGTCAAATGGTGATGTGTTCCTATTTTACTTATGTTTTCTTGTATTATCATTTTTTTCATCCTTATATTGCAGTAGGACAAAATTTTTAGACTAAGAAATGTTGTTTGAGGCACCTTAGTTCTGTTTATCCTTCACTACTTCTATGTTTTCTTCTGCTAGGTGAGTTTAGAGAATTCTTAGTTGCTCTCTAGACCCACTTATTCTTGTTTATCTTATGAATGATTCAATATAGTAGATATCAAAGATGTTTAATGGTTAGCCTTGCTTGTTTGATGTTACTTAAACATTGTTCTTAGGATTTTTCTCTGAAGTATCACTGGTTAGTTTTAGCCAAAGAGGTTTATGTTTTGATCATGCCCTTTGTCCATTCCTACAAGGTTGCTTTGGAGGTCTTTATGACTATGATAAATGATGTCTAGAAGTTCCCTCTTCTTTTATCTATGGTATATGTCCATCTTGAATGTTTTCTTATCTTGAAGGTGAAATTACTAGAGGTTATACAAGTTTATTTCCTTCTATAGTTCACTTGATTGTTGATCTTAAATGCTTATTTGCTTAAGTTTAATCAAAGATTTATTGGTTTGCCCTGTCTTATGATTACTTCTTTATGTTGAATGGTGTTAAAGACCCTTCTTGTTTAAAGGTATTTGTTCAAGGATTCTTAACTACCCTTTTACATCTATTATGTTCACAAATTTAATGTTCATTCCATCTCACAAAAAACCCTGAAGATCTATTTGACCATGTTATATTTTCCCTGTGATGCACCTTGATTCATTGCTGAACTTTCTATAACCTTTCATAGACTCCATTTCCCAATGACTTGAAAATATCTCACTCCATCTGTTCTACTTAATCATCTATCCAACCCAAACAAACAAACAAACCCTAAACTTAACAACTAGCCTAAAATCATACCCTAAAAAGCAAACAAATTCACATCCTTTGCACAAAATAGAGAGAGCCCTCTCTGAGTCCAGGAAGGCTAGGTCCTAGGACTCCAAAGACTGGTCTGATGTTACCCCTGTTCATTTGTTCTTACCAATCTAACAAATTACGGGGACCTAATAGAACTAACATGCAACAACTGTTCATAGCAAATTATCAGTTAACTAATTGACCACTGCTTGTGAATTAAATCAGATTTAATTCACTGGACCTATCACTAGCTCATCTCTCACATAGAACTAGTTAAACTGATTTTAACTCAATTAATTGAGTTAACTAATTACAACTCACAAATAACTGTAACTGGACCCCCTAAAATCTAGGAAGAACTCTACATGCCTCCTCTTTGACCCTCAAATCAAATTTCCTAAGCTAACTAAATCTTCCAGACTTAGTTAACTAATACAGGTTGTCATGAGATGAAATTACAATTTCTCTTCCAATTTAATTACGGGAAAATTAAATCAGAAGCCCCCTATGGTACCATTTCTGGGTGCCATTTTTTGGGTTCCATTTCTGGATGCCATTTTCAATGTTTTTTGTTTCCAATTTCAACACAAGTTAGGTCTGACCTCCTTGATTTGATTGGGTAAGAATTCATGCTCCCAACAAATTTAATTTAGTACTTGGTTTTGTCCATTGGAAAAATGGTCTTGGTTGACTCCTTTGGGACCTTTTACGTGGAGATTACAAAAAGCCATGAATACCATATATATAATTCCAATTGAACTTTATAAGGAAGCAATATTTCCTTTGGAAGGAAAATAAAATCGTGAAGAGGCATGAGATTTGGATAGTAATTGCATTAATATATCAGGGGTTGATGGATTTCGTAATACATGCAACACACATTACAACAATATGCATTCAAAAGGAATACAACAATAATGTGGATTGCATTATGGCTTGGAATTAAAAAGAAAGGGGCCATATTAAAAGGATTTTGATTTTATTTGGCCGAATAAGGACTTGGCCACCTCCATAAAAATAATTTGGAGTACAAGAAGAGGATAGGAGGATAAAGGAGGGGACAAAAGTCTTTTTAATTGATTTGAAAATTAATATGGGTAAGTCAAGGACTTATTAATGCGAATGTCATGGAGTTAAGAAGGCACGAAGGAGCAAGATAAAGGGAGAATTTTTTTTGTCGTTTCCTAATTGGTGGATAGAGTCTCGGGCTTATAGAGCAGGAAACCACAGGGGCCTGCTATTAATCTCACAAAACTTAATTCAAACTTCAATGCATTGAAAAAATAATGCATCACAACTTCACTATTTAGAGTGTTTGAAAAACTATGCATTAGACTTTCAAAACTTGTTGCCCAAACAAGAACAAAAAAATGAAGAATCCATACTTACAAGTGAAGAAATCTTGTAAAATCTTATTAAATTTTAAAATATTAATAATAAAAAAGTTATATATATATATATATGCTTGCTAAGTTGTGTGAGTCCTGAGATGACTACACGCTTAACTTTTGGCTTGAGAAACCGTGACCCAGGGGCATTTAAGCCGTCAAAATCACTTGGGGATTGCACCTAGCTTAGGTCGTACCAACCCTTAACATAGCTGGATTTTTTCCTATGGAATTTCAAACCAGTGTCCTTAACATCACATAGTGGCTAATAGTACAACCCATCACCATCTCTTCTACACCCCGTAGACTCAAATAATTTTATCATATAAATTTTGCATATATATATATAATTGACAAATTCTCTTAGGAGAACAAACTGAATAGTAAAATTTAACTTCTAAAATTATCCTTATAATAAAACCTTACAATCAATCATTCTTCACCATTCTCATGTAAACCACATTTTAATATCATTAATCTAACTTTAATACTAGAAATTATCCTCCAGTCTTCATCATTCTCATGCAAACCACTTTTTAATATCATTAATCTAACTCTAACACTAGATTTGCATAATACTAACCATAGTTTAAAAACTCCGACTTGGATTCAGAACAGGTCGATGGTCGACTCCGACTCAGTATCGACTCAACCTAGTTGATTTCAATGAATCAGTCGTTGTAAAAATACATTAAATATTTTTTTTTTTATGAAAACCCATATTTTTAAAGATTTTCATTCATGTTTCCAAACTCAAAACATTAGAATATAGAGAGAAGACAACATATGATCAAAGTATGGTCATGAATATATCTATTATATCAAAATGACACCTAGTGCAATGTCCAATACATGTAATATATAGAGATAAGAACAAAAACATATAACCAAGGAGACTCTAAATGGTATCTAGAACAAAACATCACTAGTCACTACTGGTAAACAAGGCAAGATCATCTGGCTCAGACTATGAATTGTAGTGAGACAGGGAAACCAATGGATCCTCCTCACTACTTCTCCAAAAACCAATTCCAACTCTTCATTAACTCCTCACAACTGCTACACAAATGCAATGAGAAAGCTATGAGTAAATGTGAGCGGATTGGGTCACTTTTATAGGCTTGGGAGAGGGGTAGAGGCATTAAGAAAAAAAAAATTGTGTTTGAAGTCTGAGTTGCCGCCTTTTTTCTCCATGGACTAGCTCAGCCGGTTTAAGACAGGCTTGGCTGAACCAACCGGTCTGTTACCGAACCGACCAAATCAGTGTTTGACTTGGCCGATTCTTCTACTTAGTTGACCCCGGTATGGGTCTGGCTCGGTCTACCAGGCCGAATCTGATTCGAACTGGCCTAGTTTTAAAACACTAATACCAACTAGCATACATATTATAACATAAAATGTGTTCACACTGTTACACTGTAATTTTTCACCCCGTTCAATTCTCGTCTCTAATCCTAAAGTACCCTGTGATGAATACTGTGCAGTATATCCACCATGGAGATTACATCAATATATCCTTTGAATACTAAAAGAAAACTACCTTGAAGAATTTTTGAAGAAGCCTAGCTCAAACCTTAAATTTTTGGGTCAGCGTGCTTAGCCAATTATCTAATCGTGTTGATGGCAAGTTGCATGTCCTGGCCTAGCATTGTTAGCGCTCTTATGATTGGAAAAACCACGTTGAACCCTTTCTAGTAGTGTTTCCTTAAATGGAGGATAAGCTTCGCGCACTAGAAGCTTCCAGAACGGTGAGCTGGATATTGTTCGATGGAGATATGGTTGAGCTCTCTCATTTGGAGCTCTTGATCTTATAAATAGGGGATTTTTCCCTTGAGAAGTGGGCCTTCCTCCTCCTTTTATGGGCTCCTAACTCCCTCTCCCTTCCTATAAATTCAATCCCATCCTTCCACTACTGGTTGGTCATGGTTGGTCATTGTTGGGTTGGTTTGATCATTAATCCCTTGCATCCCTATGATGAGATAATGCCAAAATTGCCACTTGGGAGAAGGATTGCTTGAAGAGCCTCGGTTAGGACTTAGACATCACCAAAGGAGGTCTCCAACATCAAGTCCATGGCTCTATTCTTCCTCTTTTATACATTAATAATACATCTAATGTTTCACTTTCCATATTTGTCTAGAAATCTATTCAAGTAGCCTAATACTCCTTGATATGTTAGGTAGTTTGCATTTTATGTATGATATGTATCCTATCATGTTGTTTGTTGTTGTATCTTGATCTCCTACAAGTATTCGAATGTCACAACCAGCGAGAAGCGAGCCTGAAGGATTGTGAATCAAGGCCTTCACCAAATGATTGGATGATAGCATCAGGAAGAGGTAGGTCCTTCTTCTTCTTCTTCTGCTTTGAATATAGACTAGGAAAGGGTTCATTAGATAGTCTCATGCATTGCTAGACCCACTCTAGGGCTAGAGAGATTGATTTTGTCCATAGTGGATTGTATTCACAACACACACATAACCTAATGAGTGGTTAAGTCTTAACTAAACAATATACCCTAATGAAACCAGTTCGGGAATTAAAATGGTGATTCTATATATATATATATATAAGTCGATAATCTATTCATATTTGAAATAATGTTTACATAAAGTCGTTCGCAAAATAGGCGGTGTCACCCCGACCGGGTTTGTTGACCAAAATTTTCACTAGGTGCCAAAAATACAAAAGAGTGACTAAGGACATTGTCCATAAACGATTGCACGAGAGGCACCAAAACACATCTAGAACATAAAAAATATATGAAATCATACTAGTCATTTGGCGTGATAGATGCAGGGTTTTCTGGGGCTTTTCCCGGAGGTGATGGAGGACGGAAGTCACACTGATGTGCCCTTCAAAGTGTGCCATCCAAGTCCCCAACTTTTTTACTTTCTTAGTGAGTTGATTTTGGCCTGGCCAAACCACAACCAATCTATCGAAGGCTTGGCACTGAAAATAGTGAATTCAGTCCAGAGTGGGCATCTGCGCTGCATTCTCCTCGCGATGAACTCTCTCAGATGCATCCACTCTTTCCATAAGACTGTTGATAAGATCTCAGTAGTTATCCAAATAACAGTGTTGGATACCTTGTCTCTCTTGCACCTCAAAGCTACCAGGCCCACATTTCCCCTTTCCACTGTAGCCTCCTCTTCCTCGTCGACTCTGCCTCTGACCCCGGAACCCGCCTCCCATGTTGGCCCCGTGCTTTCCTCCACCTTGGCCACCCCGCACACCTGCATTGGACAGCCGTGCACGACCCGCTGTCTTACCTCCCCAATGGGGGGCCACCATGTCCATTTCTGAATTCGCCACCCTTGCAGGGCCATGGATGACAAGGGATGGGGAGCGGCCACAACGCAGTAGTGGTTTCATGATTCTCAACAAAGGAAATCCATTGCAAATTAAAACTAAAACCCAGATCCCCCACGAGAGAAAATAACCCCCACTAATACAGGAACAAAACAAAACCACCCACCACATAAGAAGTTCACATTTCCTCCTTCCACTTACAGATGAATACCACCACCTCCAAGAAAGCAAGAAACCTCCACTCTCCTCGTCAGCATAGACATTTGGACACCAAGCACGAGCAAGGTGGTCATCACCAGAGCGAAATTTCTCCCCGACTGCCAACTTTGCTGCACTGAGACAACAGACTAATCCTCCAGACACCATCGCATCCACGTCGGGGGTCACTTAAATGGAAAAAGAAAGTGGGTTTCGCCACCACCCTTGGGGTTGCCTTAGAAGTGTATTCCACCTTCCTCTTCGAGCTCGCCGACATAGGTTTACCTGAAGCCCCAAAAACAGTAAATGGGTGAGAACGATACCCCTCAACGCCCAATCCTCACCGACACAAACAATACCACAAATACTTAGCATCTGGAGCAATCCAGTCCCATTGTGCCAAACAATACCCACGATTACCACACACAAGCCACACCCTATGTTCACCTTCCTACAATGCCTATGTTTTCTCCTCGGAGTCCATCGTAACATCTAGTGGCAAACCAGGAAATGGATATGAATGTCGGGCGCCCACACTTGCCCTCTCCTTAACCTTCCACCACCCCAAAACTCCAACGCATAGTTAATTTCCACACAAGTGCCCAACATCACTGTAGTACCACTCCCACTATTTGCATTAAGGTGAAGGGACCGGGAGGGATGTCCCTCACCCTGGCTCCACTTGTAATCACACATGGGAGTGACCCTCCACATGTTTCCCATATCGCACCCCCATCGGGGAAGAATCAACCTCTTCCACAATTCTTCGCAGATCCACCAGAAAGTTGTTATGAGTGGAGGGA
The DNA here is from genome assembly GCA_034641835.2 of Pinus albicaulis. Classification (NCBI taxonomy): domain Eukaryota; kingdom Viridiplantae; phylum Streptophyta; class Pinopsida; order Pinales; family Pinaceae; genus Pinus; species Pinus albicaulis. The sequence goes on along the minus strand of CM076571.1, from coordinate 110,136,433 downwards.
GGCCCGTCATTGTCAATTTCCTTGTCCTGAAGGTCACAACCCCAATTCCCTAGATTTTCCGCTGCTTTATTCCCTTCGCAGTCAACATGCTTAGTTATCGCATAATCAAAAGAGGGGAGCTTGGAGAGAATGTGTTCCCCAATCAGCTCAAAACACCAGCTTTTTATGACCCTTGACAGGGGAGAACCATTTATGAGACTTTGGAGCATGGTAGTAGCGATATGGGAGTCTCCAGTCACCTGCAGTTTCGAGATGCCCATATCTGTAGCTACCTACAAACCTCATTCCAAAGCCAAATACTCGACCACATTGTTGTTGTTGTGGCTGCAGGAAGAAATGTAAAATCTAAATTCCTGCCCCTTGTCATCCTAAAGGATCCGGATAAGGCCAACTGGGCGAGGGTTCACCTTTGAAGCCCCATCAAAGTTGAGCTTTGCAAAGCCCTGGGGTGGACAGGTGAACTCTTTTGCGGAGACACGTTGAGGTGCCAGTCTGCATGTGGGGCTTACAGGGGGCACCTGTGGGATTTCTAGCGCTAGCAAGATGGCGTGCTACTGCCCTTTCGCCTTCTAGTCCTCATCCGACCAAGATGAGAGCGATACATTTTCCTTCATATTACGGAGAGCAGCGTGCCACACATTGATTGGACGAAATTATTTAGAGTGGAAGAATGCCCTGTTCTCTCCTTTCCAGATATTCCATAGGACAAACCCTTGCAACAAGAACCATGCATGATTGACAATTGAGTTTATAAATAGACTCCATCGCTATGTATCAAGAGACTCCCGTAGGCCGTTTTTAGATTCGTCAGTGGTTCCGAAGACCTTTGAATGATATCTCCAGACTTCTAGTGTCTTCGAGCAGAAGTTAAGCAAGTGGTCAGTCGTTTCTTCCTCCATGCGACATAAAGGAAAGTAGGACGGCCCAAGAAATCCCTTCTCGCGAATCTTATCCCATGTGAGAAGATTCCCCTACCCAATCAGACATAAGAAGAAGGAGACATTATGCCAAAGACAAAAGTACTGTATACTTTTCCAGAGTGGTTTCGATTATTGGTCTCCCGCTAAGGTTTTCAATGAGTACACCTCTTTAAGAGTGAACATGCCTTGTTGCTAATACCCCCATTGTAATCTATCATGTTAGTCGTTATTCAAGATAGACTGATGGCAGAGAATCAGATGGAAGGCCTCCTAGTTCAATGGGGGGACATAGGGAGGCCAGTTTTCAGGAGACTTCCACTTTCTCCACTTTGAGTCCTCCTGAGGGTCATCCTAGAAATCTTGAAACTTAACCACTCTGATCCAGAAAGTAAGAGCTTGGAGACTTGCAAACTCCAGGATTTGGTTGAGTCTAGGGTGTTGCATCCAGCGGTCAGTCTAGAAATTAGCCTTTCTTCTGTTGTGGACTTCCCATAAACCATGCTACCAAATAAATTCATGTTGAGCCTTAGCTTTGTTTCAAATCGAGTAGCCCAATGGGAGGTCAAGGTGGTGGTGCAGAGGATTTTTCCAACCCTTTACTCTGTATTTCAATGCTCAGATTTGTTTCCATATCTCCTGCGCACCTTGGATCCATCACCGCCACACCTTTGTGCCAAGGATCGGGATAATAACTTAGTATCTTTAAGCCCAAGGCCTCCCTGGATCTTGGGTATACATGATTTTTCCCATGCCACCAGGGCCCATTTGCGGCCAATCTCAACCCTTGACCATAGAAATCGTCAACACCTAGCTATCATTTCTTTGTAGATGCTGCTAAGGGCCAGGAGAGCCGATAATTGGTATAGCGGGATCGCCTCAAGGACAACCTTTAATATTACCAATCTTCCAGCTGAGTTCAGAGCCTGAAAGGTCCAACTTGCCAGTATCTTATCAATGTGGGATATAATTTCCTTCCAGATGGAGGTCTTGAGAGAGTTAGGCACTAGGGGGGCTCCAAGATAAGTGTTGGGGAGTTTCCCAATTATGAAGCCCAACATTCTGGCAAGGTGGGCTTGCACTCTGGGATGGGTGTTAAAGAAAAAGATGTTCGATTTATCCCCATTTATCAAGATGCCTGAGGTAGATTGGAAGGTTTCCATAATTTTCCCCAGCTATTTAGCCTCTTTCAATGAGGGCTTCCAAAATAACATGTTATCGTCCACAAACTATTGGTGGGTTACTAGAGGGATTGATTGAGAGATGAAAATCCCCAATAGGCCCTGAGAGTCTGTTGCGGCCTTGATGAACCTGCCCAACCCTTCTGTAGCTATAATGAATAAGAAGGGAGAGATGGGGTCATGCTATCTAAGGCCTTGTGAACCCTTGAAGGGGTGAGACGACGTGCCATTCACAAGCATAGAGTAGAATAGAGTTGATATAAGGGATTTTATCCATCCAATCCATGCAGAGGAGAAACTGAATGCAACTATAATTGACAACAAAATATCCTAAATCAAACAATCATATGCTTTAGAGAGATCCAGTTTGATGATCATACTTGGCACTCGAAAGGATGTTAAGGAGTGCACCTTCTCATGTGTAGCCAAAATCCCATCCATGATTTGTCGTCCTTCCACAAAACTAGTCTGCTTCAGGCCAATGATAACTTGAAGTAAAGGTTTGAGCTTGCGAACCAGGATTCCCGAGAGGATCTTGTAAATTACATTGCACATAGCTATAGGTCTGAATCCGCTGGGTTCCAGAGCATCGCCATTTTTTGGGATGAGCACAAGGAAAGTTGCATTCATCCCTGACCATAACCATTGGGATCGTCGAGAGTATTCAAAAGGAGCTTTAGGTTGCCATTTTAACTGGATCCAACGAAGGATATCAGCTTCATGCGGCCAGATACCCATAAATTTGCATATGATTGCATGGCCTTGCATAAACTGGTGGGATTGTTCTAGGCGACTATTGGGAATGACCACTTTTGGATTCTTATTCACTTTCGGCAAGCATCGACCCTTCATTCGCCCCTTCCAATGGGCCCCTAGTGCTGGCGTCTCTGCCTGGGCGGTCTTGTTCGGACCAGAGGACAAGGGAGTTGACAACGGCCTGACATCCCCTGTAAGGATCGATTTGAGAGAGAGGGCAGATCCCCAGGAAGCCCCATCCATCAAGCAATCAGCTTAGCATGCGCCAGAAAAAGCAACACCTACCAAAAAAAGAGTAAAACAAGCAATCAAATGATATATATATATATATATAATTTGATATTTGATTTTGTTTTTTTTTTTTAATTTACAAATAAAAAACAAAATCAACATTTATATTCATTTACATTATAAAAATTCAAATAATAAAATAATATAATATTTTTAAAAATCTAACTACACATCATCATACATTCTTCATACATTCGTGAAGCTTTCTTTTTCTTTTTTAAATTATAATTTTCACCACATTAAGCTTTCACAATAATTTTTCCACAACACTTTGATCCATGCTAAACTTGAGCTCTTTTTTACATTGTCCTTACAAATCGTCACACTTTCGGTTCATAACATTGATCTTACAAATCATCACACATTAGGTTCATGAGTTGTTATTACACATATATGTTATTGTTCCACACTTTAGGTTCATGGGTTCTTATTACACATATTTGTTATTGTTCCACATTATAGCCCTGTTTTGTAAGGTAGATGTAGTGGCCTAAATAGTTGTGTGACCATTGTGCTTATTTTTTCTTGGAAGTTGTCACCACCGTATATATATGTATGTGGGGTTTACATATATGATATGTTATGATGTGTTAAATTGAGTACATTGTTCTTCTTGTCATTTTTCTTGATTAATATAAATATATTATAATAGATAATAGGTATGATGTTTCTGTAAAGATTTTATTAAATGATGGAGATATTGATATAAGAGATTGGGTATGATTTTTTTTAATGATATTAACAAAATTGGATTTTAATTTTATTGTAATTATTATTATTATTATCTAATTTTAAGATCACGATTAAGCTAGACACTAAATTAGTGTATGAGACCTTTTGTTTGTGAGACAAGGGACCCACCTCCACACAACGATTTGACTGCTAAGTTTACTAAGACATACATACTCTACTCCCTTTGATTTTAGACACTAAATTAGTGTATGAAACCTTTTGTTTGTGGGACAAGTGACCCACCTCTGTGCAACGATTTGACTGCTAAGTCTACTAAGACATACATACTCTACCCTCTCTAATTTTGAACCTGTCACTTCTTAGGAGGAAACACATGCTATTGACCAATAATATTGTTGTATATAAATATTATAAATTTGTTTTTCTTCATTGTATATTGGTTTAATGCTAATTTGGAGTAATTTTTTTCAAAGTAGTTTAGGTTGAAATTATAATGTACATATCAATAAGGTTTGTTGGATATTAATTAATTTTATTTATTTATTTTATTTTATTTTTATTTTTAATTATTGATTAACATATATATATATATATATTATTGTTTTGAGAGACACTCTCTAACTTAATATGAAAGAAATGTTATAATGTCATGTAATGTAAAATTTTGAACCACACTGAATTACACTAGCTGGTTCAAAACAGGTTGGGAATATATTCTTCAATGTGATTATCACGGATTTTTTATATATGATCTAGATTTATCTTAATTCTTGATGTATTAAGTATAAAGAAGAACCAATCTCTCTATGTACAAACATCTCCTCAAATTTTATACTAAAAAATATTTACATGAAAAATTTAAACCTCTTAAACACTAAATAAATCCAAAACTAAAATAAATCTAAACTGATAATAATAATATTACAAAATACTTGCAATTTTATTTTTTAATAAAATAAAATTATTTCTAAATTTATATAATATATATAAACAAACAAATCACATTTAAAAAAACCATCCATAACTCCATTCTTCATTAAAGTCGAAGAGAATAAGACGAACTTATTTCCAAGTTTGCCATATGTAGAAAATGGCGGATTCGATTTAAAAACGATTATACTTCCTTTTCGATTGTAAGGTGAAGGAATAATTTCAAATTTAATAAAATAGTTCCATTTTCTATTATATAACTTTTTTGGTGCAATTCTCAATAATATCTCAAGTCAAACCATACCAATTTAAGATATTGAATATTTTTATATTATTAATTTCTTTTGTTTGTTTGTGTTTTGTATTTATACTTTATCTACACTTGATCTAATCTTGTAATGCAAAGAATATGACTAACTTTTACATTTCAATTTCATTTTTCAGGGTATAGTTGTGTTTTTAGTTTTTTAATTATATAAAAATTATTTATAATTATTTTAATAGTTTTATTTCAAAGGAAATTTTTTTTTTTACACAAAAGATTATTAAACTTATTTATATTATTTAAAATTTATTATTTAATTAACAATTTATATAATATTTTTTCAATTTTAAAAATTTATAACTATTTATCAAGTTAATAAAATTATAAAATATTGCAACCATTAAGCAATGAAATACTGGAGACTTTGTTCCATGGTCACTTTCAAGAACACATCATCTTCTCTTTGAGGATCTTCATCTAACATAAGATTGGCCTAGATACCAATTAATACAAAAAATCACACCTAATTCTTAATTCATCTAGTTTGATGTAGCCTTGCATAGTCTATAATTTCCCTTCAAAGACTTTGATGTGTGCCATAAATGTAATTATTCTTTTTGTATATTTTCTAAAAATTATGCAATCAAGGTTTTGAATAACAAATTGGGTTTTGCAATGTTACATAATCTTAATTTCCTTTCAACTTTAGATTAGGGAAGTTTTGTCTATTACTCTGAACTTCTTTCTCAATTTCCTTTACCTCTAGATTTGGCTGTTCCAAAGCATTTTCCCTTACACTTTTCTCTACTTTTCATGAATTTTTTTTCTACCTTAGAAACACATTTAAATTTCATTAATTTTTTTTCTACCTTACACTTTTCTCTACTTTTCATGAATTTTTTTTCTACATTTAAATTTCATTAGTTTTATGTGTTAGAATTAAATCTTAAATTTCATTAGTTTTATGTGTTGAATTATAATTTAAAATTTATAATATTACTATTTTAAAGTTACAATTTTATATTTTAGAAAATATAATCTAAAAGTTTGGAAAATCTATAAATTAATTTAAATATTAAATTATACTTTCTTAATTTTAAAATAAGAATGTTACATTTTTAATTGATTAAAAATATTCTATATTTTGATCGATTATAATTTTTGAGTTTTTTAGATTACATTTTTGAATGTATAAATGATTTATTTTAAAAAAAATCTTAGATTGAGACTTTTGTGATTCATAAAGTAGAAAAATGTCTTTTCGGAGTAATCACTTAAAGCACTTAAATTGTATATGAATAAAAATTCAAATTTACAATTCCAATAAACTCTGAATAGATTTAAGTAAAGTTGATGAAAATATATTCCAATTAAAATAGAAACATAAAAAGTTTACATTATATTTTTTAATTCATTAAATTTCTTTGTTTTAAAAAATATTTTAATATTTTTCATCTCTAAAATTGCATAAATTTCATTGTGGAGTTTATACGGACTTGTACATAATTATCATGTAAATTTTTGTTGAAAACTATATATTTCTTTGTAAAAGATTATAAGTGAAAATAAAAATAAAATAAAATATATATACCTAAAATAGCTACATAATTTTTTATTATAATAGCTACAATTTTTCCCTTGGGAAAATAAAATAAAATAAAATTTAATAATATACACCCAAAAGTAAATCTTTTATTTCATAAATAAAAAATCACCTAAATCTCTTATTTTATAAATAAAAAATCTTCCAATCTCATATCCAAATTGATATTTGACTTAAATGTAACTTTAAAATTAAATTATTATTAATAATAATTAAAAAAACTTTGATAATGAAATTTTCCAAAAACAGCTCACAACCAAAAATAACTACAGCTAAAGTGTGCATATATTTTTAAGGCATCACATGCTATTTGCATAGCGAGGTTTAATATAATAAGATAACCCATTTGCCAAAGCTTAACAAAAATTAATTTAGAATTAAAAAATGAGCACCCACTGATAAAAGAAATCACCGCAAAGGTCCACCTAATGAAAGGGGTAAAGGGGAGGAGGGGTCCAATAGAATGGCCGCTGAAATATATAATTAATAAATAAAAAAATCCACTGAAATATATAAATAATAAATAAATACCTGGCATTATTGCCCCTCCTTTTCTACTTTTAATTTTTTATTCTTTCAAGCAAAAAGGATACAAGAAATCCCGACAAGGAAGGGAATGCCCCGGGACCACAAATACTGGTACAGGACACGTGTCAGCCGTTATTTGCCCGTTAAGTTAGACGGGAATACAGACGGCAAACGGGACGGCGAGATCTGCTGTGTCTCGATGGGACGTCGGTGGTGGGGGCAGAAGAAGAGTGGGGCCCGCGGTCTCCGGATTTTAAGGGTTTTCGATTACCCGCCGTCGATTTCCATCGATTACATCGTAATAATTAATTTTATTACGACGTAAATTGGAAATGGATTTAGACCGCGTGAGACCCATATACACGCTCAACGTCACGCAGGCCCTCTGGCATTACAGATGGAATTTACTGTAATGTGCCTCATTATTCCATTTTACAGGTGTAATGTGGAGGCTGTTACACTGTTTTTATCCAGGCAACGGTGTTATATTATGATGCCCAGGCTCCTGAGGGCCGTAGATCAGATCTTTTTCTGGATCAGGAATGCAAGAGGCTGAATCTTGAAGTATGTTTTTAGCTGAGTTTTCTGGCTGTTTCTGGTATATTTTGTGTGGTCAAGAAATGAGATATTTGTTGTACTATATCAAAGTCAAGTCACTGTCTGTTGTTAAGTTGCCTGGCCATGGAATTTGATGGACACATTGTTCATTATGGAGTGATTTGTTGTTAAATATAGCCAAAAATTTCTCATGGTTAACAATTTTTTTGGGGTTAAAATGATTCAAATGCTTGCAAAAAAAAACTTTCCAATTTGACCAAGTGTTTCAGATTTGAAATTCCTACCTTGGTGTTGCCTGAGATTCGTGTTTGAGTTTAGTTTGGATAATAAGAATTTAATCAGATTGGCTATAAATGTATGAACAGTAATAATTTGACAGCTTGCCACTATGAATACTTTTTGGTTTTATGGCTTTTTTTTGAATGGGATGCTAATGAAAAGAACAGTTCGGATTGATACTCAATACTGCAGATTGATTTGGATTTGGTTTTTTTCTCGAATCATGGGAAATTATAGTACCACTGCCCCTCTAAGATTAGCTGCCAATTTGGATTTGGTTTGGAATCATGGGAATAGTACCCTGAGCTCCCCTTCCTCCCCTCTAGTAATAGCTGCCAAACATGTGTTTTTGCAGTCTAAATCTACATCATCTGTCAGGGCATTCAATACTTTTTCCTGGAGGCAGTTGAATTCTTGCTGTAGTGAATAGGTTTGACGGTCTGGTAACGAGGTGATGATGATGGTAGTTGAAAATAGTGGAGGCGCCAGATTTATCAGTAAAGGGCGGTTTCTATAATCGAGGCATCGTGAAAGAATGGATAGTTAAGCTAGGGATTAGAAATCAGCGCGGAGTGAGTGGATCTCTTTACTGATTGTACTGTAATATGGCAATGATGGCGTAGGTTTTTAGTGGGTGTATAATGTATTATTTATTATTATTGCTACTCCAGCAGTTCAAGTCCTTGAGGCCTCTTATAAAATTGTTTTTGCCCATTACCAAGTTTCAATGGTTGGAACTTGGAAGCTTTCCTGATTTGTTCTTTGTTCCCAGTATTTAATACCAGAGAGTTTCAATTTCAGTGTGTTTCTGTGAATCTCATGGAGAAGGATTGTTAGGCCAGATTAAATAGGTTGAGTGGCCTTATGGTGAGCTTTTGAAAATGCATTGTGTGGTTTTTTAAGAAGTTAAGTTAGCAGTAGGAAATGTAATGTAATGTAATTGTAATAGATTGTTTTGCAGTGTACATTATGGATTTGATGTTTCCAGGTGCAGAAGGCAAAATGGATACATATGAAGCAACAAGGATTGTGTTCACAAGGATTCAGAGCATAGAACCAGAGAATGTGTCCAAGATCATTGGGTATTTGCTTCTTCAAGACCCGGGTGATCAAGAAATGATTCGCCTGGCATTTGGGCCTAATACACTCTTACAGTCCATGATTTCCAAGGCCAAGACAGAGCTTGGTTTATCATCTCCATCCCCTGTTCAGTCACCTTTGCGCTACACTCAGTTTTCTAATTTGTTGTCTCGTTCATTCTCTTCTCCAGCACCCAATGGCTTTCATGGGGGGGCTCATATTCCACATGAGCAGCAACAGGATTCAGCATTGTTAGCGCATCATGAAATCTTGAATCCAAATCGTTTTGTAACTGATGAGCACAGCAACTTTATCAATTTGAGCCGCCAGCAGAGCTTACCTAGTGATCACAAATTTTCAGACTATCATGACCAGTTACTGAACCTCAGGGATGATTGCCAGCTCCAAGATAATCTCTTTTATGCCACTGAGAATCTTGATTCCTACAGCCTATCAAATGATAGCCATGTCTATACAGAGATGCTCTCTTTCTTGAATGGAAGCAAGGCAGGATTGAATCACAGGCGATCTTATTCCATGACAGACGTTTCAGTGAGCTGTGAACCAGTTTCTTGGAAACCATGCCTGTATTTTGCCAGGGGGTATTGCAAGCATGGCTCCAGCTGCCGTTTTACTCACAGTTATTCACGCTCTGACAACGTCTCGAGTTCAATCCCCATGGATCCCCGCTTCGAAGAAGCTTTTTCTGTGGAATCATTGGAGAGATTAGAGTTAGAACTTCAAGAATTATTGAGAGGAAGACGGGCCCCTGTTTCGATTGCTTCCCTACCCCAACTCTATTACGAGAGATTTGGTAAAACCCTTCAAGCCGATGGATACTTGACTGAGAGCCAGAGGCATGGGAAAGCCGGATACAGCTTGACGAATCTACTAGCGCGCTTGAAGAATACAGTAAGCCTCATTGATAGGCCTCATGGTCAGCACGCCATTGTTTTAGCAGAGGATGCTAACAGGTTCACAACTTATAGGCCAAGTGAACGAGATCCCTACTATTTGAGTGGTGTCAGCTCTGGATCCCGTCAAATTTACATGACATTTCCTGCTGAGAGCACCTTCACCGAGGAGGATGTTTCCAACTATTTCAGGTATGTAGTATCAGTTTCTATTATATTATCCACTGCGGCTTTCTTGGTGGGTGCAAGGGGTAGTTAATATGGTTTTACCAGGGTTCTACGTCCTGTCCGTGACATGAAATGCTAGTCCTTGTTAGTAATTGACACCAGGTGCAGGTCCCGGCCATTAAAATATCTTATTCAAAAAAAATTATTGTTGCCCCTTTTCAGGATATACGGACCTGTAGAGGATGTGAGAATTCCTTACCAACAGAAGCGTATGTTTGGATTTGTAACCTATGTATTTCCAGAGACTGTCAAATTGATATTGGCCAAAGGAAATCCTCACTATGTCTGCGGTGCTCGTGTTCTGGTTAAGCCATACAAGGAGAGAAACAAGCATGGAGACAGGTTAAACAGATATATCATAAACAAGCCTGGATTTGTTTATGTCTCTTATGATAGTAGCATGTTGTAGATTTATCGCTTTTGAACTTTGGCATGTTGCAGGAAAATTGGCGATAGAGGAGAACAATATGCAAGATACTTGCTGCCATCTTACAATGTAGATTCAAAAGACTATGATCTATGTCCAGGTTTGTATTCTGATTCGAGGGACTTGATGAGGTAAATGGTTTTAATTAGGTGCAGCAACTGCGATGAATTAATTAATGTTGGAGATTTGTTTTATTTCAGCTCCTAGGATGTTTCAGAATTCGGAACTGATCAGAAGGCATATAGAAGAGCAAGAGCAAGCCATCGAGTTGCAAAGGCTACGCCTGACAGAGTTGCATCTGGCTGAACATGCGCAGAGAACTCAAAATAATAGCATGACTATGCAACAACAAAATTCTGTGTCTAATGGTGTGCTACTCAATGTAGAGGAAGAAGAAACTCAGGCTTCAGAAGGTTAGAAGTAATTAGAACTCGGGCTGTTAATTGTTATCCAATCTCACCACGGAGTAGCATTTATCATTCAACTTTTCCCCCTTTAGATGTGTGTTATTTGATAATAGTTGTGAGGCTGGTTTATCATGTTTTAATATAATATGATCTTTACGTTAATCTGATAGGCACAGTTTCAAGGGCACAGGTTCACAAATTCACAAAAGTTTAACGACTTTGATGGTTGTCTTTATATTTTCTATTTCTTTTCTTCTTTCTATTGAAGTGATAATTAATTTTTCATACCAAGTTTTCATATCCATTATATACAAAGTTAGCTCCAAGGATTAGTTCTGGTCAAGTTCTGCTCTGGTCGAGTTCTGGCTGTTAAAGCACTTTGTGAGAAGTCACAGGGTCAATTTTTTTGGATGCCTTTTCTTCTGAAAGCCCCTTGAGTCAGAGTATACTAATAAATCTGGAAGTAGTCCTTTTGGATGGATCAGCCAAATAACTCTATCCATCTTATCCAAAATGTGCAAGTAGCCCAATAACTTTCTCCATCCTATCCAAAATGTGCAAGTTCTAGCTGTTAAAGCACTTTGTTAATGAGAAGTCACTGGTCAATTCTCCTAGCCGCCCCTTAAGTCAGACTATACTAATAAACCTGGAAGTAGTCCTTTGGATGGATCAGCCCAATAACTTTATCCATCTTATCCAAAACCTGGAACTAGTCCTTTGGATAGATCAGCCCAATAACTTTATCCATCTTATCCAAAATGTGCAAGTCAGTTATATCAAATTTAAACTTTCATATCCGTTGGACTAAGTTTACAACCCATTTATATCAAATTCAACGTTATGATCTTTATGATAATGGTTTTTCCATAGTAACTTTCATATCATCAAGAAAACTCTGCAAGCCACTCATCAAGAGATGTTAATTCAGCTTCAAAATCAAATTCAACAACATGGTTTTTCCATAGCAACTTTCATATCATCAAGAAAACTCTGCAAGACACTCATCAAGAGATGTTAATTCAGCTTCAAAATCATTTTTTATAAATTAGTTGATACTGGATACTTTCTTGCTCTGCCTTTGCCTTTATTAAATTCAGTTATATTTTTCTGTGCAGAGCTAAACAGCTTCGATCCGCCCACGGATCACTTTGGTTATTTGCTGGATGTGTTGGATAGTGAGCAGAACCATGAAGAGGAGCCTAAACAACAGAAAGCCGACAATGACGAAGAATGGTAACAATGGTTAACGGTCCTGTTTGTTTGTCTGTGTTAATGAGGTAGAGAGACATGTTTTGTTCTGTTTCAATGCACAGTGACAACAGAGAAACTCATGATTTTTGTGTATGTGAAATTTGCAGCAACGGGCACAACCTTCCTGATAGCCCTTTTGGGTTTTCTAATGCCATTAAAACAACATTGCCCCATCCCGAGAAAACGAACAACTTTTCCTTTTTCGACACCGGCCCAGCACAAGAATCATCCACTTCCATCATGACAAAGGAAGGGACTTGTTCCATGTGCCTCGGTATCTTCAACTCATCAGCTGTGTTTTTTTCTTTTTCCCCTTAATATTTATAAATTATATTCCGTCCAGCTATTTCTTACTGTAGCCTGAAAGCTCTTTCTCTATTTATGCAGATTCCATTGTGGAGCAGGTGCGGTTAGAGTGCAAGCATGTGAGGTGACACATTGCTAAATTTAATTAGAATTTGAAGCATTTGGGCATGCGGTTGCAGGTGCCTGGAGGCAAAATATCATAACTAATCTCCTGCTGAAAGCACAGAGCTCCACAGTGAATATGACTCAGTAAAAGTGGAAGGAGAACAGACAAGTCTGAAATTTCATACAAGAATCATCATGAAAAAAAAGTAGCATAAAGTTATACACAATTGGATGTAATTATACCCCATACCCACCAATAGAGCAGATGCTTTGGACATGATTATGCAATTTCTTAACAAATGTGAATAGCAAAAACACAATTAGACAGTGGTAGCAGCTGCTGCTGGTGCAATATAGCTAGCTGTATCAGTCTATTATTTATTAAAATAACAGCCTTGGAATATGGTGCAATGAATGGAATATGTTTTTATAGATTTTAGGTCCCTTCTCTCTTTTATATATATCTTTTCATGTGGCAATAGCAGCAGAGCAGACATGTCAGGCATTGTGTGTGGTCAGAGGCAGGGGAGCAGAAGGTGATGTGATGGATTCCCTCCCTATAGAAATAAATGATTTGGCCCCACCATTGTCATATCTATTGTGCTGCAGCAGCTGGCTCACATGCCTGCAGTGCTTACTGACTTTAAGGGGTCAGTCTGGACAAAAGTGTCTCTGTTTCATTTGTACGCTTATTACGAGCCCTCTTTGGTACGCACAGCACAGCTTTGAGTACTTTCTGGTATATTGCGCGAGGCCCACTGCAGAGAGTACTTGATTGAGTTGCAGCACTAATATTCAACACGATTGGTGAATGCCACAAAGCCTGAACTCCATTTTTACTGGTTCAACTCCTGTATTGAAAAGAATATACATGCGGACTTTCAGCTTCACGCCCACATGGCCCTCCTGGTCAAACACCCCACCAGATATATATTTATAGAAAAAAGGGATATCCTGACTCCTGTGCCCAGAAAATATGCTGCAATGTTCATATTTTTGAAGTCTTAAAAGTCATATGAATCAATTTTCACAAATGTCTGGCATTCAACTCCAATTATTTTTATATTGAGTGGATCAATTTAAAATCATGGCAGGGCATCACTGAGAATACAGCTATTTTGTTTGTTGCAGTGACTTCCAGACTGAATAAAAAATCATTTGATCGCAAATGAATGATAAAAAAAAGGAGAAAAATCATAACTAGTCACTAGATCGCAACTGAATGATAAAAAATGAAAAAAGTCACAACCAATTGCACACAACACTATACGAGTACTTAGCTCAGAGTAACTGAATAGTACAATAATCCCGCCCTGGAAAAGTGATCAATGTACTCATTGACTGAGGGTCCACACATAATAATAACAACATACCGACAAAACAAAACATGAGTGTCTAAGAGACTGTCAAGTAAGCTGTTGTCTAAGGAGATCACAATGGAAATTCAAAAAATGTGGTTGGAAATTGTGGTTGGAAGAGTGTTTTGGAAATTCAAAAAATTTGTCCAAGAGACTGTCAAGTAAGCTAGTAAGTTGTTGTCGAAGGAGATCACCATGGAAATTCAAAAAATGTGGTTGCAAATTGTGGTTGGAAGAATGTTTTGGAAATTCAAAAAATTCTGCTTACATTCAAAAAATGTGGTTGGAAGAATGTTTTGGAAATTCAAAAAATTCTATTATGGGTGTCTAAGTCTTTTAGATGTCCAAGTGTTTTGATGGGGCTGAATCAATTTTCATCATAAAAATAAATTATATAAAAGTTCCCAAAATGAAGTTTTTTTGGGTGCCTAAGCCTTTTGCGTGTCCAACAGTTTTGATGGTGCTGAATCCATTTCAATCATTTAAAAAAACTATTAAAAAAACTATCCATTTCAATCATTTAAAAAAACTATTCAAAAACTATATAAAAATTCTCAAAATATTTTTTTTTTGAAAAAAATCACAGATTCCAACCAAAATTTTAAATCCATACAAAATTGTGACCTCAGTAAACAACCAGTCAGATGATACACAGATAATACATCTCATTTATATGTTAGCTAAATCCGATTAAAATCTTCTCCTTATAATAGCTGAACAGATTCAAAATTTTCATTAAATTCAATTAACTTTTAATAATAATAATAATTTAATCTTAAAATTACACTGATTTGAACCGATTCAAACTTTTCATTAAATTCAATTAACTTTTAATAATAATAATAATAATTTAATTACTGATTTGAAGTCAGATATATTAAAATAGTGTATAAGATTTTTATTTGTTAGACATGATTCTTTCCACCCTAAACCATTTCACTTTTTTAATAATAATAATTTAATTTTAAAATCTATTTTTTTAATAATAATTTAATCCTAAAATCATAATCGTTTAAATGAAATAAGATATTAAAATGATGTATAAATTTTTTGTTTGAGTTAAAATTATTTTCACATGTTATTAGTTATTTTTTTTTACTCATAATTTAATTTAAAAATCACAATCATTTAAAGCCAAATGAAGTCGCACATTAAAAGTATAAGAATAATAATTTATTTTTAAAATTATAATCATCTGAATTTACTTAAAATAAGATATTAAAATAGTGTATAAGATTTTTATCCCTGAGTTGAAATTCTTTTCACATATTATTAAATAATTTTTTAATAATAATAATTTAATTTGAAAATCATAAGATATTAAAATAGTGTATGAGATTTTGAAGTTGTCTATCCAGGATGTGAAATAGTAGCAGTTTTTTGCTGGAATCTGTAAAATAAAATTCAAAAATTCAGGTCGTTGGAGTGTTTGGAATCCATTTTTGATAGTGGAAATGGATTCAGCATTATCAAAAACCTTTAAGATACTCAAAATACTAAAGTTTAACAACTATAAACAAGATCCTGGTAAAATCTTTGCCGGATTTTTTCAAAATCTTTGCCAGATTCTGGGCCATTTCGTTGCTTTTTTAGACTACACATAAGATTTTTATTCCCGAGTTGAGATTCTTTTTACATATTATTTAATTTTAAATTTGTATAATATTAATTTTTTTTAATAATAATTTAATTTGAAAATCACAATCCTATGAAGTCAAGTGAAATCATATATTAAAATAGCATATAAGGTTTTTATTTGTGAGCTAAGATGTTTTTGCACATGGTATGGTTATTGTAATGACCCCAGTCACATGGTCACTTTGTATTTGTACATAATGTAAATAATGTATATTCATGAACATGATATAAATAATACCATGGTCATTTTACATTTTTATAGTTATTTTTATTCTGATGTACATACTGAAGTTGTATTAGTTGGAGTATGGCAAACACTTCTTAATTATCTTGGTATATATTATCTCTCTCAATGATAACTAGGGTTTCATGGATCAAACCTTAATTGATGACCAAACCCTCATTAATGAGGCTTTAACTATCAACATGATTGTCCTTCCTTAAGGATACCACTTTAATTAATTGCATTAACTTATGAAGTTCTAATTTTGGGAGAGGGGACTAAAAATACATTAGAAAATACAAGTCTTGTAACTTGAGACACGAAGTGAGTAACCCATAATGAGTAATCAAGGGATTCGATAAGCCTGATGAGGGTTAGTTGGGAATCAAATTCAGAGGGTGGATATGGTTCAACAAAGACTTGAGATGAAGGAAACACTGACATATATTTTCCAAGCTATTTACACATTGCGGGAGAGAATTTTTTACACAATTCACCGATTATAGAAGAAGCATGGAAAAAGGGCAAATGACAGGTGGGAAGAGAAACAAGGAGGCCAAATGATAGGATATGGAAACTCAATTAGCCAAGCCCTAACTAGCCATAGGCAGGGGCTGAACAATAGAAAAAGGGAGGAATTGGACAAGGAGAGAACAAGCAAGAATAGAAAGAAGCAACCGGTGAAAGAGGAGCAAGAGTGAAAGTGTAGTAAGAAAGGAAGAATGAGATACAAAGAGAAGGCCAACGTTGAGGTTAGCATCTGAAGAGTATAATTGATGACATCTATTGCGACGAAAAGAAAAGGGCAGGTGGGAAATTGTGTGGTCAACATCACCCGCAACATTAAAGAGGTTAGTAACAGTAACCTAGTAACCTACAAAAAACTATAGGTTACAATTTTTCTTATCTACCTAATGCTTGGGTTTTAGAGAGTATTAACATACCGCAACTATTTGATCTATTGAACTAAATGCATAAGATAGATAGGCACTATAGGTGTTGCCCTGCCCTATTGAGTCTCCTTTGACTGATAACACCTTTCTCAACTGTAGATTGTATGCACCTTTTCCATCTAGCTCAATGACTAACTCAATTCTCATGCACAAGTGGCTAGGGATCTTCTTACTGCCTCTCCCCAGTTTCTGTGGTGAAATCCACTACCACTAAGTCTCAATTTAATATACAACAGGGGCAATATAGGGTTTTTCCTGTCATCTCAATGTCTAGGTCATATGCTTCAGTAACACAAGGCACAATGATTACTGATCCTACTGTAGGATACTACATATCTTAGATTCCACATGAAGCACAATCATAGCTTGCTTAAGCTACAATGACTCTTTAGTAATCAACTTTGTGTTTGTTGTTATGTTCATCACCCCAACTACCTATGTTATAGGTTTATGCTACTCCTTAGTGTACTTAGAAGACTTAGACTAGCCTTGGAACTAATCTATTGTCTGATGCACCATTTAGACTTTAGTCTGGATTTGGCTAACAAGTGTGTTAAATTAACGTCATCCTTACAGGGCAAAGACCCTACAGCCTATATTAGCAGGGATTGTTTTACATGTCATCTCAATGTCTAGGTCATACGCTACAGTAACACAAGGTACACTGATCATGATCCTACTATAGGATACTGCATATCATAGATTCCACATGAAGCATAATCATATCCTTCTTGAGCTTGAATGACTCTTTAGTAATCAACTTTGTGTTTGTTGTTATGTTCATCACCTCAACTACCTATGTTATAGGTTTATGCTACTCCTTAGTGTACTTAGAAGACTTAAACTAGCCTTGGAACTAATCTATTGTCTGATGCACTATTCAGACTTTACTCCGCATTTGGCTAACAAGTGTGTTAAATTAACGTCATCCTTCCAGGGCAAAGACCCTGTAGCCTATATCAGTAGGGACTCTTTGATATGAGATATTGCTACAGAATTTCGAATTCCTTCCACTGTGAATACAAATGTTGGCCATAATTGAGGATGAAGGTTCCTCATCCTCGGAGTCCCTCTCGAAAGACTGTGTCAAATATGTTGTAAATTGTGTTATTCCATTATGGATTTACTTATGTAGTATTAATCTATGCCTCTACATAGAGATGAAATCTTGCTACAGGAATGATAATTATCTACTGCTATAAGTTATATTATTGGCCAAGTTCAAGGGTACCTTTGGTTGTCTTAACCTAGTTCTTTGCTAAAAGATTCAAACTTAGAATGCTCTGGATTCTAGCCTTAGGTGGAGGTGATGAGAAAATTCAAGGTGGGGGTAGGGCTTGGAAATCCTGAGGAACAAAAAAGGGTGGAGATTTTACCTCTGGAGTCACTTGTAGGTTAAAGGGTGGAGATGTTTGTCTATGGAGCCCCTTTTGACCAAAAGGGTGGAGATGTGTACCTCTAAAGTCCCTTGTTGACCATAAGGTGGAGATGTAACTCTCTTGTCACACCCTCCTCCCATATTTATCTAAGCTGATTGGTCAAACGGGGTAATCATGTGACGAAGAGTTATTATGATATGATTCAAACTCCTATATCACCTTAGGGTGAAATCGCGAAGTTGGGAAACACTTTTTGGCGGACGACTAGAATTTGGGAGAAATTTTTAATTCCTCGTCCGAGAAAATAGTCAACTCTATTTCTCGACCGAGAGTTTTATTGGGTTTAACCGGAAAGTTAAAAATCTATCGAACGAGAGTTATGCATTTTCGTCCGAGAGTTTTATCACGTAAACCCCGGAAGACTTCTGACGAGAGTTTTAAAAACTCTCATCCTATAGGTTTTTCAACTCTCGTCCAAGAGTTTTATTCCTATAACAAAACGCCAAAGGGTACCTTATTTTATATAAAACTCTCGGTACTTTAGAATTGGTACTTTATATATTTTTAATAGTACTTTATTAAAATTAAAAAATGATTAAAAAATAAAAAAATTATAATTTTATTTTAAATTATTTTATTATTATTAATGATAAAAAATACATGAAGATTTAATTAAATAAAATTTGTTACAATATTTTGTAATATCAATATTATATAAAAAACTAAAAATATTTTATATAAAACTAGTTGATATATTAATATAAATAAAATAAAATTCTAAAACATAAATCAAAATAAAAACAACTATATATATATATATATATATATATATATATATATATAGTATTTTTTTTGAAATTAATGAATAAATTTAAATTTAAAAAAACAATCGACTAAATGCAATGAGGTGATAAATGAGACAATGCATAGCACCTTAATATCGTTATAAATTCTTGGAAATCTTGAGAACTTTTTGAAGTGAGATGAACTTCTTGGAATGGGTCACTTTATCTTCCACTTCAGTTTCACACGATTAACTTGAAAGGGAGTCGATTTTCCTAGGTATGGATGTAAGGGGATAAACAATATTATTTGAACATTGAGTGAGATGCCCTTCTTGGAATGGGTCCTCTTATCTTCCACTTTAGTTTCACAAGATTAAATTGAAATGAAGTTTATTTTCCTAGGTATGTATGTAAGGGGATAAAGAATATTATCCGAAAAGGACATGAATGTTAAGTGTGACATTCCAAGCAGAAGTGTATGGGATTGGAGAATTATGTTATTGCAGAAAACTAACCCTTGACCCCTTAAACCCTAATTTCTAACCCCTAAACCCTTAACTCCCTAAACTCTAAACCTCTAAACCCTTAACCCCTAACCCATTTACCCCCACTAAACCTATAAACCCCTAACCCATTTAACCCCTAAACCCCTAAACCCCTAACCCCTACCCCTAACACATTAACCCCTAACCCATTTAAGCCCCTAAACCCCAAAACCCCTAACTCCTAACCCCTAAAATCCTTAACTGCTAAATCCCCTAACCCCCTAAACCTCTAAACCAATCCTAACCCATTTAACCCCCTAAACACTAAACCCCTAACCCTTTAAACCCTAATTCCCAACCCATAACCCTTGACCCCTTAACCCTTGACACCTCAAACACTATTTCCTAACCCCTAAACCCTTAACCCCTAACCCCTTAAACCCTAATTCCCAACCCCTAACCAATTCAACACCCTAAACCCCTAAAAACCTAACCCATTTAAGTGTGGATTCCATTTAACCCCCAAAACCATAACCCCCAACCCTTAAAATCCTTCACTGCTAAATCCCCTAACCCCCTAAACCTCTAAACATGTAACCCATATAACCCCCTAAACCCTAAACCTCTAAACCCTTAAACCCTAACCCCTTAAACCCTAATTCCCAACCCATAACCGTTGACCCCTTAAACCCTAATTCCTAACCCCTAAACCCTTAACTCCCTAAACCCTAAACCTCTAAACCCTTAACCCCTAACCCATTTACCCCCCACTAAACCTCTAAACCCCTAACCCATTTAACCCCTAAACCCTAAACCCCTACCCCTAACCCGTTAACCCCTAACCCATTTAAGCCCCTAAACCCCAAAACCCATAACCAATTCAACACCCTAAACCTCTAAAAACCTAACCCATTTAAGTGTGGATTCCATTTAACCCCCAAAACCCTAACCCTTAACCCCTAAAATCCTTCACTGCTAAATCCCCTAACCCCCTAAACCTCTAAACTTGTAACCCATTTAAGCCCCTAAACCCCAAAACCCCTAACTAATTCAACACCCTAAACCCCTAAAAACCTAACCCATTTAAGGGTGGATTCCATTTAACCCCCAAAACCCTAACCCCTAACCCCTAAAATCCTTCGCTACTAAATCCCCTAACCCCCTAAACCTCTAAACCTATAACCCATTTAACCCCCTAAACCCTAAACCTCTAACCCCTTAACCATAGTTCCCAACCCATAACCCTTGACCCCTTAAACCCTAATTCCTAACCCCTAAAACTTTAACCCCCTAAACCCTAAACCTCTAAACCCTTAACCCCTAACCCATTTACCCCCACTAAACCTTTAAAACCCTAACCCATTTAACCCCTAAACCCTAAACCTCTAAACCCTTAACCCCTACCCCTAACCCGTTAACCCCTAACCCATTTAAGCCCCAAAACCCCAGAACCCCTAACCCCTTAAACCCTAATTCCCAACCCTTAACCAATTCAACACCCTAAACCCCTAAAAACCTAACCCATTTAAGTGTGGATTCCATTTAACCCCCAAAACCCTAACCCTCAACCCCTAAAATCCTTCACCAAGTAACCTTGAACCCCAAACCTAAAATCTATTTAACCCCAAACCCCAACCCCAAACCTCTAACCCCTAAACCCTTAAGCCCTAATTCCCAACCCCTAACCAATTCAACACCGTAAACCCCTAAAAACCTAACCCATTTAAGTGTGGATTCCATTTAACCCCCAAAACCCTAACCCCTAACCCTTAAAATCCTTCACTGCTAAATCCCCTAACCCCCGAAACCTCTAAACCTGTAACCCATTTAACCCCCAAACCCTAAACCTCTAAACCCTTAATCCCTAACCCCTTAAACCCTAATTCCCAACCCCTAACCAATTCAACACCCTAAACCCCTAAAAACCTAACCCATTAAACCCCATTAACCCCTAACTTCTAACCCCTAAAATCCTTAACTACTAAATCCTCTTACCCCCTAAACCTCTAAACCAACCCTAACCCATTTAACCCCCTAAACCCTAAACTTATAACCTCTTAAACCCTAATTCCAAACCCATAACCCATTCAACCCCTTAAACACCTAAACCTCTAACCCCTTAACCCTTGACCCCTTAAACCCTAATTCCTAACCCCTAAACCATTTAACCCCCTAAACCCTAAACCTCTAAACCCTTAACCCCTAACCCATTTATCCCCACTAAACCTCTAAACCCCTAACCCATTTAACCCCTAAACCCTAAACCTCTAAAACCTTAACCCCTACCCCTAACCCGTTAACCCCTAACCCATTTAAGCCCCTAAACCCCAAAACCCCTAACCAATTCAACACCCTAAACCCCTAAAAACCTAACCCATTTAAGTGTGGATTCCATTTAACCCCCAAAACCCTAACCCCCAACCCCTAAACCCCTAAAATCCTTCACTGCTAAATCCCATAACCCCTTAAACCTCTAAACCTATAACCCATATAACCCCCTAAACCTAAACCTCTAAACCCTTAACCCCTAACCCGTTAAACCCTAATTCCCAACCCATAACCCTTGACCCCTTAAACCCTAATTCCTAACCCCTAAACCCTCAGCCCCCTAAACCCTAAACCTCTAAACCATTAACCCCTAACCCATTTACCCCCACTAAACCTCTAAACCCCTAACCCATTTAACCCCTAAACCCTAAAACTCTAAACCCTTAACCCCTACCCCTAACTCGTTAACCCGTAACCCGTTTAAGCCCCTAAACCCTAAAACCCCTAACCAATTCAACACCCTAAACCGCTAAAAACCTAACCCATTTAAGTGTGGATTCCATTTAACCCCCAAAACCCTAACCCCTAACCCCTAAAATCCTTCATTGCTAAATCCCCTAAGCCCCTAAACCTCTAAACTTGTAACCCATTTAAGCCCCTAAACCCCAAAACCCCTAACCAATTCAACACCCTAAACCCCTAAAAACCTAACCCATTTAAGTGTAGATTCCATTTAACCCCCAAAACCCTAACCCCTAACCCTTAAAATCCTTCCCTACTAAATCCCCTAACCCCCTAAACCTATAAACCTATAACCCATTTAACCCCCTAAACCCTAAACCTCTAAACGCTTAACCCCTAACCCCTTAAACCCTAATTTCCAACCCATAATCCTTGACCCCTTAAACCCTAATTCCTAACCCCTAAACCATTAACCCCCTAAACCCTTAACCCCTAACCCATTTACCCCTAATAAACCTTTAAACCCCTAACCCATTTAACCCCTAAACCCTAAACCTCTAAATCCTTAACCCCTACCCCTAACCCGTTAACCCCTAACCCATTTAAGCCCATAAACCCCAAAACCCCTAACCCCTTAAACCCTAATTCCCAACCCATAACCCTTGACCCCTTAAACCCTAATTCCCAACTCCCTAACCCCTAACCCCTTAAACCCTAATTCCCAACCCCTAACCAATTCAACACCCTAAACCCCTAAAAACCTAACCCATTTAACCCCATTAACCCCTAACTTCTAACCCCTAAAATACTTAACTACTAAATCCCCTAACTCCCTAAACCTCTAAACCAACCCTAACCCATTTAGCCCCATAAACCCTAAACCTATAACCCCTTAAACCCTAATTCCCAACCCCTAACCAATTCAACACCCTAAACCCCTAAAAACCTAACCCATTTAACCCCATTAACCCCTAACTTCTAACCCCTAAAATACTTAACTACTAAATCCCCTAACTCCCTAAACCTCTAAACCAACCCTAACCCATTTAGCCCCATAAACCCTAAACCTATAACCCCTTAAACCCCTAACCCTTAAACCCTAATTCCCAACCCCTAACCAATTCATTACCCTAAACCCCTAAAACCTAACCCATTTAAGTGTGGATTCCATTTAACCCCCAAAACTCTAACCCCTAACCCCTAAAATCCTTCACTGCTAAATCCCCTAACCCCCTAAACCTCTAAACCTGTAACCCATTTAACCCCCTACACCCTAAACCTCTAAAACCTTAACCCCTAACCCCTAAAACCCTAATTCCCAACCCCTAACCAATTCAAAGTAAGGAAATGGAATTGACCAAACCAAAACCTTACTAATCTCTCTCAGGTGCTACAGGGCCTCGAAGGGCTAAAACACCGTTCCAAGAGCACAGACCTTGGGATAAACCTCTGTTTTTATGTCCTGGACCCCCAGATGCTGGTACAACACTAATGGAATTCTACTGTAGCCGTCTAGTTGCATGCACAAGCCTGCAAGGGAGCGGTTGCAGTGTTTTTTCACTTAGTTCTATGCTTGTGACCGCGAGATTTGGGCACATTTTCAGGGCTAGTCTTCAGAGCACTACCCAAAACTCAATGAAACTCTCAAAATGATAAATGACACAGGAACATAACCTTCCATGCAAAACTTAGAGAGGAACTTGACCTAACCAAGCCTAACCATGACAGACATTCCGTCAAACACATGATGAACATGAAATCTACAGGTTATAAATACACATATGAACATAGGGGTTTCATATTTATCTGAGAATCATCGAGAATGTTTGATTCCTTCTCACCATAGTTGCAATATCATCTATTAGGTCATTCATTCATTAACATTTCATTTACTAGCCACATCATAATGAGAGCCATAACTCAACTCTGTCATAAAACCATGATTATGACCAACATATAACTATAATAATAAAAATGATAGAACAACCATTAAAGCCACATAATAACAAGTATAAATACTCATGAAATACAAGAATAAAGAACTCTTATTAACATATTCAAAAGCCAATCTAGTTAGGACTTCCAAATACCACCCGAACATAGATTGGGATGAACCAAATTTTCTTTTAGCCAATCACTCTCGTGCCATATTCCAAGCATGAATGTGGGACTCACAACAAAACCAACCAGGGCTTCCTCAGACTTTATCTTGTATCCCACCATTACCGGTCAAAATATTCCTAGGCCCAAAACCCTCATCTAGACAACTAGACTTTACCATGTATCCCGCCATATACTAGTGAAGGGATTCCTAGGCCCAAACAATAAACATTCACTACTAGGATTTACTGCAACGCTGCCATATACTATTCAAGGGATCACTAAGCCCTAAACAAACATGGATGCCTCCAGATCTCTCCACATGAACCATGAGGAATTTTCCTGTCTCCACCCTCAAGCTTTACCGTGTATCTCGACATTTACTGGTCAAGGGATTCTAGGCCTTTGAGAATTTTCCTGAGACCACCCCACTTAGTTTCAAAACCATCTGACAATTCAACTTAACCATGTAAAAGAACCACATCACATAATGGCTATCCGGAAATGGCAAGGCAAGGCTAAAATCACTTTCACATCTGGAAAAACCCATGCCAATGACAGCAAGGGAGCCAAATACACACATGCATATACCATGCATGCCAAAACTAGCAATGAAATCATACATGCAACTTGATACCTGCAAGTAATCCCATTGTATCTGCTTAATCTTTTCTTACCTTTGCTTTCTTGTCCTTCATTTGCCTTTTGTTTCTCCAAAACTAGAGGGCTCTAAGAATTTCCAAGTGTGAGAGTACGAGAGAGAGAGAGAGAATTGAGAGAGAGCTCCAAAACTGAACCGAACAAATGTTGTGAACTGATCCTCATAAGCCTTTTTATTAATGAGGCCTTTAATTTATTCAATTTCCATGATTTTCTTTCAATTTCCTCCTCACATGCAACTTGTGACCTTTCACCTCCCTTTTCTCCTAATTTCCTTTATTTTCATAAATAAAATACCAAGTAATGTCTCTTTTTTTTTTCAAATCCTTTTCCAATGCCTTTGTTAATTTCCCCTTAGCCATAATAAACCGAATGAACACCCATTAGGATGTTTTCCCCATCATTCAACTTGGAATACATGTTCCATGACCTTGGTCTTATTTTTCTTTTATTAACTTTATTGCTTGATTTTTAACCTAGGGCTATTATAGACCCCTTCCCCTTAGGGGAACACCATCCTCGGTGTTCAATGACACCTACAACCAACAAAACGTTGAAAACCAAAACACACTACCCATGGAGCTTTATAAGTTAAGAAAATCAACATGACAAACATAACAACATGACACCCATACTGCTTATTGGAGATTTATAACACAACTCATTGCAGTATTTACAATGAAAACCATATATAAATATGAACATATACCAAAACTCTTTTTCCTTCACCAATAAATAATGAAGGATACATAGCCCACATTCGATCAACCATTTCCCATGTAGCTTCATTGGGCCCAAAGAGCTTCCACTACATTTTAACTTGCTCGATTGATCGATTCTAGAATATGAACATCTTTCTCTGCAAAATGCACTGAGGTTCCTGCTGTAATTCTCCCTTTTGTTCCACCTACAATACAAACCAATCAATCATATGATCAAGATATTTCACGTATCTTTTAAGCAGTGACACATGGAAAACATCATGAACTTTCACTGTCGGAGGTAGTGCAAGTCGATAGGCCATTGATCCAATTCTCTCAAGGATCTTGAAAGGTCCGCAATACCGAGGTGCTAGCTTCACACATGACTCAATCCTCAAGGAGTTCTTCTTGGTCACACATGCTCCCCAACCTGAAACTCCCTAAATGCCCTATGTTGATATGAATAACTCTTCTGTCTATCCTGTGTTGCCTTTAGATTCTTCTTGATGACCCACATTCCCTGTTCCATTTCTGTTAACATATATGGTCATATCAACATCTTGTTCACTAGATCATTCTAGTTGATGGGATTATTACATCTCCGCCCATAGAGTGCTTCAAACAAACTCATCCTTAGTGAATCTTGATAAGCACTGTTGCAAACAAACTCTTCTAATGGAAGATACTCTTCCCACTTCCAACTTTGATACATCACATACATCCTCAACATGTCCTCCAAAATCTTGTTGACCCTTTTTTGTCTATCTATTTGTTTGTGGATGATAAGTTGTACTGAAGGTCAAATTTTTACCCAAACCTGAAATAAATTTTTTCAGAACTTAGAAGTGAATTTGGCATCTCTATCCGATACAATCTTCTTTAGAACACCTTGCAATATCACTATATATCTGATTAAGACCCGTGCTACCTCATTAACTGAATAATTAGATTTCAATGGAATTAAATGCACTACCTTTGTCAACTTGTCCACTAAAATCATAATGGAATCACGCTGTCTAGATGTCCTGGACAAACCTGTGATGAAGTCCATGGAAATAACTTCCCATTTCCATTCCAGAATTAGAATCGATTGTAGTAAACTACCAGGATGCTTACACTCTATTTTTAATTGTTAAAAATACAAACATCTAGCCACAAACTCTGCCACTTCCTTCTTCAACGTCAACCATTAGTAGAACTTCTTCACCGTTGTCAATGTCTTCTGATATCCCAGATGACCTGAATACAACTTAACATGAAATTCCCCCAAGATAAGCTTTTTGAGCTCACTGTTGTTTGGCACATATATCTTGTCCCTAAATATGATCAAATCATTTGTCATGAGATGACAATCATTAGGGGAATTCTGAGGTAAAAAATGGGCCTCCTAAGGAAAATGTATAATCAAAATTCACTTTATGAGAGCCAATCACATTTTAGGGGATGACATCATCCCCTTTGGTTGAGGTGGCATTGCTTGAGTTAAATGTACTTACTTGTCACAGTCTCAATGGTGGATAAAAATTCATGGTTAACTGTGGTAGTATTCTAAGTACTTTTAAAGTCACAAAGTAAAGTACTCATAATAAATGTCATTTCACAATTTTTTAATAAAATATTATTATTGTCATTTCATATTTTTTGAAAGAAATAATGCATATACCTATACAATCTTAATGTCTTTACACACTTTTCAATAAATATTATGTTTGTATGTTTTCATATATTTATTTTAAATTATATATTCATTTAATTTTATTTAATATTCAATTTCAAATTAATTATAAGTTAATATCTATACCTATATAAATAAATACCTACTCATAAATATAAATGAAATCTATTTCAATACTCTTTTTTTTTTAAATACAATTCAATTAATTTTATTATGATTATATTAATATTATATATCATTATATTGAATATTATGAAACATAATCTAAATTTAATAGAATATATATCATATTCCTTTTTATATTATATATTATTTCTTCTTATGTTATAAATCAAATTAATTCAACATGTAATATACAATTAATACATAAAATAATATATTACATTTATTATATTATATTATTTGATTTTTGTACAGTATATTGATTACATGTTATTATGTAATTTAATTGTATAATTTAAATAATATAAATTTTAATTAATGGTATGTTATACAACTAATAATTTCTAAGTTTATATTTATAATTTATTTTAAGTTATTTAAGTACATAGGACAAATGTATTGATTGTTTAATGATAATGATTTTTTCTTGAAAAACTCATTTTTATTTATAGTCACATCAATACAAACTTTTTATTGATTTTATTTTGGTACAACTCTTCAATTGAATTTAACCATGGTTATATGGATTTTGGTGCAAAAAGTGAATTGTAAATTCATAAATATTATTTTATTGTTTTACCTATTATTTTATTATTTCCTTAGGAGGCCCATTATAGACCTCCAAATTCTCCTAATGCGACATCTTGTTCACCTTTACCATGTTGTTGTAACTTGTGACTAAGCTCCCTATACTTGTCATCTTGTTGTCCTTCCAGTAATAATTGATCTTGTAAATCTATCTCATATGAAATCATAGCTGCTATGTGATTCACCTGCCCTCTTCTGCTAAGAGCATCTGCGACCCTGTTTTCCTTTCCCTTAATGTACCTGATCTTGAAGTCAAAGTCAGTGATTGTCACCAACCATCTAGCTTGATTGGAATTCATATTCGATTGTGTTAGGGTCCTATATTTCATAGGATCTCAAGGTGAATGAGTTTATTCTATCTGTCAAATTTACTTTCTAAAATGATTTCCAATCTGCAAATAATTTTCAAAATAAAAAAATTAGACAACATAAAAAATCAAAAGAGGATATATGTTAAATAAAACAAAATAGAATATGAACCCCATCAAAAAGAAAAAGCAAAAATTTTTGAATGTGTTTCACCTCCAAATGGCACTACTCTTAGTTTAGCTTATTTCTGAAAATAAATTGTGTGTAGCTTGTTTAAAATTCCACAAAATTTCAATAGAATTCAATCATATAGTTTAAGCATGATTGAATTAGGTTTAAATTTCCCGTTTTTAGGTAGTGAAAAATGATTTGTCAAGCTATTTAATCTTGACAGATCAATCGTTAGGTAGAAAATAAAAATTGGTTCAATAATTTAGTTTGAACCAATGGAGGTGTTGTAACATTATTTATTTTTAATAAGTTAGCATAAGTAGTTAAATAAAAATGATAGGGTAGGATATGGATGCAAAATAATGAAAAATTAAAAAAATGTTAGGAAAATTATTATTTTTGTAGGCATCCATGTAAATAAAATGTTAGGTGTTAGATGCTCTAAATAAAGAAGGAAAAATAAAATGTTAGGGAAGCAAGAAAGAAAAATAAATTTTCATTTTGTTTTAAAAGATTTGATTGGCTGCTAGTCTAAATACACCTATGGAAAAAGTTATTTGTATGGTTTAAATCCTGATTATAAATTCGTATCTAAAGTTTTAAACCATATTATATCCCTGCCATACTTTCATTTCATTCCATTTCCTCTAAATCATTAAACCATACCATTTATCCTTTTTCATTTTCATTTTCCCTAAGTCATTCCATTTTTATTTCATTACCGCACATTCAAATTGCTTTTCACATAGACCAAATCGCAAAATCCTTTAATTGCGGTTTCCTACAGACCTTCCGAAATACAATATGCGATGGTAGTGGGACCCATTCACCTGCCACGCGCAAATAAACCTTACCCCCTCCTTACCTTTTCGCATTTGCACTCTTTATCGTTTCGCAGCCAAGTTTGCCACCTTTCAACTCTGCCGACACGATATAGTGGGACCCTTCCAACCACGTCACCCTTTTCCCTGCATCGCATCGCAAATAAATAACTTACCGCATTTCTGCCCACCGTTAAATCCTGCGATCGCCGATGTGCGACAAAATTTAAATGTTACGGTATGCGATAAACCCCAAAATCTGTGATATGCGATAAACCCTAAGCTCTACGATGTGAGATATGGGTGGGACCCAATCGCATATCGCACTTTGCAAGTTTAAAGGGTTAGAGCTAAGGAATATGGTAAAGTCTGTGATCTACGGGCTCCGGGCGGGCCCACCTCTCTTTTCCACGTCACCTCCATTCTCATCGCACATCACACTTTGCGAGGTTTAGCACTTGCCTCCGCCGCCCATAACAAAATCTTCCGACTTACGATTGCGATGCGGGTCGAGTCCCACCTTCCCTGCCACGTCACCTCCCCCTTCCCACACTTCGAACTTCGCAATTTTTAGAGTTTACCTCCGCCGCTCATAGCAAAACCTTCCGACTTGCGATTGCGATGCGGGTCGCATCCCACCTTCCCTACCATGTCACCTCAACACTTCACATCGCTTCGCCAATTCCATTTCTCATATCATAAACTGTAAACATGGGATGTGCGATATTTCTATGGATGCGATAAAGTTTAGAAATAAAGTCTACATAATTTCAAGTCTGGGTATATGGGTTTTTTACGTTGTTTTGTTTAAAAATGGGTTAAACACGGTAGAAAAAACTCAAGTAGGAAATAGACACCACAGGTCAAGAGAGGCAAAGGGAATTCTAACAACAGATTTCGCCAGCACAACAATCAGTTTTCCAGCGCAGTCCTAAAAAGGTGGTGACTCAACAACAACTTTCTAGTAGAACAGGGCCAGAACGCAAATCCGCTTCTTTTAGATCATTTTTCTTTCCTTTTTGTTCATTTTCAGAAAATGTAGTTTGCGTTTTCATTTAGGCATTGATTATTGTATTATTGTAATCTTTTGTATAAATACTCCAGTTTTGGAAGTATTAAAGGTCGATTGATTGAGATCAGAATTATTTTTGTCTTTTGGAGTACTGTAAGCTTTTTCAAAGCGCTGGAGCATTAATAATAATTTGACCATTCACATGATTCTTGTGGCTTAAATACTGGTGATGTGTTTCTTTTTTTATTTTGTTTCATTATTATCTTTCATTGTAATCATATGAATTCTAATTGCAAAGCAGAAAGCGTGATGAATAGGATTTAATTTTGAGTACCTTATTATGGCTGCGTTTACAATCATAATGTTTTCCACTGAACGCCAAACTAAAGAATTCTTAATTTCTCTTTAGTTCTGCTAAATGATTTTCATATTTCTATCATAATTCATTTATAAATTTGAAATATCCAGTAATACTCCTAGCTTGCCCTGTGTTTACTCTATGAAAGTTGATGAACTATCCAGTCATATTTTGACTCCATTGCCCAATAGACATTAATCTATTGAATACAATCAATTTTCCAAAATCCAAAACAAAATTCAAAACCCAAGTTCAATCATAACTAGCCTAAAAACTTATCCAAACAAAGTTAAATCTTAAAGAGAGAGCCCTCTCTGAAACTGGCATGGCTAGATCCTAGTTTCCAAATTTGGTTTGATGTTGACCTATGTGATTAATTCTCACAATCTTTAGCTAATTACAGAACGCTAACATAGTGGCGACCATATTGGGGAAGAATTGAAATCAATAATAATTTCTTTCGAATTCAATCTCTGGTTAAATAATCACTGTATAAAATATTTCATGAGATTGATATATTTTTGATTTTTTGTAAATAAAGTGTGTAATTCCAAGTTCAAATATTGGTGTGAGTTACATTTTATAGTGTGTGTTTTAATTCTCAAAATTGGCTTCCAAGAGACCTTATACAAGATCCCATCCTGATCCCAAACCTCCTGAACTAGTGGATGATCATCAAAGGATTGGAAAGAGAACTAAGGATACTTCATAGAAATCAGTCAAACAGTTCAGTTCATCCGAAATTCAGGGAAGTAATAGTCCTCTCCCCAGAGAAAAATCCATTCCTAATAAGCTTGAAACCTTACAAGATATCAAATTTGACTTAAAGTTTGAGAAAAGCATGTTTAGAAGCAAATTCCAAAGTAGGGCAGATACATTAGTCATTGACCAATCTATTTTGCACCCAAATTTACTTAAAAATTTTCCTTCTTTAACAAAATCTGATCAAGAAATTGTCCAGGATTTTGAGATCCTCAAAGGTTTGGTATCAAAATTCACTTCAATAGTTACAAATGCTTATCTCCGACAATCAATAGAATTTTCTGCATTAAATATTGCTGTGTCATCTATTGCATCCCAAACAATTCAACAAAGATCTGTGAGTCTAGCCTCTTCTGAAAATTCTACTACTTATCCTCTCATAAAAACTCAAAAACCTTCATCTCCATCACTCCATCCATCCTCTCCTTCACATATAGTTCATCATTTTCCACCTCCTCTACCACTTATTAATCCACCACCTATTATTGTCAACCCTCCACCTCCAATCACGGCTGCACATTATGCTCCCTTGGTTCTTCCTCAAAATCTAGGGGCTATGCTCCAAGATTATCAATCCAAAATACCCTATTTCGATAACACCCAACCTATTACTGCTCAGCAACATGTAGACAAAATTAATGATTTCTTTGATCTCCATGAGATGGATGCTGATGATGTTATGATGAGGTTATTCGTTCAAACCCTTGGAGGAGAAGTTAGGAAATGGCTTAGAGCTTTACCAGCTGCTACCATTAATTATATAGTAGTCCTATAACGTTAGTTTCTAGATAGATGGAAAGTTAAAAATAACCCCCTCCAAATTTATCAGAATATGAAAATATCAAAAGAGATACTAGATTGAGTGTGCAAGATTATTGTGCTATATTCAACCCTATTTATAATGCTATTCCTGCTCGCATAAAACCACCCGAAGGAATAGTACTGATTAAGTTTCCAAATGGTTTTGAACCAGACATAGCTTATCAGTTAAGAGAGAGGAATCTTGGCACCTTAGAGGAAATGCAGAGCATATCAGTCAGTGTAGAGGCCAATTTGTTGGCCAAAAGAGCTAGAATGAGGGCTAAGAAGAGAGTTACCATAAAAGAAGAAGCATCAAACTCTAGCACTGATGCCACGATAGATTCTTTAGTGAGGGAAATGGAATGAATGGTGATTGATAGAAACATCCCTAGGGAAAATCAAAACCCTCCCCAAAATCACAATCAAAACAATAGGATAAATCAAACACATATTAAATAAAGGGGACCTGACCAACAAATTAGACCCCCTTTTCGGGACAATTATGTTGATGAAAATGGAGAGATCCCTCAAGAGGAATAAGACAACCAAATAAATTTGTTGGATTTAC
This sequence comes from Pinus albicaulis, assembly GCA_034641835.2. Taxonomy (NCBI): domain Eukaryota; kingdom Viridiplantae; phylum Streptophyta; class Pinopsida; order Pinales; family Pinaceae; genus Pinus; species Pinus albicaulis. The sequence goes on along the minus strand of CM076571.1, from coordinate 110,103,475 downwards.
ATGATAATGACATTATTTTTCTCACATAAGAAGAAAAACAACTATTTTCATTAGCTCAAACAGAGCTTGAGTCAGAAGAATCTGAAGAATATAAACAGGGATTTGAAAATGCTATTATGGAGGTTCACAAACAATATAATATTAGGAGAAGAAATTTTTTTGACAATAATTCTAAGAAGAACACTGATCAACCTGCCAAAATTACCTTTGATTCAGACGCTAAGAAAACAGTAGAAAAGTCTTCTAAGAAATCTGGTGAAACTTCTGGAAATAAACCTTCAGAGGTTTCAACTAAAAAGACAGGTGATTCTGTTTCTAAACCAACTCAAACTGATGTTCCAACCACCCGTCAGCAAACCCTACTTCAATCTAAATAAACTTTCGATGTACCTGACATTCCCAAAATTGTAAATATTCAATCATCATTTAATTATTGAAAACAAACTAGCTAAAGTCAAAATTCTCATCCCTTTGACAGAGCTAATGAAAAAAAAAACATACATAACTTAGGCAATGGAAGTACTAAATATAGGGGAAACTACAGACACTCTCAACCTTAATGATGATAAAACTAAATTACTGTTTGGTCTAGAAGTAGATGGTAAGTTACAAGAAGGAGCAGTCCCTTCATTCTATGTTAACTTAAACATACATGATACAATCCTACATAATGCTATGCTGGATTCAGGTGCTTCACACAACTTAATGCCCAAAGCTGTAATGAAAAGGTTAGGTCTTGGCATCAATAGGCCTTACAAAGATCTATACTCATTTGATTCTAGTAAAGTTAAGTGTTTAGGTCTCATCAAGGACACGTGTGTGACTTTGTCTCAAATCCCATCCAAAAGCCTAGTTATGGACATTGTCATAGCAGACATTCCTCCTAAATATGGCATGCTTTTATTACATTCTTGGGGAGAAAAGTTACAAGGAACCCTTCAACTAGATATGACTTATGCTATAATACCAGTATTTGGTCAGTAGAGAAGGTTGTATATGGAAACTCTCATGAAATATATGGTATGTAGTCAAGAAAAACCTCATAATTACCCTTTATATTCTGTTCACATTTATTTGGATTCATTCATATTATTCAATAATACTGAAATTGAAGCACAATTTGGAAATAACGTTGATACACCTGAAAACCCAGCTCAACTAGATCAATTAGATCCTCATCTAGAACTCTTCTAGAATATGAGCTTTGATGGAGCCTGTAGTAAACAAGGTTTTGGAGCAGGAGTTTGGTTATCTAATCCATCTAATAATCACTGTGAAGGGCATTCCTATAAATTTAATTTTCAGTGCACCAAAAATATTGCTGAATATGAAGCTCTCATGTTAGGCCTGCAGTTACTTAAGAAATTAGGTTCCAAAAGAATTACTGTGCAGGGAGATTCATAATTAATCATCAAACAAGTAAAAGGAGAATATGCTGCTAAACACCTTAGACTAAGAGCCTATAGAAATGCAATGCACAATTTCTTAGATAGTTTTTTGGAATATGATCTAGCAGTAATTCCAAGAAGTAAAAATGTCATAGCTGATAGTCTTGCTGTCTCTGCAAGCACTTGTAAAATACCCCACCCCAACAAACCACACACAATTAAAATAAAACATCTACCTACAATACCAGAAAACATGCGATACTGGCAGGTTTTCAGAAATGACAAATAGACTGAAAATTTCTTACTGTCAAAATATGAGTTTGAGGAAACTCAGTTAGATTTGGATAATCAGGAACAAAATCAAATAGAACCAAAAGATCATGTAGAAAATAAAATAGATGTATATAATCTTTTGGTAAACCAGTGTGGTAGATTACATGACAATAATCCTTTAGATGAAAGTGTGCCTAAATTAGAAATTCATGAAATAGATCCTGAAAAAGAAGATTTTGAAATACTTCAACTAAAAGATAATATTTTTCCCCAGGGATTAACTCCATTAGAAGACCTTTTTTACTTCAATGCTATAGAAAAGAAGCCTAATATTGAGCCCACAGGAGGAGAAGTTGAGGAATGCAACATAGGTACTGAAAAAAACCAAAGATGATCAAACTGTCAAAAACATTACCTACTGTTACCAAACAGATATATATATATATATATATATATATATATATATATCCCTATTCAAAAAATTCATTGATGTTTTCGCTTGGAATTATGAAGACCTGAAGGTTTATGATTCCAACATCATACAACACAAAATTCCAATTAAAGAAGAACAAAAACCTATCAAACAAAAAATTCAAAGGATAAATCCAGTTTTTTTACCTTTAGTTGAGAAAGAAGTTAAATGAATGTATGATGCTAAAATAATTATCCCCCTAAGATATTCCAAATGGGTGTCAAACATAGTACCAACCAGAAAGAAAAATAGAGAAATAAGGTTGTGAATTGACTTCAAAAATCTGAATAAGGTTTCTCTGAAAGATAACTATCCCTTACCCAAAATGGACCATATCTTACAAAAAGCGATAGGATCAAGTAGGATATTGTTGGGCCGTTAATATGCCATTATTATTATCACTTGTGAACGCTTATTCCACCCATTTCTACCATTCTTCATCACGTCATTTATTATAATTTATTATTTAAATCCATTTTATAATGATTTATGCTCTTATGAATGAATATTATTTATTCTCCTTTATTTCCAATAAATTGATGATTATGTATGATTTTATCAATGATAGTTTTAATAAATCAGTTGTAACATTATTCACCATTTTTAGCCTCCAAGATAATTTCCAGATTGAAGATTTGATCATTAAAAGTGCCAACTCAGAAATTCGCTGGAATAAGAAGTGACGATTTTGAGGTTGAGATTCTGAGCAAATGAAGAAGAATCTGGAAAATCCGAAACATGGGTTTTGTCCAGAACGGACCCAATTAACTTTATCAAAGAACAGTTTGCCCAAATTCGGCTTGTACTAAGAGAAACGCAGGGTTCTTTGAGCACGATTTTCTCAGATTTGTTGTTGCGGCCGTCCTCCAAATCTCAGCTGCAACGCCAAATTCGCCTTGTTCTTGTTGATCAAATGGTTAGAAGCAAACCAATTTTGTAATAGAATCATGTTGTAATTATCTCTATTGTAACCACTCTCTGCTCTCTTTGTATTTAAATCAGAACAGAGATCAGAGAGGGAGAAGGACTTTGAGGATGATTCAGGATGGATTCGAATGATGGAATTGAGGATTCAGACTTAGAGATTCAAGAATGAAGATGGATTATTCATGATAGGATAGGGATTGTTGCATTTCCATTGTAATCTTCAAAGCTTTTGCTGTTGTAATGATTTCACAATTTGAGGATGAATAAATAAAAGGGTTGTTGTTCATTCACCTGATCTGAAGTAGCCCAGCAGCATCCGCTGGCGGCTAAGGGCCCAGCCTTTGGTGGAGTATGCTATTGTTGTATCATATCTTTCCAATTTCCGCCGTGTGATGGTTTGATTTAGTTCCTATTTCTTTGAATCGTAATGCTTTACAGTTTCATGTTCTTTACTTCGCTGTTTAGTTTGGTTGATTAATTGCAAGAGTTTGCTTTTAAAGAGCTTTCCCAGTTTACTTTCAATGGCAGCTTTCCATTTCCTGTTATTTGCATTATCTTTGCTTTGGTGTGAAGAACGATTTGAAACTGTAGTGGGCATTGGCATTTGCTGTCTAGTCCCCAGATTAATGATCTGTTCCTTGATTACTTTTGGTTACATCAGTTTCCAAAGGGATGAGTTATTGTTACTGGACCCTTGACTGATACATTGCTTATTTTTCCGAATGCATGATTTAAGTCTTAAAGTGCTTTGTTGTAAGTAGATTTTATTTCCAACTTTCATTTACTTTTGGATTTTAAGCACTATACTGCAAAACATTACTCTTGAGTAAATAGCCGCCTCAGACTGAGTACACTCTTGAAACAAAAAGTCGTCCCTGGGTTGATAATTAATGTGAAGGTAATTAGGAGTTAAAAAGACCCTTTTTATCGCTCCACATTTTGGCGTCGTTGCCGGGGAGAGTGTAGCCATTTCTAAAGAGTAGTGTGAATCTGATGAGTGCCTGCTAGGGAAGAGTTGGATCTTAAAAACGGAAGGTAAGAACCTACGTGCGGAGCATGTAAAAGCCCTGCTCCACTATCCGCTTTCCTAACAGATTTTTTTTGCTTTGTTGGGTAGAAATAGATGTTTGAATTTTTGTGTGAATGATTAGAAAAAAATAGAAATTTTGAAAAATGGATCACATGATCTCATGCAAGTGGTGATGTAAGCACCACCCATTTCACTAACCGATTGACAGGAACATTTGAAGAAGGAGCCTCGAAGAAACACATGAAAAACATCTTATATTATGGTAAGAAATGGCTCACGTTTCTACTTTGAATTTCCTATCAAAGATCTAGGAGGAGTGACACAAATGCACATAATTCCCCCATCTTTACCAAATTTTCATGGTTTAGCAAATGAAGATCCAGATACATTCTTATTTGAGTTCGAAATACTTTGTAGAGGATATGATTATTGTACTAATGATCAAAGATTGAAAGTGTTTCCTCTTACTCTAAAAGGAGCAGCTCTCCGATGGTTCATGAGTCTAGGTGGGAATTGCATCCAATCATGGGAGGACATGAAGAACATATTCTTGAAGAAGTACCAAGACTATTGCAAATCCAATGAAGATATTTTCGGTATGATACAAGGGGAAGATGAAAGTTTGGAGGACTATGTAGATCGATTTCATTATAACCTTAAAAAATCAAAGCATAAGCATTTGGAAAAAGAGATCTTAAAAACACTCCTTCTTAAAGGAATCAAAGATGAATTTTTAGAACTCTTAAATCTGATAGGAAAAGGTGATGTTTTTCAGTTATCATATGATGATGTTTGTGAGTTGTGCATAAGGTATTCAAGAGGAATCTCCAAGGTTGGTAAGAATTCTAGAGATGTTTGTTCTTTGTTTTCCAAATCTGCTACAAGAATATGAGACATAAGAGCTGAAATCAATGATTTATTTGAAAATTTTAAAGTTGATTTTATTAGCTCTTTAAGCTCAAAATTGGATGTTTTGCAGGTTCATAAAAATGAAGAATTTGATGAAGTGTTTTTCCCTCATGACCAAAAGGAGCAGCCCATAGATGGTTACTCTTCCTTATCTAGGATGGAAGTATCATATCAAAGAGGTGAGGAAGCCGCAACAAGGTCAAAACCATGGAAATCATGGCCTACAGGTATGGTTCAAAACACTTCTTCTCCATTCTCTTACTTGCATAATCCATTATGGAATACTCATGTTCTAGGGCGGCCATGTCAATTTCAATATAACCACCAATCTTATCTACAAGTTTGGCATGGTTCACCTTATGATTGCATGACTACTCTCCCTCATCTTGTAGCACAAGCACATTCTCCATATTCTCCACCAGCTCTTTCACAACATCCTGCATGCATATCAAATTTATCCACTCAACCCAACCAACCACATCATCACAATGCTCCATTCCATACACAATTTCCTGCTCAACTAATTCCACTCCCTCACCACAATAAACTAGTACAACATACTTACAGTGTTGAATTTCCAAATTTACCCACCCATCCCACCCATTCTATCTCACATGCGCCATTAGAGAAAACTTACAATGAGATTCAAAATGTTTCAAATTCAAAAATTGTAGAAGTTATGGAAGAAAATGAGCTTACTTCTAGTTTGCATCAACAAACCATTTTAAAAGCTCAAGAACCTCATGGTATGATGAGAAATCAAGAAATTAATGGATATATTGAAGATTGGTTTCACTCCATCACGTGTTTGCATCATCACTCCATACTTCAACAATTTTTGACATCTTTTCAAGGGAAGTTGGCTTCTCATATCCTAATTTTTATCAACATGCATTTTTCAAATTTGGGTATGTATATATTGGAAGCCTTATTTCTAAAATGGTTCCACTGGAAATACTCTTATACATAAACATATTCGATTCTCAAAGAAGAGTAGGATAGTGGAGAAAATAACATAAAATAAAATAAGGACATAAATAAATGCATTTTGTTTTTTTTGTAAAAATAGTTGTTTTTTTTGTTGCAACACGCTATCGAAATCAACATCGATGATAAATATTTCAATTTATTTGTGTATGAAGATGAATTATATTGCAAATAACAATTCTATAAACACTTATATTCATTTTTTATCACCAATTTGAAAAAATGCTTGAATATCATTTTTTTGGCTTGCGGGCTTGATGAACTTTCTGGAAAAACAGTCGGGACAGTCATGTTTTGAGGGACCAAAAATAAATATTTTTAAAACCTGTTTCTACCCTAGGTAGCCCTTGATGTCTACTTTCTAACCCAATTTGAATCAGTAAATTTGGATTTGAAACGAAAAAGTTAGAACCAAAACATTGACCGGATGTCTAGCGGACAACTCAGGAACATAGTTGGGACAGTCAGTTTTTGGAGGCCTAAATGACCATATTTTTAAAACCTGTTTCTCTGGTAGATTACCCTATGAATTTAGTTTCCAATGCAATTGGAATCACTCATTTTCGATATCGTATGGGGAAGTTATGATCAAAATACTGACTGTCTATCGTAAATCAGCACCCTTAAAACTCTGTTTTTCCGGATGTTCCTTACAGTGTTTGACCTATCAATTCTTCTTTTCTTCAAAACCTGTTTCTATTGGAGATAAATAAATAAATCTAATTTCATTTCCAATTTGAATCATTTGAATCCGACATCAAACGAAGAATCTATGCTTGAAATATCAATCGTTGGTCTAGATTGGGTAATTGAAAATGACTATGTTATGCAGGCTGTTCTAACTAAAATTGACATATCATATCATTGAATTTCTAAAACATATTGCTACTGGAGATAAACCTTTGAATTAGCTCTCATTTGGCTTTGTAATCACTCAATTTCGATGAAAAACAAAGAAGTTGTGATTAAAACACTGCAGGTTAGCATGATTGGCCACTGCTCTCCCGCAGGTGACAGATAAATTTTACTTTGTTATTTTCTCAATGGATTTGTTCTATAGAGTAACTACTTGTTTTTTGCATAATTCTTGGATTAGGGGAGCCCGATCACCTCTCTTTGTCCATGATTTAATGTTTTATTGCAGGTAGATACTCGGTTTTTGCAGGTCCTAGGAGAAAAAGAAGGTCAATTTATGGACGAGTGATTCTTGAAACAAATTTTAATAAAACAAAGGAATTTCATCCAACTCATTACCCAACGGATTCATAATAGAACAAATGAAGAATTGATTTCAATTTGAAGATTCATGTCTTATCCCTGCTGCCAAAACATTTTTCAAAGAGATCATTTTTTTGACAAAACATCATAGCTGTTGTAACTTAATTTAGTTATTTACATATTGTTTTTAAATAAAATGTTGTTTCTTTTCTAATTTATCTTATATTTTGTGTTTCAGGTGTTGCTTCATTCAAAGTGTAACTCATCCTCAGCATCAATGCTGTGAACAACGAATTTGTTTTTTTTGCATGTTTGCATTTTATGATCGACATTTGCATTTTCACACTTTTTTTGTGTGTATTTTTGTTTTTTTTTGTGTGCATTTCCTTTAAGGAACACCACTTTTTGAGTGTTTTTGCTGTTCATTCAAAAGAGCAACACTTTGGGATTATTTTTTAGAGCAACCTTTTCTTCCTCTTGTGGGACTATTCCTAGTTCATCTCAACCACATTTTACTGATTTCCCTTCATGGCATGAAGTACACTATTTTTACGAGGACAAGAATTATGGATTCTATTGAAGCGAGTTAATATCCTTCACGTTATGATCTTTAACATGACAACTCCTTGATGATAGATTATTTTTAAAAAGGGACACAATTATTTATATACTACTTTACTGCATTGTTTTATGTTGAACATGATATTGATTGATCATCTTAATACCATGCTGGTTCCACCCTTCTGGATTATAATCTTCTCTGTCTGTAATAAATGAGATTATGGGTATATTTTTCTATTGACATGTTCAACTTCTTCCACCATCCCCGCTCTTAAGGAGTACTGAGCCTCCCTCTTTTTATCATAAAAATGTGTAATAATAACAAAATTTTGTTCGCAGATGGAGGATAGGGGGTCTCATTACGAGCCAACCTACCATGTTCATAAGGTTGTAAGAAAGTGACATTCCCATTATGGCCACCACACCAGGGTTATGATCCATTGGATAGTCAAATTATCCTTGGAACATGAGGTCTCATCACGAGCCGGCCTGATCACTTTTGCTACATCCCAGTGAATGGCAGTGTGGTTATCTGGTTACAACGCCAGCACACTGGTCTCTTCTGTAAGAACAGCACTGAAACTCTCTAGTTATAAATTGAGGATTCTGGCTCATATGGGTTAAAAAGCAACCCTGCCGAGGCTATGGACGCCTGCTGGCAGCAGCGACTCTGCTTATGGTATTGAAGTTATATCTTATCGTCAATTATTATTATAATACCCTTTTCTTATTTTTTTTCTTTTTATCAGAGAAGTTATTTCCTTAACTTTTTCCCTGTTTTGAACCTTTATGCATGAGAAATTGTTTTATGATCAATCACATCATTTTCAGCTAGCATACTATCAGTAAAGCATCTTTTTGGCACATTGTTGTTCTTTTTCTCTTTTTCATAACTTATCATCAATTCAAAGCGTCCTATCTTTTATTCATAACTATCTTTACACACTCTGCTCTCATTATAACCATAACTCCCGCTATCCTATCATTGATATGTGTACTCTGCTTTATTCACTGCTATATTGTTCATTCCCTTGCCTTGCCATCAACACACCTCCTCTCATATGCTTTATGGTCATGGAATTTATTTTCCAATTGGAGGGGGGAATGTATGCATTATGGGATCGCATGCGATATGATTACTGCACTCTGCCATCACTTGTTGATTTGCCAAAATATTAGTATTGCATGTATACATAAGTTTTTCTGATTGAAATTTTTGCATGCATCTTATCTATTGCTTACACTATGGATTCAAGAACATTGTATGCCAAATAGTGCTTTGTTTGCAAGAAAACAACAAGTATGGGCAGAATTCTATTCATAGCATGACCACACTATTGCACTTAACAGAAGAGGCTCGCGCACGTGAACAATTCTTCAGACATGATGTGCTTACCTGGATTCTACCTTTTGCATCACTTTCAGCACCAACTCTGCCTACATCAGCTTCAACACCTGTCAGTCCATATATGTCATTCCACATTTTTGGAGGTAAAACTTGAGGTAAAATCGCATAATTTTCTGATTTATTACGAATTTAGGAGAATTTCATGAAAATCCATTTTGAGCATTATTTATCATCCTTCATTCCACATCTTTACCACTTTCCCTTTTTCAGCAGCATATCATTTTCGAGTATGGGGGAGCGTTCCTTTCATTCATTTCTTTCTTATGACCATGTTATTTATATTTTTTATCATCCATTGCTATTCTTATTCATTCTCAACACCTCCCTTATTCCATGTTGTTTTACACCAAGCATAGAATTCAACAGCTGGTAGCAACCACCTCTATTTGTTTTCTAGCATCGCATGAGGGCATGCTAATTTTTCAGAGAGGGGGAGGAATTGCTACGCATGATAGATGTTTTCTATTTTCTTTCTCATTTAAGGCACACAATTTCAGTGTAGAAATTGATTTCCATAATATTTTTAAAACTATGAACTCAATTCTTGTGATTTTTGGAAAACACAGACGTATCATTAATACAAACCCAGACAATTTCAAGATAAATTGGTTCATAAAATTTCGGATATCATGCACTCTCAGCTACAGTCATTTTGTTTATATATTATGATCCATGCATCAAAACAGTATGATTTTTGGATCATAAAGGCATTCATATATTATAAATTTACTTGCCAAATTTCAACAAAAGCTGGTTTGTAGTTTTTGAGAAAATGGTTAATGAAGTTTGCTGTTACTTATATCATATTTTGTTGCAACTTCATACATATAGTTGAATGTCAATATAAAAATTGTTATGCCTTCATCAAGATTACTAAAAGTGAATATTCATTAATTAAGGAAGAATTCATTTGTTCTATCCATTTCAAGAGCTGAGATGAACATATTTTTTATTGCTTGGTTAACACATGGGTTGTTTTAGCTGTAATATATATGCTCTTCATGCAAGAGGATTAAGTCATCAACGAGGACATGCAACATATTGGAGGTGGGGTATGTTTGGACCATAATATGCCATTATTAATATCAACATTGTTCTTGTCCAACGTATTTACCATTCTGCATCGTCGGCCATTTATTATAATTTATTATTTAAATCCATTTTATAATGATTTATGCTCTTATGAATGAATATTATTTATTCTCCTTTATTTCTAATAAATTGATGATTATGTATGATTTTATCAATGATAGTTTTAATAAATCGGTTGTAACATTATTCACCATTTTTAGCCTCCAAGATAATTTTCAGATTGAAGATTTGATCATTAAAAGTGCCAACTCAGAATTCGGCCGGAATAAGAAAGACGTATTTATGTTGAGATTTGAAAGAATGAAGAAGTTAATATGAAAATCCTAGAATATGGTTTGTCCAGAACGGACCCAATTAACTTTATTAAAGAACGGTTTGCCCAAATTCGGCTTGTACTAAGAGAAACGCAGGGTTCTTTGAGCACGATTTTCTCAGATTTGTTGTTGCGGCCATCCTCCAAATCTCAGCTGCAAAGCCAAATTCGCCTTGTTCTTGTTGATCAAATGGTTAGAAGCAAACCAATTTGGTAATAGAAATCATGTTATACTTATCTCTTTATTAACTAACTGCCTTCTTTGTATTTAAATCGTAACGTAGGACTTAGAGGGAGAAGGACTTTCGAGGAGATTCGGGATGGATTCGAATGATGGAATTGAGGATTCAGACTTAGAGATTCAATAATGAAGATGGATTATTCATGATAGGATAGGGATTGTTGCATTGCCATTGTAATCTTCAAAGCTTTTGCTGTTGTAATGATTTCACAATTTGAGGATGAATAAATAAAAGGGTTGTTGTTCATTCACCTGATCTGAAGTAGCCCAGTAGCATCCGCTGGCGGCTAAGGGCCCAGCCTCTGGTGGAGTATGCTGTTGTTGTATCATATCTTTCCAATTTTCGCCGTGTGATGGTTTGATTTAGTTCCTATTTCTTTGAATCGTAATGCTTTACAGTTTCATGTTCTTTACTTCGTTGTTTAGTTTGGTTGATTAATTGCAAGAGTTTGCTTTTAAAGAGCTTTCCTAGTTTACTTTCAATGGCAGCTTTCCATTTCCTGTTATTTGCATTATCTTTTCTTTGGTGTGAAGAACGATCTGAAACTATAGTGGGCATTGGCATTTGCTGTCTAGTCCCCAGATTAATGATCTGTTCCTTGATTACTTTTGGTTACATCAGTTTCCAAAGGGATGAGTTATTGTTACTGGACCCTTGACCGATACATTGCTTAT